>CM053785.1:182255458-182687958 GCA_028749045.1 Cupressus sempervirens | reverse complement strand
TCATAAGGAACATTTATATTATCACATCATTTTGTGGGAAATCATCCCACCATGATTTTCTCTCCAATTAAGGGTTTCCCTAGATAACATATCTTGTGTCACTTTTGTTAGTTTGTGGTGATTGATCAAGAAATTACTGTACATGCTTCAGAAATTCTTTGGGGCTCGGGGCATTGCCCCAAATTTTTTTTGGGGTACTATTCGTAGATATGCCACTAAAGTAATGGCTAATATTTTCCAATTTATGGATGACATGTAGTAACCCTAAAGTGGTTTAATACTTGTATAAAAGGGCTTAGGGTTAGGGTTGTTTTATAATGGTGATTCAAAATTGGTTCTTGTGGCGGTATTGAGCTGTAAGGGATTACAAAGTGTAATCAGATTGTAATCATTGGATTGTAATAATATCATACTTGTTGTTTGGTGGACGTAGCCCAGGGATTGGGTGAACCACATTAAATCTTGGTGCCTTGTGTTCCTTTATGTGTGATCTATTATTTTTTTGTTATTGGTTATATTTGGATGTAATTGTTATTTTCTATCCACAGTTTAATCCTAACAAGTGGTATCAGAGAGGTTTTTTTTTAGTTATCCTCTATAGGAAGGTCTCACGGTCAAGTGGGTGTGATGGCAGACGAGGGTAAGCTAAGGGTTGACAGGTCTAATGGGCAGAAATTTCAGTTATGGAATATGAAAATGGAAGAATATCTTTATTAGAAGGATTTATGGAATCGATTAGAAGGAAAAGCCAGAATCAGGGATCTATGTCAAATGATGAATGGGATCTTTTAGACAAAAACACACTCAGAAGAATTCGGCTATGCCTGGTACCATTAGTGGCATTTAATATTAAAAAAGCGAAGATGACAAATGCAAACCCTAGAAAAACCATATGAAAAGCCCTCCACTTCAAACAAGGTATTTCTCATGAAGTATTTATTTAATATGAAAATGGTAGAAGGGAGATCTATTAAAGATCATTTAAATGAGTTTAATACTATTACTAGTCAGTTATCTTTTGTGGGTGTCAATTTTAATGAAGAAATTAGGGCTTTCTTGATTTTGGATTCTTTGCTTGAAAGCTAGAATGGCTTGGTAATGGCTGTGAGTAATTTCGTTCCTGGATCTAGTACCCTAAAATATGATGATGTGATCGATGTTATTTTGAGTGAAAAAACTCGTAGGAAAACCTTAGGTGGATCTACATCAGGAAGTGCTTTGAATGCACAAAGTAGGGGCAGAACAACTGAGAGAGGAAGTAACTTTGGAAATCATGGGAAATCAAGAGGAAAGTCAAAGGGGAGGAGGTCTCAATCGAGAGGACCCAATTACTACTGGTATTGTGGGAAATTGGGTCATAAAAAGAAAAATTGCTGGAATCGAAAGAAAAATGAAGGAGATAAATTAGATTGAGAAAAGGAAGCAAATGTGGTAAGTAACAGATCCAAAGAGGATTCTTTGCTTCAATCTTTTGAAAGTGTTGATGATTCATGGGTTTTAGATTTTGGTGCTTCTTTTCATGCTACACCTCATAGAGGTTATTTCATTGATTATGTCCAAGGGGATTTTGGGCTTGTTTATTTGGGGGATAATGAACCCTATCAGATTTTTGGAAAGGGAAAAATTAAGATTAAGTTGTAGAATGGGAATCATTGGCTACTACACGAGGTAAGACATGTTCCAAGGCTGAGTAGGAATTTGATCTTGACAGGGCAACTCAGTGATGAGAGTTATGCAGTTACTTTTAATGATAAAAACTAGAAGGTCTCAAAAGGTTCCCTTGTAGTAGAAAAAGGTGTGAAAGTAGCACCTTACATCTTTGTACAGGTCATATTGTTCCTTCTACTTTAATTTTTTTTAGAGAAAAATGAATGTTTAAGAAAAATTGCTGCAGTTGAGCAAGGAGAACAAATAGTTGCTATAGATTCTGATACAACGTTGTGGTACAATAGACTTGGGCACATGAGTGAGAAAGGTATGAAAGTAATTCATTCAAAGAAAGTTTTACCAGGTCTAAAATGTGTTAATATGGATTTCTGTGAAAGTTATTTGTATGGAAAACAAAAGAGAGTGAGTTTTGTGAAGACTGGGAAGGAAAACAAAAAGGAGAAATTAGAGCTTGTGCATACCGATGTATGGGGACCAGCTCAGTTATCTTCCCTTGGTGGCTCTCATTATTATGTTACAATTATTGATGATGCAACTAGAAAAGTATGGGTTTATTTCCTTAGATAGAAATCTGATGTATTTAAAACTTTTAAGAAATGAAAATGCTTGGTTGAAAATGAGACTGGTAAGAAATTAAAATTTCTCAGATCTAATAATGGTGGTGAATATTGTAATCATGAATTTGAAGATTATTGCTCCACTAATGGTATTCATATAGAAAACTATTCTAAGGACTCCACAGGAAAATGGAGTGGCTAAACGTATGAACAGGCCTATAATGGAGCGCGCGAGGAGCATGAGGTTGCATGCTGGGTTGCCCTTACACATGTGGGTGGAGGCTATCAATACTATTTTATATTTGATTAATAGAGGTCCCTCTACTCCTTTGGGCTATGGTATTCTAGAGGAAGCATGGATTGGTAAGAAGGTGAGTTATTCTTTTCTCAAAACCTTTAGTTGTGAAGCATTTGCTCACATAGATTTTGAAAATAGAACCAAGCTAGAAGCTAAGTCAAAAAAATGTGTATTTGTTGGATATGGCATTAATGAGTTTGGTTATAGGCTTTGGGATTTTTAAAATCAAAAAATTGTAAGAAGATGAGATGTCATGTTTAATGAGAAAGTGTTGTACAAGGATCTGTTGCAGCAACATGAGAAGAAAGATGATGATTATGTAGTGCTAGATGATACTCCAAAAGCTGATGTTCCAACTATTCCTCATGATGTGCAACAACCACAAAAAAAATACCACACACACCAGTGAATGTTAGATGGTCAACAAGGAAAATTAAACCTCCAAAAAGATTCTCTCCCTCTTTGTATTCTATTTTACTTACTAATGCTGGTGAACCTGAAAGTTATGATGAAGCTGTGCAAGTGGATACTAAGATTTAGTGGGAGTCTGCAATGAAAGAAGAAATGGACTCTTTGTTGAAAAATAAAACTTGGAATTTATAGAAGTTGCCTACAGGTAAAAGATCTTTACAAAATAAGTGGGTTTACAGGTTGAAAGAAGAGGAAGGAGGTAAGAAAAGATTTAAAGCCAGGTTAGTTGTGAAAGGATTTGCACAAAAAAAGGGCATTGATTTTGATAAGATATTTTCTCCTATTGTTAAGATGACTTCTATCCATACTGTTTTAAGTCTTGTGGCTACTGAAGATTTGTATTTGGAGCAGCTTGATGTTAAAACAACCTTCCTTCATGGTGATTTGGATGAAGAGATATATATATGGCTCAGCCACGGGGATTTTTGGTCAAAGGTAAGGAGAACTTAGTGTGCAAATTGAAGAAACATTTATATAGCTTGAAGCAAGCACCTCGACAATAGTATCTAAAATTTGATAGTTTTATTCATGAGCATGGTTACAATAGGTGTCATACAGATCATTGTGTCTACTTTAAGAGGTTGGATGATGATAGATACATTATTTTATGTTTATATGTTGATGATATGCTTGTAGCTGGGTCTAACATGGATCACATTAAGGGGCTAGAACGCCAATTAGCACATGCATTTGCTATGAAGCTGGATTTGGGGGTAGCAAAAAAACTTCTTGGTATGAATATTTGTAGAGATAGGAAGAATAGAACATTGACGCTATCTTAGGCTGATTATGTTGAGAAGGTGTTGCAACATTTCTCTATGGAGAATGCTAAAGTTGTCAGTACACCTTTACCTAGTAATTTGAAGTTGACTAAGGAGATGTGTCCCAATACAAAGGAAGAAGAGGATAAGATGTTCAAGGTACCCTATGCTTCAGTTTTAGGAAGCTTGATGTATGCTATGGTATATACTAGGCCAGCTATTCCACATGCAATGGGAGTCGTTAGCAGGTATATGAGTCATTCATGAATTGAGCATTCGAATGCTATCAAATAGATTCTCAGATATTTGAGAGGAACATCCAATACGTGTTTACACTTTGGGGGCTCTACTACTAATTTACAAGGCTATGTTGACTTAGATTTGGTAGGGGATATTGATACCAGATGAAGTACTATAGGTTATGTCTTTATTGTTGGTGGGGCATCTGTGAGCTAGGTTTCTAGGTTACAAAAGGTTAATGCTTTATCCACTACAGTGGCAGAGTATGTAGCTGCTACAGAGGCAGCCAAGGAGATGATATGGCTTTAGTTCTTCTTGGAAGAATTGGGGCATCCTTAGAAGGATAATTATTTGTTCATAGATAGTCAGAGTGCCATTTATCTTGCAAAGAATTCAGCTTTGCATTAAAAGACCAAACACATACAGTTGCAGTACCATTTCATTCGGTTAGTTTTGGAGGATGGACAATTAAAGTTGGAGAAGATACATACAAATGATAATCTAATAGATATGTTGACAAAGGTAGTAACAAGGGAGAAGCTAAACTCCTCTTCAACTTTGGTTGGTCTTCTAGACTGAACATGAATAACATAACAACAAAGTCTAGGGTGGTTTGATCCAGTGGGAGCCTCATGGAGTACTGACATCGCTACAGGATTAGCCTCCAAGTGGGAGATTGTTGTTTAGTGTAGAGCCTGATTAGTCCCCAAGTGGCAGATTGTTAGTTTGTGATGACTAATCAAAAAAGTACTGTACATATTTCATAAATTCTTTGGGGCTCGAGGCATCGCCCTAAATTTTTTTTTGGGTACTATTTGTATATTTTCCACTAAAGTAATGGCTAATATTTGCCAATTTATGGATGACATGTAGTAACCTTAAAGTAGTTTAATACTTGTATAAAAGGGCTTAGGGTCAGGGTTGTTTTATAGTGGTGATTTGAAATTGGTTCTTGCTGTGGTATTGAGCTATAAGGGATTATAGAGTGTAATCAGGTTGTAATCACTGGATTGTAATAATATCAGACTTGTTGTTTGGTGGACATAGCCCAGGGATTGGGTGAACCACATTGAATCTTGGTGCCTTGTGTTCCTTTCTATGTGATCTATTATTTTCTGTTATTGGTTATATTTGCATGTAATTGTTATTTTCTATCCGCGGTTTAATCCTAACAACTTTGCATGGTTATCATATAGTGGTTGTTTTATCTTTTGATTACATGTTTCAAATTTGTTAAAGTTGATAAAAGTTTTTTAAAGCATATAACCAATTCAGCCCCCCAATTATATTAGTGGACTTTACTTTCTAACAATTGGTATTAGAGCATTAGTTCCTTGAAGGGAAAGTTTAACAACTTAAGGAGATCCTAGGGTACATTTAGGAAAGAAAGTCCAAAATTTGATGGGGTGAACTATGACAACTGGAAGGAAAGGATAAAGACTCACTTGCTATGCATGGGATAAGACTATTGGCTAGTTACAAGGGAAAATAAATATGTGATTGAGGAAAAATATTTAGAATGCTTCACACAAAAAGAAAAGGATCAATTCATGCATAATATGTATGCTAGAGAATCATTTTTATCAACTCTTCTTGCATAAGAGTATGTTGAGGTAAAAGGTTTATATCTTGCAAATAAATTTTGGTTTAATTTACAATTTTTTTTTTAAAGGAGATAAATTTCAAAATAAATATAGATCATAGATTTGGAAGAATATGTTGGATAATCCTGAGATGATGGAACATGAATCTATTTAGCAGGAAAAGGGAGGCACTTTAATAGGACTATAGGTCTCCCTCTTTCCTGGGCTACTAAGCCATTCAAATATGTATGAAAGAGAAAGAGGCGAATCTCCAAATATGATTCCACTTATGATCCTAATTAGATTAGCTAGAAACCAAAGGAAGAAGGGTGCAAATACTAAATTTAGGTTATAAAGGGAAATGCAATACAAGGAAATGTACTCTTTGGCCCTTGATAGGATAATGTGTATGGGGAATTGAACCAATTGCTTATATAATGTAAATCTAGATGCTATGTGTATACAATTATCCCAATTAAGATATAGATCTAGTGTAAAGATATGAAAGGAAATAAATTATGAAAATCTCACCTTGAAATGCATAGAGGAAGATGTATTTTAGCTCCAAAAGTCAAGGATCTGAACTCTTTTCTAAATATCTATTTGCGAATCTCAGAATGAAAGTAAAAAAAAAAAAACCCCATAAATATCCTCAAAAAAGGGCACTAAAGGTCTAGGTTGACTTGGAAGGGTGCCTTACAACCAGGTTGATGTAGTCTAGTGAATTTCATCCAACTTCTCTAGAAAGCTCCCAAAGAGTAGGTTCCAGATTTGTAAGCTCCTACTGGTATCCTATAGATAAACACATAAAAGAAGGGTTTTATGGTTGGGTTTTGATGAGGGCTTGCCTTGGTCAAGACCTAGGTTAAGTAATTAACCATAATTCAAAAATGTAAATGTAAATGGCTATAAGACAAGATAAATGTTAGGATTCACCTTGCTTGAAACCCTTGTCAATAAGGATTTTGTATGTAAATGTATTGTAGATTTTGAACTAGGAATCTAGGTTATCTCCACACTTTGCAATAGGTCTATCATAATCCCATCATGGTTCCATGGATATAAATGTGCATCAATGAAGAAGATGATGAATGCTTCGATGTAGATCTCCTCCCTTAATGGATAATGATGAACGTACTAGATCTTGAAGAGGAAATTATCACAAAGGATCCTTTAATGCTAGATACATATCTCCTTGGTTGAATGCTTGACACTATTGAATACTTGAACTCCTTGAATGAATGAAAATGGAAAAAATATTGAATTGAGATCAAGAGCTTGGATTACTTGAGTGTGTGAATGAATGAGATATGGAAGTGAAGGCTCTAGATCTCCTTATATATGAGTTATTGGGTGGAAAAAAATACAATCCTAAAGGAGAGAAAAATAAAACTAATTAAACCTTCGAGGCCTTTTGGGCCTCGAGCCCCAAAACCACTAGGCACTAGGTTGACTTAGGTTGATCGAGTCTAGAATAGGTCAACCTGGGTTGACTTGGTCTTGGGGATTAGGTCCAAAGTGCCACAAAAAGAAGAGGCAAATATGAGGATAAATAAGGTGAAAAGAGGAAAAAGAGAGGAGAAAAGGGGATCAAATAAATGTACATTCATGGTCCAGAGAATGCATTATGGAGAGGGGGCTAAAAGGTATTAAAAGGAAAGTGTATCCATTTTAAAACAGTACATTTAGACCTCACTTTAATGGAAGTATGAGTTTCTTTCAACACATGATAAAGTAGATCAAGAGAAAAAGAGAACATCTTATCACGATCTAAAATGCAAAGAAATCAAGAGACTTTAGTCTTTATAACATCTAGAATCATAATAAGAGAGATACACTCTAAAAATGGGTACAATTACTTTCCCAATAAGGTTTGTGTGCCTTATTATGAACCACACAAGAAAAATTAAGAGAGGGAAAGGTCTCTGCAAAAGGGGATGTCAATGAATGGTCTAGCAAGTTTGTGTGGTATGTTAGTCAACCCATCGAAGATGAAACAAATAGTTTAGAAAGTGTATGTTGCATGCTAGTTAGTCTATCAAAGGATTCAACTTCAAGAAAAATCCATATCCCAAAAAGAAGAATAAAAAAGTGACCCAAGCATAAGGATGTGTGTGTCCTTCTATGATTAAAACAAGATGAGGCTTTTGAAATTGTTAGTAGTCAAAAGAAGGATCCAAAAACAAGGACTGGGCCTCCCAAACTGTAAATAGTTTAAAGAGAGATCCAAAAAGAGACCAATACCCTAGAAATTGACAATAGTTCTCAGAAACTAGGAGGAAAGAGAGAGAGGGATAAACTTAAAATAAAAATGCATGGATTTGGGTATACCTTAGAAATCATACCAAGCACTAAAGGGTTAAGTACTCCATACTATACACAAAATATGTATCTGTATTCCATGGTCAAAGGATGAGTAGATATATGCCCCCACATTAAAGAGATTGCAAACACCTTAATGGGAGCAATAACTTTAACGTAAGTGTACATACGTCCACTGAATAACGTTTCCACTATGACATGCCCCCAAGAAGAGAAACATATCAAGGGAAATGAGTGCATAAATAAAGAGAGAGCACAAAGGGATCTGCTAACTTTTGGGGTTAGTAAGATCATATGATAACATGCAATATTATATCAAGTATGAAAATATCATCATTCCCCAAAGGAAGTAGAACTACAACACATTTGAGGAAAAGACATGTAAGATTTACAAAGAGGAGTCTTTTTGGGCCAATAACATGGAGACCAAAAATAATCGGTGCTACCATATCATAAATGACCAAGAAGATTATAAAAAGTCACTGATAGGAACATTAGTGCAAGTATGACATAACATGTAACAACATATAGAAGAAAGAGATACAAATAGAATAATGTATACAACAAGGTGATTTCTTTATCCAGTTGATCTCAATGAAGAAACACTGATCATCTAAAGCAATCAAATCAAAACATATAACAAAAATACAACACAAGAACACAAAGACTACCATGATAGATGAAGTCCACATCAAATGTTCCATGTGCACCCCGGGCCCCTCATCTTAGTCCAAAATGGTAGGGGGAGGATGGTGACTTGTGAGATGAACAATATCCATCATCATAGGAATCACAACAAGTTCTAAGAAAGGACTTTGGAAGTCACTATTCTCATTACTAGAAGTGATTGTAAGCTACATAGAAAGAATGTTAAGAAAATAATTTTCCATATCATTTAATTCTTTATCACTACTAACATGTTCATCATCTAAAGTATCTTTGATATCTAGATTAATATAATCTAGAATAGAAACATAATCATCATGTTTATCAATATGCATAGTGTAACCTTGTTTAGCTTCCTCCAAAGGCTCACACATGGTTTGATTAAAGGAAGATAAAGTTGAGATGAAGATGTACATTGAGAATCAAGAGAACTATATTTGGCATTTTATTTAGCTTGATAGTTCTTGTGACACTGACAATCATGTTGATTACTAATAGTCTTATAAGATACAACAGGAGGATCATGATCAACTACCATAGGTTTTGAAGAAGGAACATCAAAATGTTGATATATAGTAGCTGAGGGGATATATGTATAAGATAAAATATGTTCAAAAGTAGAAGGTGAAAATGGAGTAGGAAAGATAGGCATATGTGAATAACCCTTAGGAAGACTAAGTTTCATGATCTTGGCTACTTTATATTTTTGATAGTTTCTATAGAGATGATTAGGATGAGTAGGTGGTTTCTCAGGATGAGATGATCATTAGAAATCAATTTTAGCACAATCTCTAGGATATTATGGTTTATAAAAAGAATGATTAATAGTAATAATGTCTCCATCACAAGGAAATTTAAGGCATTTATGAATAGGAGAAGCTACAACTTGCATGGAAGAAAGCCATGGAATACCAAGCTTAACTCGAAACTAATCAAAAGTAGGAATAACAGCAAAGGTAGTAAAAAAATATTTCCCTAGTAGAGTAATAGGTAAATTGATAAAACCTTGAGGATGATAAAGAAGAACATTAAAAATTTCAATCCACATAGGAGTTGTATCATAAGTATCTCTATGCAACTCTTTGTTAAAAAGGTTTTCTTTCGTGATAACATTCATAACAAAGGAAGGATCAACTAAAGTACTGTGAGAAGGAATATGAGAAACTCTAATAGTGATGTAAAGAGGACCATTAGGTGCCTTAAAAATATTAGACTAACTAAAGCTAATAATAGTTGTTTGTCTAGATTTAGGTGGAGAAGAAATCAAAGGTTAAGGTGATAACTCAACATGATTAACCACATGATTCTCTTCTTGTATCTTCTTATCATAATCAATATTGTGATAAGAAGAAGAAGGTTAATTAATAACATTCATTGACTATGAAGGCAAAGGATTAGTATAAATCTGCAAACTTTGATTAGGTGACACACTAGATTTATTTGTGCTATTAACTTGAGTATCAACAAATATAGCCTTAGAATCAATAAGGTCTTGAATATCATTCTTCAAACCATAACACTTTTCAATATCATGATTTGGTTGATAGTGATATTAAAAAAAAATTGAATCAAAAAATTCAGACAAAATTTTACTAAGATCAATAGGATAAATAGGAGGAAGGTTAAGAATTTGATCATGAATCAATTTAGTCACCACCTCAGGAAAAGGTTCAAATAGTTGGGTATACTAATGACTAGGATGATATACATAGGAAAACATAGGCACATCTCTAGATGTAGTATCCACTTGATCAAAAAATTTATTTGTGGATTTGATTTTGATGAAATTGTTAGCTTTAGAGATTTTTTTTGAATTCTTGATGACATCACTCTTATCACTAGAAAAATGAGCCATCAAAGGAGATCTCTTGAGTTGATTCCCTTATAATTGGTAATGGTGAAACACTGCACATAGATGTGAAAATGAGGTATACTTATTAAGGAGAATCTTATCCCTAATGTCTTTTTGTAAATTATAAATAAAGATGCATTGAATATCATGATCAAGCACATGATAAGAAAGCTAAACATACAGATGTTTAAATCTACCAATAAATTCAGTAGCTTTCTCTTTATCATTTTTCTTATGATGCATTAAATTAGTTAAAGAAATTTGTGGACTAATATTATTCTAAATTTTTTGAATGAAAGCATTAGCAAGAGTTTGAAAAGAATCAATAGACTAAGGAAGTAGAGAGCAATACTAATATAAGGATCTACCCCTAAATGTATGCAAAAACAACTTAGCCATAAGCCTATAATCATGAGATAAATCAACTAAAATTGGAACAATTGTTATGTTATCATTGATGCCAAACCTTATTGGTGAGATAGTTTTCTATCTGATCTAAGTGTTGTAGTGCCTACCCCTAGTTTACATTTTTTATATTGTATTATCAAATTCTTTTAGGCCAGCTTTTACGGTTATGTGTTATGATTTAGTGGTACTTGGTTTTCTGATTTGATTGATGTTATTTCATACTTAGTTTATATATTTGATGAGCCACTTGATACTTAGTTATTTCATGTGTTCATGGTTATTCTTTCGATGATGATGCTTTGTATGTTTTATATAGTGATTTGAGTTGCTTTCATAATTACAATTATATGAGTGATTTATGTATGGTTTGATGGTTACTTACCCCATACTTGCATGTGTATGGTGTATATGTATGTTTTACTTTATGTTTGATGTTTCTGATGTGGTTGAGGGAGGGAGTCGTAGTCACCTACTAGTCGAGATCTACATGATGTACCACTCCCGCCCATTGCCTATTTATATATATATATATACACACACATATATGCATGTACATGTTTGACTTTTATGTAGATTGTAGGTACTAGGCATCGACTTCCCCAAATTGCCAGGATGAGTGTGCCTTATCATAGTATCTTAATGGTAAAGAGGGGAGATAGTTCTCGAGTCCAAATCCTAAACCCTAGCCAATTATTCTTAAATATAGGATAATTATTTGATTTATTTACCTTTCCAAATTTGTCAAAGTAACATGAATTCAAGATTTTTAACCTTTGAGTTTGAATTTGTACTTCATCTTTTAGATGAGTTTTCCTTTTGAGTTTGTGGGTCTGTTGTGATTTTTAGTTATAGTTAAATCAAATAAAGATAATATTAAATGATTTTTTTTATAAAGGAAATTCAGTTTATAATTATTTATAATTATTTGAGAGATTAATTAAATAGAGGAAATAAATTTAAAGTTTTAATTAAAGGTCCAAATTTGGCGTAGTTATATTTATTTAATTTAATAATAATTAATTTCAAAGTTTTATTTTAAAAATGATCTCTAAATATTATTATTAGTTAAATTAATAGACACATTTTCTAAATAAGTCTTATTATTTAATAAATGCAAGTGAGAATAATTTAAATAAACTTTATTATAATTAAAATGCAAAAAGTATGCACAAAGAATTAAATTAATTAAAATAATAAAAGTAAAGGCTTTTGCATGTTCATAAAATCGAAATGCTAAGAGGAGAAAATTCTTTATTAGGAGATTATAGCTCATTTCTCCACATAGGTTTTGGGGAGTAAAATTTGGAATTAGAGCAAAAGAATTGTTGAAATTTTTAGAGGGTTTCGATTTACATGCATTCATAGGTTGTCTTAGATTTTAGCTATTGTTTTGAGGTAGGGTTTGAAAATCCATTGTAAAATTTTATTGAAAGATCTGTCTACTTTGTGTCTTCCTGGTGCTTGCATAATGCGTAATTAAATTTATTGTATTAATTTTTGGATAAAGGCTTATGGTGTAGATTTTGAAAAAGAAAAAATTATTAATCAAGAAAACGTGACTGAGGAAAACTGTAGAAAAATTTAGAAAATTATTATGATTGTATTCTTTTAAAACCATTTCTAATTCGATTATAGAAAATTGGAAGAAAATGACAAATTGAACAACTAGGGTTTGAGCTTTAAAATTTTCATGTGATTATCATGAATTTTCTAAATAAAGATAAATATTCTTCTTATATCTAAATAATTTAATTACAAAATTTATTGGAAAAGCAAAAAATTAATTGAGAGAAAAACATGTTGCAACTAAACTTGTACATGCATGTAAAAACAATTATATTAAATATAGAAAACTAAGTATATTATTATTGCATTATTTGAGAGATCAAAGACATGCAAAAAATAATAATTGCATGTTTATTTTTATTTTATAAAAATATAATTTAATTTTTGGATTAAAAAAAAAATAATTTTTTTTAATGATTAATTATTAATTTTAGAAATTAAAAAAATGTCAAGCAAACTTAGCGACCTTATAGTTTAATTTCTTTTGGGTTCCTTGGTGGGGCATTACAAGTGTCATATCTAGATGATTGATGAAGAGGATTTGAGAAGTTGGTCATAACAAAAACACCTAGATGAAAGGTTGAGTTATGAGAAGAAACTGCAATAAACACGTGATTAGTTAGACTTTGACAAGATAAAGTGATTGTTTAAATCATGTTACAAGTGAAGAAGATTGTTGTATTGAAGCCTTGAAGAAGTCATCATAGATTGACCAAATGCATAGGCTTGATCAAGCAACAAAGTAGAAGATTAAGGAACTTGAAGTTTGTGTCGAGTGATGCTAGTGTCGATCAAGCCATAGTAGGTGCCAAGCACAAATAGTGTTGACTGAGCATTAGCACTGACTAAGCCACAATATATGTGCCGAATGAAAAGTTAGTAGTGATTGAGTAATCCAATAATGACTGAGCGTCATAACACAATGTTGGCAGAGGGACAACATTTTGACAATTTATTAGAAAATCGTGATTTCCAGCCGATAGAGTTGATTTCTTGAAATATGTAAAGCATGTTGAAGATAAGGATGGATGACCTAGAACATTTAACTCAAGAAATATCATGTTTGTTCTTTTATATGCAAGGATTCACAAAGAAGTTTGGAGAAGTTTCTAGAACAGAAAAAAAGAGACAAAATGTTGGAAGGATTCAATGAATATGACCAAACCCTAAGATATACGACAGTGTTTAAGTGGCAAAAGATTAGAATTACCTATTTAAGGAGGTACAAGGGCTAACCTAATAATGTTGGAGAAATTTTTGATGCTATTGATTGGTGAACTTAAGCATAAGAATGGGAAGAGTTGAGAAGAGGTGAAGTGTGATTGCTTGAAGGGCTACCAAGTGAATCAAAGATTGAGATGAAAATGAAGGATAATTAGTGGATCAACTTTTGAGCTGAATTGAGATCTATATTTGTAAAGTGAGTTGTATTTTCCAGATCAAACCTGCTGTCACTTTCTAACCATTGTATTAGTTTGAAATCCTTTAATCAAGGTTAACCTAAAAGTCATATGTAAATCCTTTCATCAAGGTGACATTCTAAAAGAATATTCTAAATTCCTCTAACAAGGCCAGTCCTAACATGGTGCTTAAATCTTTTAACAAGGTCACATTTAACAATTTGTTTTGTAACCTTTAACATGGTTGGCTCCTAATAGAGCTCACTTCAGAAGAGTAAAAATATTGGTGACATGTTGCTAGTGATTTTTCCCAAATTTGGTTTCCATGTTAAATCTTAGTGTCAAACTTGTGTTGATGTTATTTGTGATGATTTACTATTAATGTTTACATTCTACAATCCTATTATATTTAGGAGAGTGGACTGCTAGTTTATGTTATTAAAATTTTACTATAGAGGCTGAGCTAATGGATGTTGAGATCTGAATTAGTTTAAGTGTTTTTTTGTTCAATTGGTACATGTTGACCTTGGATAATTGATATACCCCTCTCTCAGTTATTCTAAAAATTCTAACAATTGGTATCAGAGCATTGGTGCTTGTAGAGAAAAGTTTGAAAGTACTCAAAGCTAAAGATCAAGATGTACAAAAAGGAGATGCCAAGGTTGAACAAAGAGAACTTCCATACATGGAAAAGTTTGATGAGGCTACATCTAGCAGGAATTGGTGATGCTGAAATACATTTTGTGGAAAATGCATATGTGGAGATAACAATAGTTCCTCTGACAGTTCAACAATTGAAAGAGAAACAAGAATACAACCAAGCTCTGTTGGAGATTGCATCAGCCCTAAGCTATGCTAATTTTGATGACATTAAAAGTTGCAAGAATACCAAAAAAATGTGGGATGCACTAAAGAACATCTAGGGAGGAGACAAGAACAAAATTAGAAAGCTTGAGAGGCAAGTTTGATGAATTGAGAATGACGGAAGGTGAGAATATAGTCCAGTATTGTGAAAGAATCAAAGAGGTTGTAAATGATATAAGAGGAGATAATGGAAATATTGATGATGAAATTGTAATCAACAAGGAATTGATAAATCTACTTCCTCTTTATGCTATTAGGATTTCTACAATACAAGAACTAAAATTTACTCTAGGTAATGACCTGAATCTAAAATTTACTCTAGGTAATGACCTAACTCTAGAAGGTGTGATTGGTAGGCTTAGTACTGCTTTTGAGATGTCAAATTTTGATAATTTCACTCCCACCTCTTTTGAATCGATAGTATGCATAGCTTGACTGAGGCATCATGCATCATGTTAGTTACACATGCCCTCTTGAGCACAAGCCCTACTGCATAGTGGTGCAGGGGGAGGCCTATCTAAGGGGGTAGGTGTGATATATGACCAATAGGTAGGTGGGCCAGAATGAAATCATACTCACTTGGTCTATCTTGAAAGATAGATTTGGTCGACACCTTCATGATCATAGAAATAAAAGTATATACACACACACACACACACACACACACATATATATGCATATATGTATATATATGTATATATATATGTATATATATGCATATATGTATATATGCATATATGTATATATATGTATATATATAGGTATATATATGCATATATATAGGTATATATATGCATATATATATGTATATATATACATACATGTATATATACACATATATACATACATACATATGTATATGTATACATATATATATATATATATATAGATATATATGTATACATGTATGTATATATGTGTATATATACATGTATATATACACATATATACATACATGTATATATACACATATATACATACATACATATGTATATGTATACATATATATATATAGATATATATGTATACATGTATGTATATATGTGTATATATACATGTATATATGTGTATATATACATGTATGTATGTATGTATGTATGTATGTACGTATGTATGTATGTATATGTGTGTGTGTGTGTGTGTGTATAACAATCTTCAAATATGATTGATATTTTTCAACATAGGGGTTGGAGGTCCATGTATTTAATCACACCATCCTATGATACTGTAATCTTTAACTGATGACTATTCTCACAAGAATCACACGTTATTCATAGTTGACATCAATTGCAATTCAAGCTTAGCTAATATTAAACTCTCAACTTTGTTAGTGAAAACCCTCAAATGCATCTTACTTCAAGCTCCATTGGTGATATTTTCTACTTACATTAGACAAGACTTTCTCGACCTTTTGCATCACCCCTTGGCCCGGGGTGCATAAATGCTTGCTTCCCCATCTACACTGTTAGGATTAAACCACAGACATAAATAACAATTACATGCAAATATAACCAATAATAGAAAATAATAGATCACACAAAAAAGAACACAAGACACCAAGATTTAATGTGGTTCACCCAATCCTTGGGCTACATCTACCAAACAACAAGTCCAATATCATTACGATCCAGTGATTATAACCTGATTACAATCCGTAATCCCTTACATCTCAATACTGTTGCAAGAACCAATTTTGCATCACCACTATGAAACAATCCTTAACCCTAAGCTCTTTTATACAAGTATTTTTACTACTTTAGGGTTATAATTAATTATTACATGTCAGCTCAAAATCTTGATAAAAATAGGACCCAAAATTTTTTTTCGAGGCAATGCCTCGAGCCCCAAAGAATTTGTGAAGTATGTACAACACTTTCCTAATCAATCACAACAAACTAACAATCTCCCACTTGGGGACTAATCAAGCTCCACACTAAAAAAAAATCTCCCACTTGGAGACTGATCCTGTAGCTTTGCTGCTACTCCATAAGGCTCCCACTAGATCAAAGCACCCTAGATGTTGCTATTCTTTTATTCATGTTCAGTCTAGAAGACCAACCGAAGCTGAAGAGGAGTTCAACTTCTCCCTTGTTACTACCTTTGTCAACATATCAATTGGATTGTCATTGGTATGTATCTTCTCCAACTTTAACTGTCCATCCTCCAAAACTAATCGAATGAAATTGTACCGCAACTATATGTGTTTGGTATTTGAATGCAAAGCTGAATTCTTTGTAAGATGAATGACACTTTGACTATCTATAAACAAATAATTATCCTTCTAAGGGTGTCCCAATTCTTCGAAGAAGAACTGAAGACATATCATCTCCTTGGCTGCCTCTGTAGCAGCTACATACTCTGCCTCTGTAGTGGATAAAACATTAACCTTTTGTAACC
Source organism: Cupressus sempervirens (assembly GCA_028749045.1). Lineage (NCBI taxonomy): Eukaryota > Viridiplantae > Streptophyta > Pinopsida > Cupressales > Cupressaceae > Cupressus > Cupressus sempervirens. Next base: position 182,670,905 of record CM053785.1, on the reverse strand, counting down.
TAGAAACCTAGCTCACAGCTACCCCACCAATAGTAAAGACATAACCAATAGTACTCCACATAGTATCAATATCCCCTACTAAATCTAAGTCAACATAGCCCTATAAATTAGTAGTAGAGCCCCCGAAGTGTAAACACTTATTGGATATTCCTCTCAAATATCTGAAAATCCATTTGACAACATTCCAATGCATAATTCCTGGATGACTCATATACCTACTAATGACTCCCACTGCATCTACAATACTTGGCCTAATACATACCATAGCATACATCAAGCTTACTACAACTGAAGCATAGGGTACCTTGGATATCTTATCCTCCTCTTGTTGTGTCTTAGGACACCTCTCCTTAGTCAACTTCAAATGACCAGGTAAAGGTGTGCTGACAGCTTTGGCATTCTCCATAGGGAAACATTACAATGTCTTGTCCACATAATTAGCCTGAGATAGCATCAATGTTTTGTTCTTCCTATGTTTTCAAATCTCCATACCAAGGATTTGTTGTGCTACCCCCAAATCCTTCATAGCAAATGCATGTGCTAATTGGCATTTCAACCCCTTAATGTGATCCATGTTAGACCTAGCTACAAGCATATCATCAACATATAAACATAAAATAATGTAGTGGTCATCATCCAATTTCTTAAAATAAACACAATTATCTAAATGACACCTATTATATCCATGCTCATGCATAAAAATGTCAAATTTTAGATACCATTGCCGAGGTGCTTGCTTCAAGCCATATAAAATTTTCTTCAATTTGCACACTAAGTTGAGCCATATATATCTCTTCATCCAAATCACCATGAAGGAAGGATGTTTTAACATCAAGCTGCTCTAAATGCAAATCTTCAGTAGCCACAAGACTTAAAATAGTACGAATAGAAGTCATCTTAACAATAGAAGAAAATATCTCATCAAAATCAATGCCCTTTTTCTATGCAAATCCTTTCACAACTAACCTGGCTTTAAATCTTTTCTTACCTCCTTCCTCTTCTTTCAACCTGTAAACCCACTTATTTTGTAAAGATCTTTTACCTGGAGGCAACTTGCATAAATTCCATGTCTTATTCTTCAGCAAAGAGTCCATTTCATCTTTCATTGCATACTCCCACTGAATCTTAGTATCCACCTGCACAGCTTCATCATAACATTCAGGTTCACCAACATCAGCAAGTAAAATTGAATACAAAGAAGGAGAGAATCTTTGTAGAGCTCTAATTTGTCTTGTTGACTGTTTAACATTCACCGGTGTGTGTGGTATTTTTTGTTGTGGTTGTTGCACATCATGAGGAATGGTTGGAACATCAACTTTTGGAGTATCATCCAACATTATAGAATCATCTTCTTTCTTCTCATGTTGCTGCAACAGGTCTTTGTACAACACTTTCTCATTGAATATGACATCCCTACTTCTTAAAATTTTATGATTTTCAAAATCCCAAAGCCTACAACCAAATTCATTTATTCCATATCCAACAAATACACATTTCTTTGACTTAGCTTCCAGCTTGGTTCTATTTTTAGAATCTATGTGAGAAAATGCTTCACATCCGAAGGTTTTGAGAAAAGAATAATTGACCTTCTTACCAATCCATGCTTCCTCTAGAATACCATAGCTCAAAGAAGTAGAGGGACCTCTATTAATCAAATATACAACAATATTGATAGCCTTCACCCACGTGTGTAAGGGAAACCTAGCATGCAACCTCATTCTTCTTGCATGCTCCATTATAGTTCTATTCATGCATTCAACCACTCCATTTTCTTGTGGAGTCCTTAGATTGGTTTTCTATCTGCAAATACCATTAGTGGAGCAACAATCTTCAAATTCATGACTGCAATACTTACCACTATTATCAGTTTGAGACATTTTAATTTCTTACCAGTCTCATTTTCAACCAAGCATTTCCATTTCTTAAAAGTTTAAAATACATCAGATTTATGTCTAAGAAAATAAACTCATACTTTTCTAGTTTCATCATCAATAAATGTAACATAATAATTAGAGCCACCAAGGGAAGATACCTAAGCTGGTCCCCATACATCTGTATGCACAAGTTCTAATTTCTCCTTTTTGTTTTCCTTCTTGGTCTTTACAAAACTCACTCTCTTTTGTTTTCCATAGAAACAACTTTCATAGAATTCCATACTAACACATTTTAGGCCTAGTGAAAATTTCTTTGAATGAAGTACTTTCATACCTTTCTCACTCATATGCCCAAGTCTGTTGTGCCATAGTGTTGTATCAGAATCTACAACAACTATTTGTTCTCCCTGCTCAACTACAGCCATTGTTCTTGAACATTCATTTTTCTCTGAAACAATTAAAGTAGAAGGAACAATATGACCTATACAAAGATATAAGGTGCCTACTTTCACACCTTTTTCTACTACAAGGGAACCTTTTGAAACCTTCCAATTTTTATCATTAAAAGTAACTACACAACCCTCATCATCGAGTTGCCCTACTAAAATTAAATTCCTACTCAGCCTTGGAACATGTCTTACCTCATGTAGTAGCCAATGATTCCCGTTCTACAATCTAATCTTAATTTTTTCCTTTCCAACAATCTGATAGGGTTCATTATCCCCCAAATAAACAAGTCCAAAATCCCCTTGGACATAATCAATGAAATAACCTCTATGAGGTGTAGCATGAAATGAAGCACCAAAATCTAATACCCACGAATCATCAACACTTTTTAAAGATAGAAGTAAAGCATCCTCTTTGGATTTGTTACTTACCACATTTGCCTCCTTATCTCCATCTAGTTTATCTCCTTTATTTTTCTTTTGATTCCAACAATCTTTCTTTTTATGACCTAGTTTCCCACAGTACTAGCAGTCGTTCGGTCCTCTTAATTGAGACCTCCTCCCCTTTGACTTTCCTCTTGATTTCCCATGATTTCCAAAATTATTTCCTCTCTCAGTCGTTCTGCCCCTGCTTTGTGCATTCAAAGCACTTCCTGATGTAAATCCACCTGAGGATTTCCTACGAGTTTTCTCACTCAAAATAACACCAATAACATCATCATATTTTAGGGTACTAGATCCAGGAACAAAATTACTCACAACCATTACCAAGCCATTCTGGCTTTTAGGCAAAGAACAAAAAATCAAGAGAACCCTAATTTCTTCTTCAAAATTGATACCCACATAAGATAACTGACTAGTAATAGTATTAAATTCATTTAAATGATCTACAATAGATCCACCTTCTACTATTTTCATATTAAATAAACACTTCATGATAAATACCTTGTTTGAAGCAGAGCGCTTTTCATATTGTTTTGTTAGGGTTTACATCAATTCTTTTGTCATCTTCACTTTTGTAATATTAAATGTCACTGATGGTGCTAGGCATAATCAAATGCTTCCAAGTGCCTTTCTATCCAAAAGATCCCATTCATAATTTGACATAGATCCTTGATTCTTGGCTTTTCATTCCAATGGCTTCCATAAATCCTTCTGATAAAGATAGTCTTCCATTTGCATCTTCCATAATTGAAACTTCTACCCATTAAACCTATTAACCCTCTACTTACCCTCGTCTGCCATCGCTCCCACTTAACCTTGAGACTCCCACTCAATCATGAGACTTTCTTGTAGAGGATAACTAAAAAAAAACTAGGATCTGATACCACTTGTTAGGATTAAATCATGGACAGAAATAACAATTACATGCAAATATAACCAATAATAGAAAATAATAGATCACAAAAAAAAGAACACAAGACACCAAGATTTAATGTGGTTCACCCAATCCTTGGGCTACGTCTACCAAACAACAAGTCTGATATTATTATGATCTAGTGATTATAACTTGATTAGAATCCGTAATCCCTTATAGCTCAATACTACTGCAAGAACCAATTTCGCATCACCACTATGAAACAATCCCTAACCCTAAGCTCTTTTATACAAGTATTTTTATTGCTTTAGGGTTATAATTAATAATTATGTGTCGGCCCAAAATCTTGATAAAATAGGTCCCAATTTTTTTTTCCAGGGTGATGCTCCGAGCCCCAAAGAATTTGTGAAGTATGTACAATACTTTCTTGATCAGTCACCACGAACTAACATGCACTTCAGGGTAGGGGCATGTAGGAGGACCTTACAATAATAATAATCAATAATATATTTTAGCTCCCCCTAAAATAGATTATTTCATATTATTCTATTATTACACCCCCAAAAAAATAATTGCAGGTTATTTCCCCCTTTCATATTATTGCCGGGCCCTAAAATTCTATAGGTTGGATGGTGCTGGTAGAGATCCTCCATAGCCCTACTATTCTAAGGGGCCTTTTTTTTCAAAGTTTCTTTAATTACCTCTACCTATTTTTCCTTAAGGGCCAAGGCCCTACCCTTTTAAATCACAATTGGTTCTTAGTAAGAAAGGAAAAGGAAAATATTTGAAAAGTGACAATGATACTTTTGATGATGAACTTGATGAGCTTGAAACACTGATGGCTATAAGACTTCTAAGAGGAAAAGGGAAATACAAAGATAAACTTCCTATAATCTATTTTTCATGTAAAAAAGTTGGCCGTATTGCTGCAAGATGTCCTTACAGAGAAGAGAAGGATGAAAAGAGGGAAAGCAACTACAAAGGAAGAAGTGATGACCAAGACAACTCTATAAGAAAGGAATACAAAGAAAAGCTAAGAAATCTTGTTACATTGTTGAAGAAGAAAATGATAATGAATTTGAAAGTAATGATGAAGAAGTTGTTTGTTGCTACAAAAGAAGATTCTGACGAAGATGAGAAAATTGCATTACTCTCACATGTGAATAAAAGTGATAGGTGGATAATTGATAGTTTTTGTTCAAATCATATAACTGGTGATAAAAGTAAATTTTAGAACATTGGACCATACAAGGGTAATTGTTTTGATTTTGGTAATCATGCACTATGTCTTGTGAAAGGTAAAGGATCAATACAATTGATTGATGAGATCAAGTGTGATAATGTTTACTGGGTTGAAGGACTTAACTATAACTTTTTGAGTGTTTCATAGTTGAACAAATTAGGATGCAGAGTTGAGTTTCATCATAGGAAGGCCAAGATATTTGATGTTGATGGTGAACTAATTGGAAGCAGTGATCACACAATAGGTAACTTGTTCTACCTATATTTATCTGATGAGATATGTTTGTTTGCACAATATGAAGATATATGGTTATAGTACAAGAAATTATGTCATGTAAATTCTAACATTGGTTAACATTAGTAAGATTTTTAAATGAGTAAGAGGTTTTCCAAAACTAAATAAATCTAATAACGCTATGTGTAAACAATGTCAGTTGGGAAAAATGACAAAGTCTAGTTTCAAGAGAAAGACATATTCATCTAATGATATTTTGGAGTTGGTTCATATTCATCTATGTGGAACTATTGGTGTTCAAAGATCTTGTGGAAAAAAATCTTTCATTCTATTTGTTGATGACTATTCTAGAATGACAACTGTGATGTTTCTTAAAGAAAAATTTGATGCTTTTCAGTTGTTTAAGTGGTATTTGGCCATAGTTAAAAAAAGAGACAGGAAAGAGTTTGGAGTGCCTTAGATCTAATAGAGGTGGAGAATTTATTTCCAAATGTTTTAAAGGAATTAAAAGGCATATATCAGCACATAGGACCCCTCCTCAAAATGGAATAGCTGAAAGGAAAAATAGATCAATCATGGACTATGCTAGAACACTAATGATGGAGAAGAATGTGTCACAAAAATATTGGAGAGAAGCTATAAGTATAGTAGTTTATACTTTGAACATAGTACAAGTCAAGAAAGGTACATATGTCATACCTTTTGAATTATGGTATGGATATGCACCTAATGTATAATATTTTAAAATTTTTGGAAGCAAATTCTATATACTTAAGGTTAATAGAAATGGAAAACTTGATGCTAAAAGTGATGAAGGCATATTCTTAGGTTATTCCACTAAGAGAAAAGCTTATAAGTGTTTTAACTCTAATACTAACAAAGTTGTGGAAAGTGCAAATGTGAAAGTTGATGAATATGTAAAAAAGAATGAAGTTGAATGCAAGAAAAAACTTGAAGACTATAGTACATTTATATATGTGGATGATGGTGCTCCCAATGCCCCACATGAACAAGAGAACAAAGCTGGAAAAAAAAAAGGCAATGCCAAGTTACAACAACAAGTTGCTGAGTAGTAGACTGTGAGTGCCAAGAAACATCAAAATGATGTTGAGTTATAGATAGAAGGAGAAGAACATTAGAAATAAAATGCTGAGCAAGCAGACCATGAGCCCAAACTATAACTAGAGAGAGAAAATGAGATTCAAATTATTTTTCAAGATAAGCCTATAGAAGAAGAGAGAAGGAAAGAACTTGTACTAGAAAAATATGTGAGAGACATCATGCACTTCAGAAAATCATTGGAGATAAAGAATCTAGTGTTATCACAAGGAAATGAATCAGAAGTGAGACATATTTACTTTGTGATTTTGAGCCCAAATCAATAAAATATTCTTTGGAGAACGAGGATTGGATTCAAGCAATGAATGAAGAAATTGAGTAGATTGAAAAGAACAAAACATGGACACAGATATCTAGACCTAAGTACAAAAATGTTATTGGAACAAAGTGGGTATTCAAGAACAAGCTAAATGAAAAAGGTGAAGTCACAAGGAACAAGGATAGATTGGTATGCAAAGGATATACACAAGAAGGAATTGGCCATGGGGAAATATCTGACCTTATTGCAAAATTAGGAGTTAGAATACTACTTACATATTCTGCATATAAAGGATTTAAAATATATCAAATGGATGTCAAATATGCATTTCTAAATGGACTACTTGAAGAAGAAGTCTATATTGAGCAACCAAAAGGATTTGATGACCTAGCAAGAAGAATATGGTATGCAAGTTGCACAAGGAACTATATGGTTTCAAACAAGCCCCTAGAGCATGGTATGAAAGACTGTACAATTATTTGGTGAAGATTTGATTTGCAAGAACAAATGATAACAAAAATGTATACTTGAAGACTGGTAAAAATAATGAGGTATTTCTATTTGAGATCCTAGTTGATGATATCATATTTGGAGGAAAGGAAGCATTATTCAAATCCTTTGCAGATGAGATGAAGGAGGAATTTGAAATGTCTATGTTTGGTGAGATTAAATTCTTTGTTTTTTTACAAGTATTTCAAATGAAGCAAGCTATCTTCATCACTTAATCCAAATACATCATGAAGATATTAAAAACATCTGGAATGAAAGATTTTAGACCAATTAGTTACACTTATGGCCACTGGACACAAGATATCTAAGAATGATGATTCTACTGATGGAAACCAATCATTGTATATACCAATGATTGGAAAACTACAATATGTTGTACATAGTAGACCTAATATTGTATTAGTAGTTGGGATAGTTCCAAGATTTTTTGAAAGTCCTAAGGAGAATCATATGATGAAAGTGAAAAAGATGCCGAGATATCTGAAAGGAATAAAAGAATATGAATTGTATTACAAGAAGAATGATAAGTTAGAACTGAAAGTGTTCAATGATTTTGATTGGAAAAGAAATGTTGATGACAGAAAAAATACAAGTGGAGGAGCATTCTTTCTAGGAAAGAGACTAATTTCATGGACAAGCAAGAAGTAGAACTGCATTTCTCAATCAATAGTTGAAGCTAAATATGTGGTAGTAATAGTGATTTGTTAAAATATCATATGGATCAATAAATTTTTGAAAAGTATGAAGGAAGAGATTACTGATCCAGTTGTTATCTATTGTGATAACACTAGTGCTAGTAATATATCAAAGAATTCTGTAATGCACACAAAAACTAAGCATATTGCTATCAAGTATCACTACTTGAGAGAGCTTGTTCAAGATAAAGAAGTGAGGTTGGAGTATGTAAATACTAAGGAGAAAATAGATGATATATTCACTAAATATTTACCTAAGGATGCTCATGAATATGTAAGAGATAAATTAGGGGTGATTCCCCTAGAGAAGGATACTCAAGCTAAGATGGCATTGTGCATCAAATATGTTGATTAGACTATCTTACAAGTTGATGTAGACAATCGCACTTTAGGATCTGCCTAAAGTAGTAGTGAAGGAAAAATGAAAAAAGATTGTATAAGTCATACATAGATGATAAAGGATGAATTAAATACTAACATGAATATATCTACTTGATCAAAATGCATGAGATAGATAAAGTGTCTTTGGCATTGTTGTCAAAGAGGGAGATTTTGTGAAGAAGTTACCATAAGAAAGAGGGAGAAGATGTAACTTAGTTATCATGAAGAGTGAGAGTATTGAAGTGATCAATAAAAGGGAGAATGTAAGGTGTTGCTAACAATATAGAACAATTTGATTGATTTCATGATCTGATATGATAGAGGGAGCTTATGTGTTGCATATTAGAGCTGCATGAAAGAGAATCCTAATGAAACTAAAAGAGAGACACAAAGATGAGAATCTAAATGAGACTAAGGATATTAATAAAGATTCGATACTATATATAGAGGGATTTTTCTTGATTCAGTACATGTTTTGGATCACATGGTAACTAGAAGTGTTTCCATCAATGCCAAAGAGGGAGATTGTTGGAAACTACAATTAGAATAATTATTATGTTGTCATTGATGTCAAACCTTATTGGTGAGATAACTTTCTATTTAATTTGAGTGTCATAGCTAGATGATTGATAAAGAGAATTTGAGAAGTTGATTATAAAAAAAGCACCTAGATGAAAGGTTGAATTATGAGAAGAAACTACAATGGACACTTGATTAGTTAGACTTTGACAAGATAAAATGATTGTTTAAATCATGTTTCAAGTGAAGAAAATAGTTGTACTAAAGCCATGAAAAAGTGATCATAGATTGACCAAATGCATAGGTTTCACTGAGCAACAAAGAATAAGATTAAGGAGCTTGAAGTTTATGTTGAGTGATGTTAGTATCAACTGAGTGACAGTATGTGCTGAGCACAAATAGTGTCGATCAATCATCATTATTGACTGAGCCATAATATATGTTCCAAATGAAAAGTTAGTAGTGACTAAGTAATTCAATGATGACCAAGCATCAAAATACAATGTTGGCTGAGGGACATTTTGACAATTTATGAGAAAATCATGATTTCTAGCCAACTGAGTTGATTACTTGGAATATTTAAAGTGTGTTGAAGATAAGGATGGATGACTTGGAACATTTAAATCAAAGAAAATTATGTTTGTATTTTTTTATGCAAGGATTCATGAAGAATTTTGGAGAAACTTTTAGAATAGAAAATAAGAGATGAGATGTTGAAAGATGTAGTGCCTACCCCTAGTTCACATTTTGCTAACATTGTTGAACTCTTTTAGAGCTAGTTTCATGTTGTTGGTTAGCAACATTCTTTTGAGATTATCAGATATTGTGCTATGGATTCAGTTTATTATGTGATGAGATCACTTAGACTTTATATTTCATGTATGTATGATGGTTATTTTTAGTGTTTTCAATTATTGATGATGATTATTACATTGTTTTCAGTTATTAATGATGATTAGTAAGATGATTTATTATCATATGTGTTTTATTATGGATACTTACCCCATACTTGCATGTGTATGGTGTGCGTGTTTGCTTTTGTGTGGCGTGTCTGATGTGGTTAAGGAAGGGAGTCGTAGTCACCTGCTAGTCGGGATCTACACGATGCACCACTTCCTGCCATTGCCTGTTTAGCTTAGTATGTATTGTGCTTGTACATGCGTGGTTTTTATGCAGGTTGCAGGTACTGGGTATCGACTTCCCTGAATTGCTAGGATGAGCGTACCCTATCACACTATCTCAATGATAAGAGAGGGGAGATAAATTCTCAAGTCCAAATCCCAACCCTTTTAAGCCATTTGTTCTAATTGGAAAATTAGGACAAGTATCTGAGTTGAGTACCCTCTGAATACGTTGGATGACGTAATTCGAGATTTAAACCTTTGGTTTGATTTTGTATGATGGGTTTTCATATTTTTACCTTGTGAGTCTTTGATGTATTTTCTATTAATTAAGCCTAATTAAAAGATTTAATTAATGGTTTAATTTAAATGGAAAATTAATATGATATTTTAATATTTATTTTATTTAATTAATTGGAAAATTAATTAAATAAAATAATTAAATTTGAAAATAAAAGTTTAAATTTGGAACGTGACAATATTTATTTTAATAATAATATATTTGGAGTTCATTTTTAAATAAATGACTAAATAATAATATTATTAAAGCTAATAAATATTTTAGCAATTAAGTTTTGGAAAATGAAATTTAAAAGTGGAAAATATATTTTAAATTATTAAAAGATTTTAAATCTCATGTGATTAAAATATAAAAATATTAAGATTGCAAAGTGGAATTATTAAAGTTAGTGCATGAGATTTAATAAATAAATTAAATTGGAAAGAGTAAATTAAATATTATATTAATATTTGCTCACATAGGAGTTGGCAAATTCTCGAGAGTTGTCATGTAGACAACACAAAAGTTTGCACTCTAAGTATGCACTAGTTGTCTACACTTAGAAGTTAGCATTTTATTTGAGCACATGGTGTCTACAACCTTAAGACTTATCTAGAAGGTTGGAGAAGGCACATGCTTGGTTGCCATGCTTATCTTCTAGTTGTTTCTAGAGACACTCTAGATGCATCTTAGAGGCCTTTAAATAGAGGCTCTCCTAGTGTGTTTTGTACAAGTTTTAATGGAAGCTACAAGCCACAAGCTAAAATGGAAGCTTCAAAGCTTACATGCATTGGAGAGGATTCATATGCTCGTATATTTTCTATTTGCTTCTATGCTCCTTCTAGCATTTTTAGTCACTTGGAGATTCTCGGTTGGCTTGGATCTTGGAGGGATTGCGAATGACGGAGAAGGAAAGGATTTTTTATGGACTTCTAAGGCATGGCAAAATTAGCATCAGTGTCCAGGTGCACTCGTGATAATCGCATTTTCTCTTTGCACTATTTCTCTTCCTGTCTTCATCATGTCTGTTATATGTGTCTGAATATATTCCATGAAGAAATTTGCAATTTGAAATTAGAACCTAGATGTTTTATTTGGATTGCAAAGAAAACGTTAGAAAACCCTAAATCCAATTAAGGAAGAAATTAGATTTAACTCGGGTTTGGGTTCGAATTGTATTGGATTCAAGGATTAGATGAAGGAAATTCTAAGATTAATTTTTATGATCAAACCTATTAAACAAATTAATAGGTAAACCTGAGGAACGGTTATTATGAGACCATTATTTAAAGAGAAAAATTCTTAATTTAAAGAATTTGAAAGCCCTTCTTATTTATAGTTATATATATATATATATCTGTGTTCTGCGTACTTTTATATATAAATATAAATATATATATATATATATATATATATATATTTATGTATTTTCTTCACTGTAATATTGATTTATAATCTGTATATATATATATACATATATATACACACATATATATATACATATACATATATATGTATACATTTGTTTTAAAAAAAATAATAGAAAGAAAACCTTTATTAATACCGAATCGCAACATTATACCAATTGTTTTTATTAAATATAGGGGGGGCAGGTTATACTTTTCCCGTACCCCACCCTGCGAAAAATGGTGGTTGCGATCACATGTCACAGGGTACCTGCTACGCAGTGTACTCGCGACGTAGTACTGCTTTGTTGCAGTGGTCGCATGGTACCTGCGTGAGCAGAGTACCCGTGACAGGATGACGTCGGAAGGCATGCCGCGGCGTTAAGTCACATATGTGACAGTTGTATATATGGCAACGATTTTAAATCGCTTTCCATCGTTTTTGTTATGACACAAATGTTATATGTTATAATACTATGAATTTTATGATATAGTTATATGTTATATCATTTCATATAATGTTAATAATTATTAATAAATTTTCAATGATAATTATTAATGTTAAATAATATGTATGTATATATATATATATATATAATTCTGTTGATATCTAATGTTATAGATCTAATCTAAATGAACTTAGGGGGGGGGGGGGGATTATATTTGTTAATATCGAATTCACACTGAGTCTTTCTAAAACACAATAGGGATCTTTTCAAATATGGAATATACTTTTAGGAACATCTCAATATATTGATTTAATGAGGTTAATTTAATATAACTTGTCATTAGTTGTTAACAAGTTAATATTAAACTATTAATTCAAATGTTAATGGAAGTTGATCTTAGAATCAACGAGGTTTTTCTTAAGCAACGCTAGTCACTGTAAACTATTGCGAGTGAAAAAAATAAAAATATTGAATTATTAATTTGAGTATTGAGGAATTAGAAAATGGAGTCTAATGGTTGACTTTTAATGTTAATTTTATGTATATTAGAAACTATTTAATATATATTAAATAATTATGAGATGGTAGTATATAAAGATGTTTAATGGTGATTATTATGGTAATGTAGATTAAGAGATTTTAAATGATATTGGATTTAATTGACAAAGGTCAAAAACCATTGTTAATAACAAGTCATGATCTAAATTTGTTAATACATTATGTATTAGTTATTGATATACCTTAAAGGTTAGTTGAATATTAACTAATGAAAATTGTGGAAAGATCTCTAGAATGAGTAATAATAGTTTTGATGAGTTTATTATTTATTAATGTTTGTTGGGTCTAGCAAATTATTAATAAATAATAGTTTAATGATCTAAATGATTATTGATAATGTGGATTAATTAAGGAAACATTAGTATTCATAAGGAATGATGAATGTGATCTTTAATAAGATTTCCATTATAGCTTGTCATTAAATATTAACAAGTTATTATTATTGAACTTATTAGTTAATTAATATTCATTGGGTTGATGGTTTGAAATTATTTATTAAATCAATTAATTAGAGTTAATTGGATTTAATACTTAAGTTATGTAATGGAGATTTAATTAATATAAATCTTTTAAAGAGATTGTAAATTATCTATATTGAGGTTGATAAGTCTTATGACTTGAATAATAACTTTAGATATTTTAATGGTGAAGACTTAGTAATATATAATTGAGAACTATTAGAAGGTTAATAGGTCATGGATGATGTACCTATGTTAATTGATTTAATTGATCATTTTAATAAAGTTATAATTCAAAGATTGATAATTGGTTCTTTTATAAATGAATAATGATCATTTGATTATCTCGAAAGTTGTAGTAACATTAAAGAAGAGTTAATCAATTTGAATATGGATCTTAGTTAAATAAAGAGAACAAGTTGATTTAGGGTCAATGATGATCAGTTTAGTGAATATTTATCCTCAAGTTATTCTTAGAATGCAATTCTTAATAATGGAAGGATAATGCTATCGAGGAACAAATGGGTTGACTTGTAGGTCAAATGATGAAACTTAGACACTTGAAGTATACTTGAAATGAAAACTGAAGCTCTACACTTAATTCAACTATGAGAAAATAGCAAAACCAAAATATGTGTTTGCATCGTGTATTCTATATGCTTCTTGTTTTGGGTTGACTAGTGTTGACCAGTCCTAGGTTGTTACCAGAGGCTCGGGGGTTATGAGATGTGTTGGCATGTTGATCTTATTTGGTCTCGATCTTTATAAGCCCAACCATGGTTATGTGATCGTGTGCTCTATGAAATGTTTGTTATTGTTCATCAGTCTTCATGTGTGAAGCTGAGATGTATGTGTATGAGACACTTGAGCTAATCATTTTTGAGTCATCAATCAGTTATCTTTGGATTATTTTCTAGTCGCCATGATGGGACTTTAATGTGGATTTATTCTTGATGATGTCATGTTGTGACATGTTTTGACTCAACCATTTTGGAGTCTTCGATCAGTATGATTTTGAGATATTCTTGGTTGCTTGTTGAGAACCAATGGATGTGATGATATATTTTGGTTATTGAGAACCAATTGATTATTATGATTATCGGTGATGCCTTCAGTTGCCAATAGAGAACTGTTGTGGTCATGATTTTCTATGGATGTTTTTCCAGATGCTCATGGAGATTTTGATGATTCTTATCTTGGAGATTTGATGATTCTTATGGATATTTGATGCTTATATTGTGGATATTTGATGATTCTTTTTATGGATTATCTTTTGGATTTTCTTTACAGTCGCTTGTACAGGGCTGTGGTGATTTATGATTCCATGAGCATTAGGGTAGGTAATCTACTTGTAGTGTCAGGAAGTGGCTTGCAATGGGGGCCGGGGCCCTAAGTGGCTGCCAGGGTAACTCATTGTAAGTTTGGTTAATAAGTGATAACATTTACACACTAAATGGGGATTAAATGAACCTAAAAAGATAATTGTTTTGGTTCTCGCCCATGCCTTAAGCGCTTGTACAGGCTAGGATGGGAGTAGTGAGACGCATGGTTGCGACCTTGCATTCCATAGTATGCCTTGTCAGTATGAGAGGATACTAGTGGTCGCATGAGATCTGTATGGACCCGTGGAGTTTAGCTAACTGCCAGGGTAACTTGTACGAGATAAATGCGATGACACTTTCTCGCTTGCAGAGTAGGTTTCCTACATGTCATTGTTGTGCCTCTGGGAAGTAGATGTCTCTTTTCTGAATGGAACCTTTGAGTTAGTATACTTTTAGAATTCTTGGACTTTAGAGATTTGTGCTATGTGATTTTGATAGCCTGTTTGGGACTTGAGATTATCTCCTCAGCACGGTGGGAGTGGACCACTTAGGTTTCACGCAGTCGGGTGGTAGTGTATTTTCCACTCTTATCATTTGAGATCTATTGAGACACCGTGGCTGGAGTATTCTTGGTTGGTATTTAACTTCATTATGTTCTTGGATCATTATGTTAGATGATATACCTTATGATGGATGTATTTACTGGTATGTTCTTGCATTGATGATTTGCATATGTTAGATGATGATATCTTATGCTTTACTTTTCATGTTAGTAGGATGTTTTAGGAGTGAGATTCCTACTATGTTAATAGCCGATGATCTCTTCGGTGCTCTGGAATGTTATGCACGGAGGGATGACTAGGATCCACGATGGTCTAATGATGCTATTAACGGTTGGGAGGAACCGTGCACTTAGTTATTTATGTTTGTGATGTATGATTATCTTTTAAGATGGATGTTTATATCTTCATGATGATGATGTATCATGTAATTTTTATGGTTTTATTTACTTTAATTGCATCATGGATTAATATTGGATGATGATGTACTTTATTTACATGGATGTTTATTCTTTTAAGCTTTTCATACCCTGTGATATGTATGGTGGATGATTGAGCAATCTAAAATGTACACTTGTATATTGGATGCATCATTGTTATTTCATAAGGATGTAATGTTAGATGAATAAGTTATGATTAGAAGTAATTCAACGTTAAGGGATCTTTAAAGAATGTAATCTGTTATGTTATGTTATTTTCAATTAGATGTTACTATTGCTTCTGCAAGTGTTATGAATGGTTTTACTTTCATGTTTTAAAAAAAAAATTGTTTGGTAAACTTAGTGAAATTCTTTGGATCTCTTGGCGGGGCATTACAAAAGAATTCGACGAATCTAACCAAACCCTAAGATCTACGGTGGTGTTTAAGCAACAAAAGATTAGAATTACGTATTTAAGGAGGTACAAGGGCTAACCTAATAAGGTTGAAATAGTTGTTGATGCTATTGATTGGAAAACTTAAGCATAAGGTTGAGAAGAGGTGAAGTGTGATTGCTTGAAGGGTTGCCAAGTGAATTAGAGACTAAGCTGATAATGAAAGCCAGTCAGTGGATCAAATTTTGAGCCGAATTGAGATCTATATTTGTAAAGTGATTTTTATTTGCTAGATCAAACCTTTTGTTACTTTCTAACCATTGTATCAATTTGAAATCCTTTAATCAAGGTTGACCTAATAGTCATATGTAAATCTTTTAATCAAGGTGGCATTCTAAAAAAATGTTCTAAAGTCCTCTAACAAGGCCACTCTTAAAAGGGTGATTAAATCCTTTAATAAGGTCACATTTAACAATGTGTTGTGTAACTTTTAACAGGATTGGCTCCTAACATAGCTCACTTTAGTAGAGTGGAAAGATTGGTGACATGTTGTTGGTAGTTTTTATCAAATTGGGTTTCCACGTTAAATCCTAGTGTCAAACTTGTATGGATGTTATTTGTGATGATTTGCTATTAATATTTACATTCTACAAGTTTATTATATTTAGGATAGTGGTTTGTTAGTTCATGTTACTAAAATTTTACTATAAAGGCCGAGCCAATGGATGTTAAAATGTGAAGTAGTTTAAGTCTTTGTTTGTTCAATTGGTACATCTAGACATTGGATAATTGATTCACCCCCTCTCAATTATGTTAAAAATAAAGATTGTTGAAAACATATTGATACAAGTATGATGAATGTGTTTCAATCATTGTTTTGTCATTGATGTCAAACCTACTATTTGCTAGTAAGAGAATTGCTTACATGATTCAAGTACTATCAATCATTTGATTGATGAAGAGGATTTGATCAAAAGATTTAATAATAGCACCTAGAGGAAAGGTTGAGTTATGATATGAAAAGGAGTAAAAGAATCAACTAAGATAGTGGTAACATAATGCATTGATAACCTACTTAAGGTTACAAAGGTTGGTTACACTAAGAAAGTTTAGAAGAACAAGTATAAAAAAGTTTTTCTACAAAGCTTGAACGAGTGGATAGTAGGTGCCAAGAAAATTCAGTGCAAGCTAAGTAGAAAATTAGTCAGAGCAAAGTAAAAGTTTATTTTAGTGTATGCCAAGAAAAAAATTGATGCTGAGTAAAGTTTAGTTGATGCCGAGCACCAATAAACTTTAGTTCATGCTGAGTGATTCTACAGAGGATGCCGAGAAATGCAGTATGTTCTGAGCATCAGAAGTAAGTTAATGTCAAGTGTCAACATTATTTGAAAGATCATGAATTCGATAGATCTAAGCTAACAAGTTTGTTTTCTTGGATTGTGTGAACCATGTGGAAGATAAGATTGATGAGCTAATGGCACAGAATCCATGGTAAACCATTTTGAGGTGAATTCAAAGAGGATTGAAGGAGAAGTTTTTAGTAAGGAATGAAATGAAATAAGAGGTAGATTCATTAAATCCTACTTGATCTTTCTTAACCCTAAATTGGACGATGGAGAATGAAGGACAAAATATCTTAATTCTCTATTCATAGGGATGGCTAGTCAGAAGCAAAGGTTGTCATGTGCGATAACCTAAGGAAGACAACGAGTCTAGGGTATTGCTTCATTTAGTGACCTAAGTGAAGAGTCTACATTGGCATGTTAAAAAAAAATGCTTAAGGGTATGGATGCTTGAAGGGTGAATATGCTATTAGAGCTGAAGTGTGTGAAAGCCAAGCAAAATGGAGTACTAAAATAGAGATCTATAATCTGCAAATGAAGTTATAAATTTTTATCAGATCAAGCCTTATTGTTACTCTCTAATAATTGTAATTAGTTTAGCATAAATCCTTTGGATTAAGGTTGATCTAACAGTCATTTGTAAATCCTTTAATCGAGTGACATTCCAAATCCTCTAACAAAGCTCACTCCTAACAAGGTGATTGATATCCTTTAACCAGGTCACATTTAACCGTGTGCATTGTAACCTTAATAGGGTTGACCTTTCACAGGGCATCACTTCAAAAGAGTGAAAAGGAGTAGCATGTTACTAGTGGTTTTTCCCAAATTGGGTTTCCATGTAAATTATTGTGTCAAATGTCTTGATCGAATATATTATATTTCATGTTTACATTTTTGCAAATTGATTTGACAGTAACCTACAAGTTTGAAGTCATTACATAATCTTATGGATGCATGCATGATGATAAATGTTTTATGGGTTCACTAAGCTGTGAAAAGTTTTAATTGTACATTTGGACCTTGGATAATTGATTCAACCCCCCTCTCAGTTATTCTAAAAAATTTCAACAATTGTTATCAGAGCCATCTGCTTAAGAGGACTAGGTTGAAGGTACTAGAAGCACAAATATCAAGATGTCAAAAAGAGAAGCACCCAAGCTTAATAGAGATAAATTTCCTGCATGGAAAATTCTAATGAAGCTACACCTTGGAGAACTTGTAGATCATGCACAATCTACCATTACTACTGAGCATGTTGATCCTACTGGAGCCCTAACTGCCAAGGATCTAAAAAAGAAGAAAGAACACAACTAGACAATGTTGGAGATTGCCTCTGCCTTAAGCTATGTTGAATTTGATGATATGAAAAGTCTTGACAGTGCAAAGAAAATGTGAGATGCTCTACACACTATCTATGGAGGAGACAAGAATGTTCTGAGAGCCAAAGTTGAAAGTTTCAGAGGTAAGTTTGATGATATGAGAGTGCAAGAAGGTGAGAATATTGCTCAATGCTGCTCTAGGATAAAAGATGTCAATAATGCAATAAGGAGAGCTACTGATAAAATAGATGATGATACTATACTAAGAAAAGTTTTGAGAACACTGCTACCCATCTATGTTATTAGAGTTTTTGCAATACAAGAACTAAGATGTGTACCAGGGAATGATCTAACTCTTGAAGGTTTAGTAGGTAGGCTCACTACTTTTGAGCTATTTGACTTTGATAATTGGGTGAATGCACAAAGTTGGTTCGCAATTCTATGAAAGTCAAATCCATGGAATGAGACCTCTTAGAAATAGGTACCCAATTTTAAAAAATAGGCACCCATTTTCAGCTCAGGTACTTGACCCTAAATTTAAAAAATGGGCACCCCTTTTTAAAAAAATTGGGTGCCTATTTTTATTTTCAAAAAATGGGTACCCATTTTAAAAAATTGGTTACTCGTTTTTAACTTTCCGTTTCTAAAAAAAATCAAAATTTTAATTTTTGGAGGGATTTTAAATGCCACTTTTAATTTTTCAAAACGGGTACCCATTTTTTGAATTTCAAATAACAGGTGCCTGTTTCTTACAACATAAGGTGGGATTTTTTTCGTGCCTCAAATTTTAGTTTGGTATAGGCTTGGTGCGACTAAGCCTATTTCTTGGCCTCTTAAGATTTGGCTAAGGCATTGAACTGACAAATTCATGCCTTGTCATAACTTTTAGAGGGTCTTCCTGATCAAATTTTTTTACGAAACAAAAACTCATTAGAGCTCTCATTGTGCTGATTTCAGAAATATAAATTTTATAGTGTTATGATTTTATTTACTATTTTTGTATTATTTTTTAATCAAAGGTGGTACCTAAATGTAAAATAGCAACGTTCACTAAAACTTTAATAACTTCTTTATCTTATGATTTTTCTTAAATTAATTTATATGTCATAAATCTACACTCAATTCTTTTGAAGTTCAATTTTTTTTTTTTAAAGTGAAATTTTGATCAAATTATGGTGTCCATACACGAGAGGTTTTAAAATTTACCTTTATAGCCAATTAATAATTAATAATAAAAAAAATTCAATAAAAAATTAAGAAAAAATATTATCATCAATCTTTGATGTGTTAGGTAACTTCATTTAAAAGGATTTACAAAAAAATATTTATTTGTGTCAAATTATGGTGTCTGTACATGAGTGTGGTATGGTCTTGAAACATGCATTTTGAAAAAGTGGTTTCTAGAGATCCATACCAAAAAAAAATCTATCATATGGGTACACAAATAAATTATATGTTCAAAAAGTAGATTCCAAACACTACAATTTTTATTTTTGAAGTTTTTTTCTATTCAATCTCTAAATGTGTCAAATTTGACATCAATTGACAAGAAATTTTAAAAATAGGAAAACCACTTCCACTTTTTGCCCAAAAGTGAGACGTAACTTCTTGCACTTACCCGATTACAAACCTAAAAATATTGAATCTGCTTTCAAAGCTAAGCTATCACTAAAGGAACTTGATGATAAGAAGAAGAAGAAAAAGATAAAATATGTGTCCAGTGACAATGATAGAGATGAGGAGGATGTAGATCAACTTGAAGCACTACTGGAAAGAATATTTCACAGAGGTAAAGGTAAGTTTAAAGGTAAATTACCTATCATTTGTTTCAATTGCAATGAGGTTGGTCATATTGCTACTAGATGTCTAGAGAAGAAGAACTATAGAGGTGGTGATAAGTACAAAAGTAGAAGAGATGAAGACAACAAGGATTACAAAGACAAAGGAAATAAGTCTTGCTACATTTTTGAAGAGGAAATAAGAGATGAATTTGATGAACATGATGATGAAGTGGTGTATGTTGCAATGAAGGATGAATCTGATGAAGATGAGACAATTGCACTTGTGTCTTGTGTGAATAAGAATGACAAATGGATCATTGACAATGGGTGTTCACATCACATGACTGGAGATGAAAATAAGTTAATTACCTTAAATTGTTATGATGGAAATAGTGTAGGATTTGGTAATGGACCATGTTTGATAAAAAAAAAGGTTTTATCAAACTCACATAATTTTTTTATGTGATAATGCTTACTATGTTGAAGGACTTAACTATAATCTGTTGAGTGTGTCACAAACTAAATAATTTAGGATGTAAGGTTGAGTTTAAAAATAAGATTTCTAAGATATATGATACTGATGGAAAATTGATTGAAAAGGGTGATCAAACTAGGAGTAATCTACTCTATCTTGATATAGAGGATGCTACCTATTTAGTTGTAGAATTTGATGACGTGTGGCTATTGCACAAGAGGTTATGTCATGTTAATTTTGATAACTTGGTTAGTATTAGTAACATGAGAAGAGTTAGAGGTTTTCCTAAGTTGAAGAAGCCTAAAAATATAATGTGCAAACAATGTCAGTTAAGCAAGATGACAAAGTCAAGTTTTAAGAGTGAAATTCATACCTCTAAAGGAGTACTAGAGATTATTCATATTGATTTGTGTGGACCAATTGAAGTGCAAAGCTACAAAGGAGATAAGTATATTATCTTGCTTGTTGATCATTATTCTAGAATGATGACAGTTATGTTTCTGAAACATAAATCTGATGCTTTCCAAATGTTTAAGTGGTACTTAGCAAGAGTTGAAAAAGAAATAGGTAAAAGTTTGAAATGTTTGAGATTTGTCAGAGGAGTAGAATTTACATCAAATGAGTTTGAATGTTTTGCAATGACAGAGGAATCAAAAGAAAAACATATGCTCCTAGAACCCCTTCACAAAATGGAATTGTTGAAAGGAAGAACAAGTTTGTAATGGACTGTGCTAGAACACTCATGCTGGAGAAAAATGTTGCTTTGAAATACTAGAGAGATGATGTAAGTAAAACTGTCTATACCTTGAATCATGTACAATTTAAGAAAGGTACTCATTCAACACCTTTTGAACTATGGTGTGGATACTCACCCAATGTAAAATATTTTAAGGTATTTGAAAGCAAATGCTATATTCTCAAAGATTTCAAGAAAGGTAAACTAGATGAAAAAAGTGAAGGAGGTATATTCCTAGGTTATTCAACAAGAAGTAAAGCTTATAAGTGTTTAAATACTAACACTAACAAAGTTGTGGAAAGTGCAACTATAAAATTTGATGAATATACAAAAGTATATAAGGTTGAACCTATGAAGGAACCGAAAGAATACAAATCATTTGTATATTTTTATGAAGGTATGCTTTCTGAGGAAGCTGTTGTTAATCAAGCTACACACCAACAACAAGTTTTAGTGACTGCTGAGTCACATACTATGAATGCCAAGTTGCATTCAGGAATTGAGCTACATTCAAGTGCCAAGTTAGAGAATGAAGTTGAGGCACATTCTGATTCTGAGATTAGTGTACATGAAAGAGATGCTGAATTACTTAACAAAGATGTACATAGTGACTCAGAAGTTGAAAGACAAAATGAAGGAACCAGAGCCAAACCAAGATTGTCTAAATATGTTAAGAGACAACATCCTCCTGCACAAATCATTAGAGATAAAGATGCTAGACCAATGACAAGGAACAAGTTGAGAAGTGATACATGTTTGTTGAGCATGAAGGAACCTAAAATAGTGAAAGATGCCTTAGAAGATGTGGACTGGACTAAAGCCATGGAAGAAAAGATTGAACAAATTGAGAAAAACAAAACATGGACTCTAGTCCTAGACCAGAAGACAAAAATGTGATTGGCACCAAGTGGGTATACAGAAACAAGTTAGACGAAAATGGTGTAGTCATAAGGAACAAGGAAAGATTGGTTTGTAAAGGATATGCACAAGAAGAAGTGATTGACTATGGAGAAAAATTTTCTCCTGTTGCTAGATTGGAAGAAGGGATTGACTATGGAGAAACATTTGCTCCTATTGCTAGATTGGAAGGAGTAAGAACCCTGCTTGCTTATTTTGCATACAAAGATTTCAAAATTTATCAAATGAATGTTAAATATGCATTTCTAAATGGTATACTAGATGAAGAAGTTTATATATGATAGCCAGAAGGATTTTTTGATGTTAACAATAAAAAAATGGTATGTAGATTACACAAAGCTTTATATGGTTTAAAGCAAGCACCAAGAGCATGGTATGATAGACTTCATAATCATCTTGTGAAGATTGGATTTGAAAGGACCGATGATAATAAAAATCTATAATTGAATATAGAGAAAGACAAAGGTATTTTGTTATCTAAAATTTTTGTTGATGATATCATATTTGGAGGTCAAGATACTTTATGTAGGGCTTTTGCAAATGAAATGAAGCAAGAATTTGAGATGTCTATGTTTTTAGAGATCAAGTTCTTTGTGGGTTTGCAAGTACACTAGATGAAATACGGTATATAAATCACTTAATCAAAGTATGTAAAGAAGATACTAAATTTTTTGGATTGGAGGATTCCAAACTAGTAAGTACACCTATGGTGATAGGACATAAGTTGTCAAAAAATGATGATTTAGTTGAGGTGAATCAAACATTATACAGGTCTATGATTGAAAAATTGTAATATGTATTACATAGTAGAGCTGATATTGCTTTATTTGTAGGGATAGTTGCAAGATTCTCTGCTAATTCTAGGGAGAATCATTTGATGGCTATAAAGAGAATAATGAGATATCTAAAAGGAACAAAGGAATATGGTCTATACTATAAGAAAAATGAGAAATTTTAATTAAGAGCCTATACTGATGCTGATTGGGTTGGAAACATTGATGACAAAAAGAGCACCAATGGAGGAGCATTTTTCTAAGGCAAGAGGCTGGTTACATGGACTATCAAGAAACAAAATTGCACCTCACAATCTACTACTGAAGCTGAATATGTTGTTGTTGCTGCAAATTGTACAAACATTGTATGGATCAAACAATTACTCAAAGGTATGACAGAAGAAATTACTGAAGGGTAAAAGCACAAACCTATGTCACCTTTTATAAAGGACAAGTGATATCAGAATGTAAATTCTTCAACTTTAATGACATAAAAGTGGCATTTGTGCTTAGAATTTGAAGATGATGTAAACTAATGAAATGTGTAAAATTAGATGAAGTTTATGTCTATAATTTAAAAAAAAAAAATTGATTGAAAATTTTATCTATTTTTTAATTTTAAAAGTCTATTTTTTAATTTTTAAAAAATGCTAAAAATATAAAGTTTTTTTTCCCTTCAAGAAAATGTATGCAAATTTTCATATTTTGGTCTAATTTTGGAATATGTTAGAGTCGACATGTATATCTAGTGCACCAAAAAAGAAAAATTGAAATTCAGCTAATATTTTTCAAGTTATAATTGGTCAAAGTCAAAGTTATTAGAAATTGACAATTTTTTTCTCCCATCAAACTTTTTCCATCAAATCTACATATTTTTAAAAAAAAATTACATATTCTTGAAGAAGACTCTCTCCTCTAGTGCAATATTAAAAAACAATAATTTTTGAACATGATTTACTATTTTTTTCTTATTTATTAATAGACATCTTTCTGAATCTTAAAATACCTACTTGTAATATTTTCAAATTATAATATATTATCCATAATCAAAATAATAATAAAATTATATCATCATAATCTTGACTTTGAGACTTACAAAACTACATTTTTAGTTTTAAAAAAAACTTCAATTTATTAAGTCAAATTGGCCTTCAAAGTGAGAAGTTTGCAGAAGTTCTTATTTTTACTTATGTGGCTGCCACCTAGGATGCCACATAGGCAGTTTTAGCTGAAACTGTTTCGGCTATAACAGTTTCGGCCGAAACCCCCAAGCTTATAAAATTGTTGTCAACCAATTTTGGGCTATTTTTTATGATATTTTGAGCCATTTGATGCATGGGGGTTACGACAGGAACCCTTTCGGCCGTAAGCATTTTGGCCATAACCTTGCATGCCACGTTGACTTGGAAAGCTACCACATATGTATGGCCAGAATGTGTTCGGTCGTAACAGTTATGGCCGGAACAATTTCGACCGTAACCCCTCCAAATATCACAAATGGTGACACAGGTTTGTGCTTTCACCCCGAACTAGTGATACATTATTGTGATAATACAATTGCCATAAATATATCAAAGAATCCTATGATGCACACAAAGACTAAGCACATTGCAATCAAGTATCATTACTTGAGAAAATTAGTTCAAGATAAAGAGGTGAAGATGGAATATGTCAACACAAAAGAAAAAATTGCTGATATCTTCACAAAGGCATTACCTAAGGATGCTCATGAGTATCTGAGAGGTAAACCAGGGGTGATACCCCTATCAAAGGCTATCTAAGTAACAAAAGGAGTGCCTTGAATCAAACAAGCTGATTGACATATGTTACAAATTGATGCAGTGAATCTTACTTTAGGAGCTACCTAAAGTAATCAATGAGCTAGAACTACAAATTAGTCACAAGAAAGGTGAAAGAGGGAGAAACTGAAGAAGTTCATATTTGCATATTAAGATGACAAGTCTTTGGAATTGTTGTCAAAGAGGGAGATATACAAAAAATGAGAGATATATAGCTAAAAGGGAGATATATATATATATATATATATATATATATATATATATATATATATATATATATATATATATATATATATATATATATATATATATATATATATAGGAAAAGGAATAAAGAGGGAGAAATCCTAACACATAGTATGAGTGAGAAATTCTGAACTACTGAAAAAGAAAGTGTATCTGCTGATTTCATCTACCTAGTAAGAGGAAGATAATTCATAGGGAGTCATAAGGATGACACAATAGAGTTTTGTAACCTATTTAGAAGATGAAAGTTTTTGATAGAGGAAGATATTTCAATACATAAAGATGACACAACAAAGTTTCATAACCTATTCAGAATATGAAAGTTGCTGATAGAGGGAGAGATTTCAATACAAGGAATTATTTTCTTTTTGGAATTTTTATTGGTATTATGTTGGTCTTACTGTTTTAACCTAGTCAATTTGGTTGATTAGTTTGGTTTGCCATCAATGCCAAAGAGGCAGATTGTTAAAAAGGAAGATTGTTGAAAAGAGATTGATACAAGTATGATAAATGTGTTTCAATCATTGTTTTGTCACTAATGTCAAACCTGTTATTTGCTGGTAAGACAATTTCTTACATGATTCAAGTACTAGCACTTATTTGATTGATGAAGAGGATTTGATCAAATGATGTAACAATGACACCTAGAGGAAAGGTTGAGTTATGATATGAAAAGGAGTACAAGAATCAACTAAGATAGTGGTAATATAATACATTAATAATCTACTTAAGGTTGCAAAGGTTGGTTAAACTAAGAAAGATTAGAAGAACAAGTATAACAAAGTTTGTCTACAAAGCTTGACCGATTGGACAATAGGTGCCAAGAAAAGTTAGTGCAAGTCGAGCAAAAAATTAGTTGGAGCCAAGTAAAAGTTTATTATAGTGTATGCCGAGTAAAACAGTTGATGTCAAGTAAAGTTTAGTTGATACCAAGCACTGATAAACTTTAGTTTGTGCCAACTGATTCTATAGAGGATGTCGAGCAACATAATATGTGCCAAGCATCGAAGCAAGTTAATGTCAAGTGTCAACATTATTTAAAAGATCATAAATTCAATAGATCTAAGTTGACAAATTTATTTTCTTGGATTGTGTGAACCATGTGGAAGATAAGATTAATGAGCTGGTGGCACAGAATCCATGGCATACCATTTTGAGGAAAATTCAAATAGGATTGAAGGAGAAGTTTCTAGAAAGGGATAAAATGAAATAAGGGGTAAATTCATTGAATCCTACCTAATTATTCCTAACCTTAAATTGGACGATGGAGAATGAACGAAAAAAATCTTAATTCTCTATTTATAGGGATGGCTGGTCAGAAGCAAAGGTTGTCATGTAGGAGAAGCTAAGGAAGACAAAGTCTAGGGTATTGCTTTATTTAGTGACCTAAGTGAAGAGTCTGTATTGCCATGTTAAGTAGGAAGGCTTAAGGGTATGGATGCTTGAAGTGTGAAAAAGCTATTAGATTTGATGTGTGTGAAACCCAAGAAAAATGGAGGACTAAAATAGAGATCTATAATTTGCAAATGAAGTTGTAAGTTGTATCAAATCAAGCCTTACTATTTAATAATTGTAATCAATCTAGGGAAAATCCTTTGGAGTAAGGTTAACCTAACATTCATTTGTAAATCCTTTAACCGAGTGACATTCCAAGTGAATGGTCTAAAGTCCTCTAATAAGGCTCACTCCTAATAGGGTGATTGAAATCCTTTAACTAGGTCATATTTAACAGTGCATTATAACCTTTAACAAGGTTGGCCTTTCACAAGTCATCTCTTCAAAAGAGTGAAAAAGAGTAACATGTTACTGGTGGTTTTTCCCAAATTGGGTTTCCACATAAATCATTGTGCCAAATGTGTTGATTGAATTTGTTATGCTTCATGTTTACATTTTTGAAAATTGATTTGATAGTGACCTACAAGTTTTAAGTCATTACATAATCTTATGGATGCATGCATGATGATAAATATTTTATGGGTTCACTAAGTTGTGAAAAGTTTTAATTGTACATTTGGACCTTAGATAATCGATTCACCCCCCTCTCAGTTATTCTAAAGAATTCCAACAAATTATTCTAAAGTTTCTAACATACATATAGTTTGGAAATTTTTAACATGAATTACGTGATCTCCCTTACCATTATAAGTCTCAAGATGAGGTACCTCAACATGTTGTGGAATAACAACATAAATGATATCTAAGGAAAGGGGATTGATAAAATTACATGTAGGAATATTGTAGTTAGAATGATGTAAATGATTAAGTTGTTGTTGTAAAGTAGTGATGACTTGAACCAAGGCACTAATGGTTGGATTAGAAGAAATGCTAGTAGGAATAGCTATGCTAGATGGATTAGGAAAGTTATAAGAAGAAAAAGGAATATGTAAGGATGTCAACATAGAATTAGAAGGAATAGGTAAAGGTTTTGAAAAATTAAAAGGGATGACATTATATGAAGGTAATGAAGAAGGAATGGAAATAGGAGGAACACTCACGAGAAGTGAAAGGCTAGGAAGACTAACATTTAAAAGGAGAAGAAAGTTGTGTAGAAGTAGTCATATGAGGTGAACCATATGTAGGTACACTAGAAAGAGTTGTAGAAATTGAAATAGAAGGTACAACAATTGTAGAAGGAGGAGGATATCCTTACTCTTGAGAAAATTCCATCAAATAATTAACATGAGTATTAATAAGGTGAGATATACTACACAAGATAGAAATTTTATTATCATCATTATTAACAAGCTTCTAAAGAGCTTCAATAGTAGCAACACTCTTAAAATTTTTGATTTTCTTGAGCAAGCCAAGTTTCCAAATGATTAAATTCATTAGAAATCTTATTGAATTGTGAAGGAGGAACTCTTAAGCCATCATATTCATCATGGGATGAGTGAGAAGAGTTATGCTCCATTATAGGATTAAGATCATAAGAAAAGATGCGAGTGTCATCATGAGTGTCGAAAACTACAATTGAAACAATTGTTATGTTGTTATTGATGTAAAACCTTATTGGTAAGATAGTTTGCTATCTAATTTGAGTGCCATATCAAGATGATTGATGAAGAGGATTTGAGAAGAAATACATACCAAAAGTACCTAGAGAAAAAGTTGAGCTATGAAGAACTATAATGGGCAATTGATTAGTTAGAATTTGACAAGATAATGTTGTTGCTTAATCATAACCTAAGTGAAGAAGACAATTGTACTAAAGCCTAGAAGAAATGATCAAAGAATGACCAAATGCATAGGCTTAATTGAGAAAAAGAGTAGAAGATTAAGGAACTTGAAGTTTATGCCGAGTGATGCTAGTGTCAACCGAGCACCAATATAAGCCGAGAAAAATATAGCGTCAATTGAGCATTAGTATTGATCAAGTATTAGTATATGTGCCAAACAAAAAAAAAAGTTGTGACTAAGTAATCTAGTGATGACTGAGTGTCAAAACTCAGTGTTGGCCAAGGGAAAACATTTGATAGATTAAGAAGAAATCTTGATTTTCAACTGACACAATTGATTTCTTGGAATATGTAAAGCATAGTAAAGATAAGTATATATGACATGAAGCATTTAATTCAAGGGAAATTTTTTTTGAGTGTTCCTATGCAAGAATTCAAGGATAAGTTTTGAGAAGTTTATAGAAGAGAACAAAGGAGACAAAATGATGGAAGGATTTGATGAATTCAACCAAAACCTAAGGTCTATGGTGATGTTTAAGTGGCAAAAGATTAGAATTACCTATTTAAGGAGGTGTAAGGACTAACCTAACAAACGTTGGAGCTATTGTTGATGCTATTGATTGGAAAACTTGAGCATGAGGCTGAGAAGTGTTGTGAAGAGTTGAAGTGTGATTGATTGAAGGAGTTCCAAACAAATTAGAGACAAAGATGATAATGGAGGCCAGTCAATGGCTTAACATGTGAACCGAATTTACAAAGTGAGTTGTTTTGTGTGATCAACTTGCTGTTACTTTCTAACCATTGTATTAATATTTAATTCCTCTAATCAAGGTTGACCTAATAGTCATATGTAAATCCTTTAATAATGGTAGAATTCCAAAGGAATGTTCTTAAGCCCTCTAACAAGGCCACTCTTAATAGAGTGATTAAATCCTTTAACAATGTCATATTTAATAGTATGTTTTGTAACCTTTAATAAGGTTGGATCCTACTAGAGATCACTTCAGAAGAGTGAAAAATTGGTGACATGTTATTGGTGGTTTTTCCCAAATTTCATTCCAATGTTAAATCTTGGTGTCATACTTGTATGGATGTAATTTGAGATGTTTTACTATTAATGTTTTACATTTTGCAAGTTAGATAACTATTAGGATAGTGGAGTGAAAGTTTATGTTATTGATTATTATGCTATAGAGACTGAGCTATGGAATGTTTAGATATGAAGTATTTGAAGTGATTAAAAGTTTAATTGGTACATCTGGACCTTAGATAATTGGTGTAGTGAGAATCTAAGGGTACCCCTATTGGAGGTAACTTGTATCCCTGTAAATAAACACACAATAGAAACACAACACAAGATACACAATCTAATACCAAATGCAACTCTTTATTCATAAAATAACTATTTACATGTAATATGCTCAATTGTAAGGCTTTCCAAGTTAGGGCCAAATACAATATCAATTTAAAAATAGTTTTGCAAGATCTCTCATGATCCAATCCCTACACTAGCTAGTCTAGATCTACACTTTGGTAGAAGCTTCCAAGGAAGATCTCAACTTGTAATTGTAAGCCCACCAAGCAATCTCTTGGTTTCCCAAACCTCAGTTACTAGCCCTTCTAAAAGTTTACTCCTACAATTCATCCTCTTCACCAAGATAGATGAATCATAATGACTAAAGATGATGTAGTGCAAGGCAGGAGAATCCCCAAAGGAGATGTCCTAGCCCCTAGAAAATAAACACACAGTGGAAGAATAAATAATAACACATATATTTAGATCCAAAATAATAACAATTCTCATAATATAATCATATGATTTACATCTAACATGCCTAACTGTAAGGCCTTCTGAGTTACAACCAAATATATAAGAAATTGCAATAGTAATACTGTAATATCCCTCAAAATCTAACCCAAACACTAGCTAGTCTAGATCCACACTCTGGTTAAAACCTCCAAGGAAGATCTCAACTTGTGCTTGCAAGCCCACCAGGAAATCCCCTTGTTTTCCAAGTTGCAGCTACTAGCCCTTCTCAAACTTTATCCAAGATCCAAGTGTAATCTACCTCCCATTTGGTGCTTTATCCACACACTCTAAAAATCTTCTCTCACTCAGCTACTCCATCTTTCATGCTCTTCTCCAAGCTGGATGATTAATTACAATCCTGCTATAAATTGCCTCACGTTTGGTGCTCTATCCATAGACTTAGAAAAACTTGCTCTTTAGCTACTCTCCATAGTCACTCCTCCTCCTTTGAACAAATTATCTCACTAAAGACTTCCCACAATCACTAATTATACCAGTTTAAGCCACAATTCAGTCCAATATGCTAAAACCTAACATTAAATACTTGAAGAGCCACAAGTTAGCTTCCAACAAAAATTAAATGTCCAAAAATTGATACCTGAGAAAAATCGTGATATCTCCTAGCTCCGATTAAATTAGAACTTGTGCTTCAAATAAAAGGTATTAATTTAGGTTCTCTACAAATACTTAAGTTTTACAAGGATGATTCATTAAGAATATCTTTGGATACATCTCAGAAGTTACACACAAAAACTAGTCGTGTAAACTGCCAAAAATTGATACTCTAGGAGAATTTCCATATCTCCTAATTTATAATGAATTAGAACTTCCAACCTTAACTAGAGTTATAAATATAGGCCCTCTTCAATCCCTAAACTTTTAATCCTCTCATTCATTAATAATAATTAGTTACAAAACCCGCAACAGGCACCCAAAAACTAGATAATACAACAACAACAAGGTGAAAATAGCTCAAATTTCAACATGATAACTCCAATCTCTATGCACACATAGGATAAGGTTCCCCAATGTGTCTCCAACACATCCATAACCATGAAAAGCATAAATAAACCAAAATCCAAGCTCAATGCTCCTGCATCAAAAGACTCCACAAGACCCCATTATACCCAACTAAGCCACAAGTCAGCCAATCCCAATACAAACTAAAACAAAACCTTACATTAAATGTTCACATAAGCCACATGTGATTTGAAACACAAATTAAATACCCATACACAAATTAAAAGCCAAAAGTTGTCTCACAGACAACCCAAGTACCATAGGGACCAAGACTAAACTGAGTGTTAAAGAAAACCATGCTGAGTGTCAACAACTCCACTAGACCTAATCAAGTTCCTTCATTGATTGAGGAACAATATGTGCCAAGTCCTCCAAAAGGAATTGCACCCCTTCATCAACCAAGATAACTTAGGAAACACTAGTGCCAAGTTCCCAATGTAAACTGAGCTCCTAGTATCTTCCAAGTTCCCCAAGCATCGATGAATGTCTTCATTAACTGAGTCACTTGGTTAACACAACCATTACAAACTACCCAATAATGGCTGAATATCACCTCTTCACTAATCGAGTCCTCCAACTCCAAAGTCAGAACACCCCAACATGCAAGATTGCTAGTCAACCAAGGATGCTCCTGCATCAAACACCCCAGGTTTGAAAATATGTTCTTAATAGCTGGAAGAAAATCTTCTAGGATTCAACACATAAATCCAAAATTAGTTCTTCACATATATATCCTCCAAGTCCTCAACTTGTACACTCTTCCCCTCACTCTTCTTCTGATTCTTCACATCCATCCTTGGTGTGCTACAAGTTTGCTTTCCATGTTGATCTTCAACCCTCTCAGAATTTTCCAACTAAACTAGGCTACCAATACTCAGGTTCCTTCTACTAAGGTCTTCATTCTACAAAGGAATTAGGGAATGCTTCCTTCAACCTTTCACAATTGAAAATACATTTTTGACACAATCATGCACATCCTTGCAATCATATTGCCAAGGTCTACCAAGAAACACATGACAACTGTTCATGTCCATAATATCACACAACATTTGATCCTTATACTGCCCAATTTGGAAATCAACAAGGAATTTTCCCTCACTTCCAAAGCATGCTTACCTTGCAACCAACCAATCCTATAAGGATAAGGATGTCTCATTCTCTTCAAACCAAGTTTCTGAACCATTTCCTCAGTAACAAGGTTATTAGTACTACCACCATCCACAATCACCTTGTAGACTTTATCACCAAACTTACAACAAGTCCTGAACAAACTAGTCCTCTAACAAGAGTCCAGTGTCCTCTAACTAACTAGTACTCGCTAAGCTAGTAAACTTTCTGCTTGCTTAGTGTTGGGCGTTCATTTTGCACGAGGTCAACGGCAGGAATCCATAGTGTAATTCCTCTCTTGAAAAGAAAATCCTTTTAAGGAGTCACTCCAAGGTTCAGTGTTTGTCTTGCGACGTACCAAAATCTGCTCAGTAGAAGATAAATGTGAATGTTCACGAGGAGGCCTTTGCTAGTTCTAAAAACTCTTTTACCTTGGAATCAAGTAAAATTAGTTTCCTGTCTCAAAAATATCACACCGAAGGAACAATATTTTTTGTATTTTTTGTTTTTCAATGAATGCAATTCTAACAATGCAGCTACTATGAGGTCCTATTCTAACAGGGGGGTTAGCAAAGCAAATAACGAAACTAAAAGCAAATAACATGAAATCAAATAACTTGAAATTGAAATTCCTAAATGGACATAAACTACAAAACACAACACGCTACGAGTTAAACCTTTGAAGAAATCGGTAGGAAACCAATGAAAATAGGAGTAGCGCTTCTTAGAATCCACTGATGCAATTGTCGGTGAGAATCTGTAACAAATCGAATAATATTTCACTCTTCATCAAATCGCAAGGCCACAGAAAGTGCGCTCATGCGAGACAAAAAGCTATGTAGACACAATCGGGTGATCTCTTCTCAAGCTCGTACGTCAACAAAATTCATATATCTATAGAAAACACCAGAACTAAAAGATTGCACAACCAGAAACAATGTAATAAACCTTTGGCTCAATCGAAATCTCATGAATAAATCCACAAAACAATGACACATTCAGGCAAGAATAACTACACTCCAAATGCTAGCACCAAAAGCATAATTTTATTGCATAATAACGGTGGCCTTTTTACATTTTACAATGGGGTATTTATAAGAAATCATCTCCTCAATTTTTTTTGAGAGTGAGAGATATCTTGATGCAATAAAATGCTTTTAAAACATTTAAACAAACTAAATATATACAAACTGGTAATCTAACTGGTGCTTAGAGGGACTCCATCCATATTTTATTCATTAATTGGATGCATGAGCACTTTACATGTCAAAAATAATGAAAGCATGAGAGAGAAAGTAGGAGGGAGCCATCAGTCAAAGTGGAAGTGCATGGAGACACCAAAAATAGAAGCTGCCCCTTCACTAGGCGTGTGTCAGTGTTAAACTTGCCATCAGAATGTGCTCCCAATGCATGGAAAGTGCTATTTTTGGAATTGGCAGTCATCTATCAACACACCTCTTAATTGCGGAGCTACATGACAATGCAAAGTTGCGGACCTGCGGATCTGCGGAGCTGTGGAGCTGCGGATCTACGGAGCTGTGGAGCTCAATTCGCCAAAAAATCAAAGTTCTCAATTTTGAAAATGGTTTCTAGGTTTTTCTCAAATGAGGTTTTAGATCACTTTTTGTATACGCTCCATGCCCTTTTTTGATGATTTACACCCTCTTTATAGCCAATTAATTTCATAAACTTGCATTCCCTCTACTTCTTCAATCAAAAATCTCAAGGCACCTGTATTGAATCTTGTCCCCAATAGCTGCATAAGATGAGGAACCTGATTTTCTTTATGTGTCCAACCTCTGTATCTTTGACCTTTGTCTTCTCTCCACCTGTCCAATCCTTCCCGGCAAGAAACCATGTGATCTAGATTATCCAAGACGATCAAATGTTTGCAACTTTTCATATTTTTTCACAAATCTTCTAGGCATTTTTAAATGACCTTTTTGGAGGTCTTCTGCTCAAAATTTCAAGTTGAAACCTTTGTCGGTCCCTATAATTGGGTAGCCGAAGGCTCATCATTTTAGGGATTAGACATTAGATCTTCAGTTCTTCTTTCCAACGGTGTAAGCAGTTCTGAATTCTGAGGCTCGAGTCAAAAGTTATGATCTCAACAAGTTGAGAATGCCATTTTTACCTACAAAAGAAGCAAACATTAGTCCGTAGAGTTAACAATGCATAGTAAAGACACACTAGCTACTCAAACAAAACTGGAGGTGAATCCTGAAATTTGGCTAAGTCTAAAATCTTGAAGCCTTGAAATTTGGCTAAGTCTGGATTCCTGAAGCCTTGAAATTTGGCTAAGTCTGGATTTCTGAAGCCCTGAAATTTTCTAGAATCTTTACCTTATCTCCGGGAGGTTTGGAACCTATCTCAAAAGATTCGTCGCATATATTAAAATATATCTTAAGTATAAGACTTATACTTAAACGATATATTTTAAGCCCCTTTTATGGCTATTTGGACAAAACTGAAGGTGAAAAAATAGCTTGACAAGCACATAAGGCCCTTGGGAGCGTGGCAGTGCGAATGTGCACAAGGCGCCTTCATCATGTGCGCGACGCTACCTTTTTGTAGCATGCGTGCTCTACCTTGGCGATGCACGCGTGGCCCTCTGGTGGCGTGCATGCGTGCGCGTTTCCTTGGAGGCGTGCGCGCACTCTGCCTTGGCAGTGTGCGCGCGGCCCTTTGGTGGTGCGCGACCTCTATTGGCATGCGTGCGCTCTGCCTTGGCGGTGCACGCACGACCTCTGTTGGCGCGCTCCACCTTGGCAGAACTGCAACCCTCTATGGTGGCGCGCGAGAACGCTTGGGGCGTGCGGCCCTTGGTGGTGCGTGCGCCACCTCAGCGGCGAGCTTGATTTTTTTATTTTTAAAATTTTTTTTTTTATAATAATAAGTTTTTAATAAATTTTTTTAAAATTTTGTTTTTGTGTTTTTTCAATTTTTGATTTTTTTGTGATTTTTTCAATTTTTGATTTTTTGTGATTTTTGGACTCTAAACAAAAATTCGTCTCCTGACTCTCGAATTGTGAGTCTAGGAGTCAAAAAAAAGTAGGGGGTCCCCATTCCTAGTGAGGAATGGGGCGTACGTGTGTTGTGGACACCAAAACACTTAGGTTGACTACCATGATCTTCAACCTCATTTACAACAACTCTTCTGTCACCAACCTTACGATATTTATTAAATTTGTGTCCTACTTCACCACATTTATAGAAAGTACCCTAAACTCACCTCTTCCCATTCTTCTCTTCTGATCAATAACATTTGGTTCATCTTGCACTTGGTTTAGATTTTTTTGAGCTATCCCACTTCTCCTTCCCTCTAGTATTACCTTGACTTTTCCTCTTCAACTTATCTAATGCCTTTAGGGCATATTGATAAGAATCCTCAACTAAATCAATCTTCAATATACCAACTTTATCTTGGATATTGAATCTCAAACTATTAATGTACTGAGCTACCATCTCCTTTGACAATTCTCTATGTCTAGACCAAATAGTCAACTTGTAGAACTCCTTAGTATAATCTTTAATAGAAATATCTTTTTGCTTTAAGTTTGGCAACCTCTTGAATAACTCAAGTTCATAATCAGTAGGAATGAACTTAGTATTCAACTTAGTTACCATCAACCTTGATGGGGACACAACCCAAGAACAGAATGGACACAACAGAAAAGAGAAATTATATTAACTGAGAAAATAAGCTAGTACAACCAGTACAGGAAAATAAACTTCAAAACATGCCCTAAGGGCTTACAATAGCATAAATCTGGAGATAATTTCTCCTTATGGTACCTCCTCTCAAACTCCACTCCGAACTGCCTTTTACAATGCCAGAAATCTCCTTAAATAGACCCCGGAGGGTTAAGGACTAGGAGTACATTCTAGAAAGTGCTAGTAGGCATCCACCGACAAAATAGAAGGTTCCAGAAGCTGTGTTAGAAGTCAGTGCAAATCTAGAAGAATCCAGAAACGGTAACCGAACTTTCGGGAGGCATAACTTTTGAACCGTAGCTCCGATTGATGAACCGTTTACATTTTCGAAAAGCTCTTGAAGCGCTCTATAGCCCTATGGAAAAGCTTTCCTCGTCCCCCATTTTTTGACCCTTTTTGAGGTCATTTAATGTCCCAAACCTGACTTTGAAGCATTCTTAGGAGGTCTCCAAAACCCGAAAAATTGCAATAACTTTCAAACCGTGGGGCCTATTGACCTGATTCTTTTTTTGGAATGCTCTCAATCATGATTACATTCATCTGGCCAATTCACACCTTCTAGTTTATCGAAATGATGACCCAAATACATGCTCCTATTTTTTTGAGATTTTCAAATGCATTGATAGTTGAACTATGAGAGTTGGAACCTTTATTTGAGCCAAATGTGTATCCAAAAATGTAAAGACATGAAATAGAAACTAAGTCTAAGTACATTTTTTTGGGTGACACAAGATTGCCCTTATACCTCTAGATGCTCCTGCATCAGACACCCAGGGTAGATTGAAAAGTGACCCTGTCACTTTATGGATGGTAGAGGAAATCCCAAATGGGAAACCTCAGCTGCTGAAATCCAAGTTGAGTCCTCGATCGGCCGTCCTTTCCATTTGACCAAATACTCTTCATGCTGCCTGTTTTTGGTACTCCTACCCACACGATGATCTAGAATGTCTTCTATCTCCTCCTTCTTAGAAGAAGGAATTGGACATGGCTCTAAAACCAGCTCCTCATCTATACCATCATCATGATACTCTGTTAAATCTGCAATGTTGAAAATGGGAGAAATGTGAATACCATCTGGCAGCTCCACCTCATATGCATTTCCTGAGTTATGTTTCTTCAAAACTTTGTAGAGGCCAAATTTCTTCATTTTTAGCTTGTTGTAAGTACCAACTGGAAATCTTTCTTTTCGTAAGTGCACCATGACTAGATCCCCTACTTGGAATTCCTTATGTCTTCTCCTTTGATCAGCCCTAGCTTTATACTCTTGATTCATCTTGATAATGTGTGCTTGAACCTCCTCATGTAGACGCTTGATGTGTTCAGCAAATTCCTCAGCTTCAGCACTTGTCCTCTCCCCTTGTTCTATCTTCCTCAATTCTGGTGCATTCCTTGGGCTATTCCCATATATAATTTGAAATGGTGATTTTCTAGTACTCCTATTTACAGAGTTATTATAAGAAAACTCTGCCTGTGGTAGAATCAAATCCCATCCCTTGGGCTTATCCCCAACTAAACATCTCAGCAAATTGCCCAAACTTCTATTTACCACTTTTGTTTGACCATCAGTCTGTGGGTGATGCGTGGAACTGAATTTTAGGTCTGTTCTCAACTTCTTCCACAATGTCCTCCAGAAATACCCCACAAATTTAGTATCTCTGTCAGAAACTATACTCCTTGGAAGAGCATGTAGTCGTACCACCTCTTTGAAAAACAAGTCTGCAATATGGACAGCATCATGAGTTTTGTGGCATGGAATGAAATGAGCCATTTTGGAGAACCTATCAACCACCACGAATATTGAATCATTACCCCTTTGTGTCCTTGGCAATCCAAGAACAAAATCCATACTTATGTCCTCCCATGGCCTTGATGGAATAGGCAATGGCTGATATAGGCTAGTATTTTGACTAAACCCCTTGGCAACTTGACAAACCTGGCAACTCTGTACAAACTTCTTCACATCTTGTGTAATTTGAGGCCAAAAATAATGTTCTCTAAGAATGGCAATGGTCTTATCCCGACAAAAATGTCCTGCAATCCCTCCACTGTGTTTCTCCTTAATCAAATTTTCCCTCATGGAACTCCTTGGAATGCACAATTGACTACCTTTGAATAACATGCCATCCTGAATCAAATAGTCTAACCACTTGGTTCTATCTATAGCAATAGGTTCTTTATAGGCTTTCCATGCTTCAGCAAAATTAGGATCCTCGGGGTAAAAATTCTTGAGTTCATCAAACCCAACTACTTCAACCTGCATTGTTGTAAGCAACAACTGTCTCCTACTTAGTGCATCTGCAACCCTGTTAGATTTTCCACTTCTATGCTTCAACACAAATGTATAACTCTGCAAGAATTCTACCCACTTCATATGCCTCTGATTCAATTTACCTTGGCTATTTAGGTACTATAATGCCTGATGATCAGTATACAAAACAAATTCCTTTGGCAATAAATAATGCCTCCATTTCTTTAAGGCCTGAACTATTGCATAGAACTCTTGATCATAAACATAATACTTCTTCTTTGCATCATTCAATTTTTCACTAAAATATGCAATAGGCTTACCTTCTTGGCTTAATACAGCCCCAATAGCGCTACCACTAGCATCACAATCCACCTGGAATACTTTTCTAAAATTTGGAAGTGCCAACACAGGCTGTTCAGTCACCTTCTTCTTCAGCGATTCAAAACTTCTCGCAGCTGCTGAGTCCATTTGAACTCTTTTCTATCCCCTCTTATTGTATCAGTTAGGGGTGCACATATGCCACTGAAATTCTTAATAAACTTCCTGTAAAAGCTAACCAGACCATGAAATGATCTTATCTTAGTAGCAGACCTTGGAGTAGGCCATTCCAAGATGGCTTTTACCTTCTCTGGATCCATTTTGAGACCTTCAGGTGATATAACAAATCCCAAATAGAC
The DNA here is from genome assembly GCA_028749045.1 of Cupressus sempervirens. Taxonomy (NCBI): domain Eukaryota; kingdom Viridiplantae; phylum Streptophyta; class Pinopsida; order Cupressales; family Cupressaceae; genus Cupressus; species Cupressus sempervirens. The sequence goes on along the minus strand of CM053785.1, from coordinate 182,632,198 downwards.
TAACTCCCTTTTTGCAAAGACACACTTCTTTAGATTAATTAATAGTTTCTCTTCCCTTAGCCTTTCAAGGACACTACGAATATGCAGTAAATGTTCTTCCAAAGTCTTGCTAAAAATTAAAATATCATCCAAATAGACAATAACAAATTTTCCCAAGAACTTCTTAAGTACCTCATTCATGAGCCGCATGAAGGTGCTTGGGGCGTTCGTCAATCCGAAGGGCATGACTAACCACTCATAAAGACCCTCCTTGGTCTTGAAGGCTATTTTCCACTCATCTCCTTCTCGAATCCATATCTGATGATAGCCACTCTTCAGATCTATCTTTGTGAAGTACTGAGCTCCACTCAAGCAGTCCATAAGATCATCCATCCTTGGTAAAGGAAATTGGTACTTGATGGTTATCCTATTTATAGCTTGAGAATCTGTACACATCCTCCACTCTCCATCCTTCTTTGGTGCAAGTACTGCAGGTACTGCACATGGACTCAGGCTCTCTCGAATCAAGCCCTTCCTCAACAACTCCTGAACCTGTCTATTTAGCTCCTCTATTTCAGTAGGAGTCATCCTGTGAGCAGCCTTGTTAGGCAAACTAGCTCCTGGAATTAGATCTATCTGATGACTGATTTTCCTTACTGGTGGCAATCCATCTGGAACATTATTAGAGATAATATCTCCAAATTCCCCTAGTAAATCTGAAACTTCAAATGGTATTTCACTACTACCTTCTTTATCTTTCCTAGGAATCAAAGCATAACACATATGCTGATGTCTCATGCCATCTAAAAACTTCCTTCCATCAACAAGACAAATCCTAGCACTGCTACATACCTTTTCACCTTCCTTTTTCATGGGCTTCAATTTGTGGCGAACTCCATCCTTTGTCAGAGAGTATGTGTTTGCATGTCCATCATGTATTGCATGTCTATCAAACTGCCATGGTCTACCCAACAATAGATGGCAAACATCCATCGAAATAACATCACAGAGAACTTCATCATGGTAACTCCCAATTTTGAATTTTACTAAACATTGTTCACTTACCAGGACTTTATGATCATCTTTTACCCAAGAAATCCGATAGGGCTGGGGATGTTTCTCCCTCTTGAGCTTCAGCTTAGAGACCATCTCTTCTGATACTAGGTTATCAGTGCTACCACCATCAATGATCACATCACAACATTTATCCTCACACTTGCATCTGGTACAAAACAAACTCCTCCATTGTCCTGGTTCATTCTCACCACTTAGTAGGACTCTTTCATTTACCGAGGTCTCTCCTCTTTCTGCATCCTCTGAATGTGATGATTGTGCATCCTCATCCACATGAGCAACCCTAGCTTGTCCCTCAGCTCTCCTATCTATCCTTCCTTGTCATTGAGGGCATTCAAAGGCATGATGACCTTCTTCATTGCAATGGAAATAGGTACCACGGAAGCCTCCTCTTCCTTGTCCACATCCTCTACCTCTTCCTCTTTGATTTCCAAAGGCTTGATCATGGGAGCAGTTGAAACCCTCATTCCTCTGGTTTCTGCTAGTACCCACATCTTCATTTTTCTTTTGGGTTTCATTGCGGCCTCTAGATGATCTACCGCTTCCCCTTCCTCCTTGACCATGCCCTTTTTGTCTTCCTTCGAACCTTTTATTCAGCTTCTCTTCAACTCGTAGGGCAAACTGGTATGCTTCTTCAACACTGGTCATTCTTACCAAACTTAATTCCTCCTGGATGCTAGGTCGCAACCCACTGATATAATGTGCAACCTTCTCCTTATTTGCTTTTGCATGCCCCACTCTAATCAAGAGTTGATAAAACTCCTCTGTATATTCTTGGACTGATCTTCCTGCCTGCTTTAACCCATGCATCTTCTTAAACAGATCAAGCTCGTAGTCCACAGGAATGAACTGCTTCTTCAATTTGTCCACCATGCGATCCCATCTTGTGATCTTCTCCTTTCCTCTTCTAAGTCTTTCCAGTTGAACCTCTTGCCACCAGATTTTGGCATGGCCTTTCAGTTTGGCCTTTGCAAACTTAACCCTATCTGGGTCCCTTATATCCTCATACTCAAAGTATTCTTCCAGTTCATTGATCCAATCGATCAACTCATCTGGTTTCAGATTTCCTGAAAATATACCCACTTCAATTGTAGGTCTTTTCCCAAACTTAGTAATGGCCCTAAAAAGCCTTTCCTCTACAGGATTCAGAACTTCCCCATCAACTTCCTCTTCTGGTCCCATTACTTCCTCTTCATTGTCATCCTCACTATTGTCACCTGCGGCAACATTTGCTCCTCTACGAAGCTCCTCTTGCAATGCTTGTACCTGCCTCTGGAGGGCTCTAACCTCCTCAAGATCAATAGCTCTGGCCCTTCCACCACGCTCTCTTCGTGGAGGCATCTTCTAACTCGAACCCACAACCACACAGTCCTGGTGCAAACTGCCTCACAGTCGGCGCTCTGTCTACACACTCAGGAAAACCCGCTCTGATACCACTTGATGGGGACACAACCCAAGAACATAATGGACACAACAGAAAAGGGAAATTATATTAACTGAGAAAATAAGCTAGTACAACCAGTACAAGAAAATAAACTTCAAAACATGCCCTAAGGGCTTACAATAGCATAAATCTGGAGATAATTTCTCCTTATGGTACCTCCTCTCAAACTCCACTCCGAACTGCCTTTTACAATGCTAGAAATCTCCTTAAATAGACCCTGGAGGGTTAAGGACTAGGAGTACATTCTAGAAAGTGCTAGTAGGCATCCACTGATGAAATAGAAGGTTCCGGAAGCTGCGTTAGAAGTCGGTGCAAATCTAGAAGAATCCAAAAATGGTAACCAAACTTCCGGGAGGCATAACTTTTGAACCGTAGCTCCGATTGACGAACTGTTTACATTTTCGGAAAGCTCTCGAAGCGCTCTATAGCGCTATGGACAGCTATTCTCATCCCCCATTTTTTGACCCTTTTTGAGGTCATTTAATGCCCCAAACCTGACTTTGAAGCATTCTTAGGAGGTCTCCAAAACCCAAAAAACTGCAATAACTTTCAAACCGTGGGGCCTATTGACCTGATTCTTTTTTTGGAATGCTCTAAATCATGATTACATTCATCTGGCCAATTCACACCTTCTAGTTTACTGAAATGATGACCCAAATACATGCTCCTATTTTTTCAAGATTTTCAAATGCACTGATAGTTGAACTATGAGAGTTGGAACCTTTATTTGAGCCAAATGGGTATCCAAAAATGTAAAGACATGAAACAGAAACTAAGTCTAAATACATTTTTTTGGGTGACACAGGATTGCCCTTATACCTCTGGATGCTCCTGCATCATTTAGCAGTCTTTATTTCACATTCCTCCTCTCTATCTCTTTGCAGTTCTTTCCACCAAAGAGCAACATGTCCTTTCAACTTAGTTTATGCCAACCTTACTCTGAGTGGATCCTCAATATCCTTAAGCTTAAAGTAGTCTTTTAATTCACCAATCCAATCAATCAGGTCTTTAGGATTCAAAGTACTTGAGAAATTAGAAACCTCCATCTTGTGCTTCAACTTTAACTGAGATCTAGGCCTAGCAAACTGACCGACCCTATATCTCATAGGTCTCTCCACATGATTAGTTCTGTCCTCACCACTCAATCCAATAGCTTCAAAGTCTTCAACTTCTTCATAACCATCGTCAATACTTGCATTCCTAGGTACACCATCCAAACAACTCACAATTTCAGCAATCATGTCACTCTTCATCAATGCCATCTTCTTTGAGAACCTTGCTTCCACAACATCACAAAAACCATCAATCAGCCTAGTGTCCAATCTTCCTAGATGCATCTTCCAAGATCTTTTGCAAACCCAAAGTAATAATTCCAAAAATCTAGAAGATCAATGAACTCCACAAGATCAACCTTCTCTTCCAACCTTGACCAAAGTCTTGGTGCAAACTACCTCAACTTCAACACTCGATCTACATACTTAGGAACAACTATGCTCTGATACAATCTAATGCAATGAGAATCTAAGAGTATCCCTACAAAAGGTAACCTAGATCCTTGAAAATAAACACAACACAAGATACACAATTTGATACCAAATGTGACTCTTTATTCATAAAATAATTGTTTACATGAAACATGCTTGACTATAAGGCCTTTCGGGCTAGGGCCAAATAAAATAGAAATTACAAACAATTCTGCAAGATCCCTCAAGATCCAATCCACACACTATCTAATCTAGATCCACACTTTGGTAGAAACCTCTAAGGAAGATCTCAACTTGTGCTCACAATCCCACCAACCAATCTCCTGGTTTCCCAAGCCTCAACTACTAGCCCTTCTCAAATTTCTCTCCTACACTTCATCCTCTTCTCCGAGCTGGATAAATCATACTAAGTAAAGATTCCATAAGACCCCCTACTTAAACCCAAATAAACCACAAGTTGATCTATCCCAATATAAACTAAAATAAACCCTTACATTAAATGCTTGCATAAGCCACAAGTCAGCTACAACACAAATTAAATACCCATACAAAAATTAAATGCCAAAAGTCAGCTCATAGACAACTTGGGAACCATAGGGGAGAAGACCAAATTGAGTGTTAGAGAAAACCACACTGAGTGTCAGCAACTCCACCACACCTAACCGAGTTCCTTCATTGAGCAAGTACTAGTTTGTGTTGAGTCCGCTAGAAGAAACTGAGCCCCTTCATCGACTGAGCTAACTTGAGCAACACTACTACTGAGTTCCCAGTTTAAACTAAGCTCCCACTACCTATTGAGTTCCATAAGCATCATTGAATGTATTTATTAACTAAGTCACTCAGTTAACAAAATAACTACCAACTACCCAATAATGAAGGAGTGCCACCTCTTCACTGACTGAGTCCTCCAAATCCAAAGCTAGAATACTCCAACATGCAAGATTGCCAACTAACCAAGGATGCTCTTGCATCAATAATTGATTCACCTCCCCCTCTCAGTTATTCTAAATTATTCTAACAATTGGTATTAGAGTATTAGTGCTTGTAGAGAAAAGTTTTAAGGTACATGGAGCTAAAGATCAAGATGTACAAAAATGAGGTGCCAAAGTTGAACAAAGACAACTTCCTTGCATGTAGAGTTTGATGAAGTTGCATTTAGCAAGAAGTGGATATGGTGTAATATACTATATAGAAGATGCATATGTGACAATAACAACAGTTCCTTTGACAACTCAACAAATGAAAGAGAATCAATAACACAACTAGACTATGTTGGAGACTGCATCAACCCTTATCTATGTTGAGTTTGATGACATAAAGGATTGCACTACTACTAAGAAAATGTGGGATACACTGTAAACCATCTATTAAGGAGACACAAATGTTTTGAGAGAAAAATTAGAAAGCTTGAGAGGTAAATTTGATGAAATTAGAATGATGGAAGGTGATAATATTGTTCAGTACTATGGAATAATAAAAGAGGTCATAAATTCTATAAGAAGAGAGAATGGAAATATTGATGATGAGACTATGATCATCAAGGTATTGAGAAGTCCACTTCCTATCTAGGCAATTAGGGATGTGAAATGCCAGAATTGAGATGTACCCTTGGTAAGAACCTAACTTTGGAAGGTGTAACTAGTAGGCTTACTTCTTTTGAAATCTCAAAATTTTGATAATTTCACTCCTACTTTTGTTGAATCTACTTTTTAATCTCAATTGGTTATTACTAAGAAAGGAAAACAAAAGTGTGTGAATAGTGATAGTGATGCTTCTAATGATGAGTTTGATGAGCTTGAAGCATTGATGGCAAGAAAACTTTAAAGAGGCAAATGAAAATACAAAGGTACACTTCCTATAATATGTTTTTCAAGTAACAAAGTTGGTCATATTGCTACAATGTGTCTTGTCAAAGAAGACAAGGATGAGAAAAGGGAAAGCAAGTACAAAGGAAGAAGAAATAAGCAAGACAATAGGAAAAAAAAGGACTACAAAGATAAAAGTAAGAAATTGTATTACACTTTTGAAGAAGAAACTGATAATGAGTATGATAGCAATGATGAAGAAGTGGTCTATGTTACTATCAAAGAAGATTCTAACGAGGATGAGAAAACTACATTAATTTCATATGTGAGTAAAAGTGATAGGAGGATAATTGATAGTGGTTCTTCACATCACATCACTGGTGATAAAAGTAAGTTTGAAACCATGGAACCATAAAAGGTAGTGTTAAGTTTGGTAATGATGTACCATGTCTTTTGAAAGTTAAAGGATCAATACAATTGACTGACAAGATAAAATATGACAATTTTTATTGGTTGAAGAACGCACCTAAATTGTTGATTGTTTCATAGTTGAACAAATCAAGATACAAAGTCAAATTTCATCACAAAAAGGCCAAGATATTTGATGCTACTAGTGAACTAATTGGAAGTGGTCATCAAACAAGAGGTAACTTCTTCTATCTATATTTATCTGATGAGACATGTTTGTTTGCAAAAAATGAAGATATATATGATTATGACATAAGAGCTTCTATCATGTGAACTTTGAAAGTTTGGTAAGCATTAGTAAGATGAAAATAGTAAGAGGATTACCAAGATTCAAGAAATTTGATTATGTTATATGCAAACAATGTCAATTGGAAAAAATGACAAAGTCTAGTTTCAAGAAAAAAACCTACAAATCTAATGACATTTTGGAATCGGTTCATACTAAAATTAGTGAACCTATTGGAGTACAAAGCTATTTTAGAGATAAATATTTCATTATATTTTTTGATGACTATTTGATAATGATGACTACAATGTTTCTTAAAGAAAAAACCTAATGATTTTCAATTGTTTAAGTGGTATTTGACCAAAGTTGAAAAGGAAACATTGAAGAGTCTAAAGTGCTTGAGATCTAATAGAGGAGGAGAATTTATCTCTAATGAATTCAACATATTTTGCAGTGATAGAGGAATCAAAAGGCAGATGTCAGCACCTAGGACCCCTCCCTAAAATGGAATAGATGAAAGCATAAATAAATTAATCATGAATTGTGCTAGAACACTAATGATGGAGAAGAATGTGACACATAAATACTAGAGAGAAGATGTAAGTACAATATAATTTGCAAACAATTTCAGCTAGGCAAGATGACGAAATCTAGTTTTAAAAGTATGACTCACACCTCTAAAAAATTCTTGAGATTGTTCATTCTGACTTGTGTGGACCAATTGATGTGAAAATCTATAAGGGTGACAAGTACATTATCCTATTTGTTGATGATTATTCTAGGATGATGACAATTATGTTTTTGAAATAGAAATCTGATGCTTTCCAAATGTTTGAGATTTGATAGAGGTGGAAAATTTACATGAAATGAGTTTGAGATGTTTTGTAATGATAGAGGAATCAAAAGATAGACATCTGCACCTCGGTTCCCTCCACAAAATGAGATTGCTAAAAGGAGGAACATATTTGTAATGAACTATGCTAGGATACTCATGGTGGAGAAGAATGTTGCTTTGAAATACTAGAGAGAGGCTATAAGTACAAATGGCTATACCTTGAATTGTGTGCAAGTCAAGAAAGGTACTCATTCAACACCTTTTGAATTATGGTACAGATACTCACCCAAGGTCAAATATTTTAAGGTATTTGGAAGCAAGTGCAACATTCTCAAGGATTTTAGGAATGGTAAATTAGATGCTAAAAGTGAAGAAGGTATGTTCCTTGGCTATTCCACAAGAAGTAAAGCTTATAAGTGTTTAAATACTAACAAAGTTTTGGAAAGAGCAAATGTGAAGTTTGATGAATATATAAAGGTATATGAAGCTTAACCTACTAAGGAACTTGAAGAGTACAAATCATTTGTATACTTTTATGAAGATATGCATGCTAATGAAGATGTTGTAAATCAATTTGCAAATCAACAACAAGTTTCAGTAACTAGCAAGTCACATATAATGAATGCCGAGTTGCATTGAGGAACCGAGTTACAGTTAGGATTCGAGTTGCAAACATAAGTTGAGGCACATTATGATTCTGAGATAACTGTACATGAAAGAGATGTTGAATTACTTGATAAAGAAGTACATAGTGATTCTGAAGTTAACAGACCTAATGGAGAAAGAAGAGCAGAACCAAGATTGTCAAAGTATGTCAAAAGACATCACCCTACTACACAAACTATTAGAGATAAAGATGCTTGACAATTGAAAAGAAACAAGCTGAGAAGTGATACATGTTTGTTGAGAATGCATGAGCCTAAGACAATGAAATATGTCTTAGAAAATGAGGATTGGAGTAAAGACATGAAAGAAGAGATTGAGTAGTTGAGAAGAACAAGACATGGAATCTAGTTCCCATACTAGAGGACAAGAATGTGATTGGAACCAAGTGGGTGTCCAGAAAAAAGTTAGATGAAAATAGTGAAGTCACAAGGAATAAGAAAATATTAGTTTGCAAGGGGTATCCACAAGAAGAAGGAATAGACTATGGAGAAATATTTTCCCCTGTTGCAAGATTGGAAGGAGTAAGAACTCTGCTTGCTTACTCTTCATACAAATTTTTCAAATTTTATCAAATGGATGTGAAGTCAAAATTTCTAAATGTTATATTAGAAGAAGAGGTTTAAATAGAGAAAAAAGAAGGATTTGTTGATGCTAAAAATGAGAACATGGTATGTAGACTACATGACAAAGCTTTATATGGCTTAAAGAAAGCCCTGAGAGCATGGTATGAAAGGCTTCACAATTATCTTGTGAAGATTGGTTTTGAGAAGATTGATGTTTACAATAATTTGTACTTGAAGACAAAAGGAGGTAAAGGTATCTTACTAGCTGAAATTTTTGTTGATGATATCATATTTGGAGGTCAAGATACATTATGTAAGGCATTTGCAAATGAAATGAAGAAAGAATTTGAGATGTCTATGTTTGGAGAGATCAAGTTCTTTGTTGGTTTGCAAGTATATCAAATAAAGTATGGTATATACATCACTCAGTCTAAGTATGTGAAAGAAATATTGATTTTTTTTGGATTGGAAGATTCAAAACTAATTAGCACACCTATGGTAATAGGACATACGTTGTCAAAGAATGATGGTTCAACTAATTTGAATCAAACATTGTATAGGTCTATGATTGGAAAATTGTAATATGTAGTACATAACAGACCTAGCATTGCATTATCTATTAGGATTGTTGCAAAATTCTTTGCAAATTCTAAGGAGAATAATTTGATGGATATTAAGAGAATTATGAGATATCTGAAAGGAAAAAAAGACTATGGTCTATACTACAAGAAAAATAAAAAAATTGAGTTGAGAGCCTACACTGATGTTGATTGGGATGGAAACATTGATGATAGAAAGAGCACAAGTGGTGGGAAATTTTTCTTAGGAAAGAGGTTGGTCACTTGGACCAGAAAGAAACAAAATTGCATATCTCAATCTACTGCCAAAGTTGAATATGTGGCTACTACAGTAAATTGTACAAATATTGTATGGATCAAACAACTACTCAAAGCTATGAATGAGCAAATCACTAAATTTGTGGTACTTTGTTATGACAATACAAGTGCTATAAATATATCAAAGAGCCCTGTGATGCACACAAAGACTAAGAACATTGCAATCAAGTATCATTACTTGAGAGAGTTAGTTCAAGACAAAGAAGTGAGGATGGAATATGTGAATACAAAAGAGCAAATAGTTGATATCTTCACAAAATATTTATCTAAGGATGCTCATGAGTATCTTATAGGTAAACTATGGGTGATACCCCTATCCAAAGCTACTTAAGAAGCATAAGTAGTGCCCTACATTCACTGAGCTCAATGTTGTATCTTACAACTTGATGTAATGGATATTATTTTAGGAGATGCCTAAAGTAATGAAGGAGCTGAATTAGAAGACTTATAGTCACATGAAAGGTGATAGGGGGAGAATCTAAAATCAATTATATTTGCATATAAAAATGACAAGTCTTTGACATTGTTTTCAAAGAGGGATATATAAGCCTAAGGGAAAAGAAATATAAATCTACCTAGTAAGAAGGAGAAAGTGATGAGGGAGATATAAGAATAGATCAGAGAGAGATAGATACTTCAATATCAAAAAGAGGGAGTGGTATTCTATAAAAGGGAGCTATAAGTCAGAGGGAGAAGATACAATATACAGTGAAGGAACTTGACAAAGCTCACATTACCCTACATAGAGGAAAGGCATATACTACACTGATAGAGGGAGAAATTTCAAAGATCTATTTTCTTTTTGGTATTAGTTTTCCATCAATGCCAAAGAGGGAGATTGTTGATATAAGATTGTTTTGAAGTGAAGAAATTGTAATGGAACAATCATTATTTTATCAATGATGTCAAACTTGCTACCTACTGGTGAGACAATTGCTTTTTGGTCTAAAAGCTATTATTTAGTTGACTTATGAAGAGGATTTGAAAAGTGGAGATAACAATAGCACCTAGAGAAAGGTTGAGTTATTTGGTATGTAAAAGAAGCACTAAGACCAAGTAAGACATTGATACTATAGTGTACTTTTTATCTAATTAAAGTGAAGACTAGAAGAAGAGCAAGTATGAAAAGTGTTTGTCAAGCCTTGCTAAGTAGTTAGTGCAAGCCAAGTAAAAATCAATGAAAGCCGAGTGAAAAATAAAAGGTATTGAGTAAAGATGAAAAATAGTGCAAACCGAGTGATTTTTAGTATATGTCAAGTAAAGTTTAGTTGATGCCAAGCATTTGTAAACTTTAGTGTTTTCTAAGTAAACTAGTCTTGGCTGAGTGGAAGAACAATATAGATGCTGAGTGACAACATATTGATGCCAAGTGCCAGTAAATATGTTAAATCAAATATTTGACTAATCTGAGCCAACTATTTTTTTTTCTTGAATTATGTGAAGTGTGTGGACTAGCTCATCATAGTTATCTTCCGCACACTTCACATAATTCAAGAAAAAAAAATAGTTATCTTCCTCTAGAATATAATGATGAGCTAGGATATGGGTCTACTAAGAATTGAAAAGTTTTATTTGTACATCCAAACCTTGGCTAACTAATTCACCTCCTCTCTCAGTTATTCTAAATAATTCCAACAATTCCATTGAGATAAAAGCTTATAAGTGTTTGAACTCTAACGCTAACAAAGTTATGAAAAGTGTGAATGTGAAAGTTGATGAATATGCAAAAAATAATGAAGTTGAATGCAAGACAAAACCTGAATATAACAACACATTCATTTATGTGGATGAAGGTGTTCCCTACACCTTACCTAAGAAAGAGAAAAAAATTACTGAGAAACAATGAACAATGAATTTCAAGCAACAACAACAAGCTACCAAGCAACATACTACATGTATCGAGTGTAAGCAAAATGATGCTAGAATACATGTAGTAGATGCTGAACATCATGAAGACAATGTTGAGGAAGAAAAATATGAAATGAAACTAGAATCAGAGATATAAAATGAACTTGAAATCAATTTTCAATATGAACCTATGCAAGAAGAAAGAAGGAAAGAACCTACATTAGAAAAATATGTGAGAAGACACCATGCACTTGAACAAATAATTGGAAACAAAGACTCATGATTTATTATAGGGAAAAGAATTAGAAGTGATACATGTTTACTTTCAGAGGTTGAACCTAAATTAGTAAAAGATGCTTTGGAGAATGAATATTGAATTCAAGCAATGAATGAAGAAATTGAGTAGATAGAGAAGAACAAAACTTAGACACTAGTACCTAGACTAAAGGACAAGAATGTTATTGGAAACAAGTGGATATTCAGGAACACACTGAATGAAAAGGAGGATTCACAAGGAACACAACTAGATTTTTATGTAAAGGATATGCATAAGAAGGTATTGACTATCTGGAAACATTTTCCGCAGCTACAAGATTGGAAGGAGTTAGAACACTACTTGCATATTCTGCTTATAAAGTGTTTAAAGTGTACCAAATCGATGTTAAATCTGCATTTTTGAATAAAATACTTGAAGAATAAGTTTACATTGAACAACCAAAAGGATTTATAGATCCTAGAAGGAAGAATGTGGTATGTAAACTGCACAAAGCACTATATGGATTAAAACAAGCCCCTAGAGCATGGTATGTAAGGCTGAATAGTTATTTGGTAAAGATTGGTTTTGCAAGAACTAATAATAACAATATTTTGTACTTGAAGACAGGAAATAAAAATGAGATATTGTTATATGAAATTATTGTTGATGATATCATATTTTTAGCAAATGATGTGTTATGCAAATCATTTGCAAATGAGAAGAAGAAATAATTTGAAATGTATATGTTTGGTGAGATCAAATTATTTGTTCGATTACAAGTATATTAGATGAAGAAAACTATCTACATTACTCAATCAAAATACATCAAGGAGATACTAATTTTTTTTGGGATGAAAGAATCAAAACCCATTAGCACACCTATGGCTACAGGACATAAGCTATCTAAGAACGATGGTTCTACTAATGTGAACCATACAATATATAGATTAATGGTTGGGAAACTACAATATGTTGTTCACAAAAGTATTCATATTGCCCTAGCAATTGGAATTTTTATAGGATTTTTTGCAACCTAAGGAGAATCACATGATGATAGTGAAAATGATATCAAGATATCTAAAAGGAACATAAGACTATAGTTTATATTATGTAAGAAGAATGACAAGTTTGAATTGAAAGTATTCATTGACTCTAATTGGGTAGGAAATGTTGATGAAAGAAAGTGTAAAAGTGGCAGAGCTTTATTTCTAGGAAAGAGAATTATCTCATGGACAAGCAAAAAATAGAATTGTATTTCACAATCAAAAGCTAAAGTTGAACATTTGGCAGTAGAAGTGAATTTTTCAAATATTGCGTCGATCAAACAATTGTTAAAAGGTATAAAGGAAAAGGTCATGAACTCTGTTGCTATCTATTGTGACAACACAAGTGCTATAACTATACAAAAGAACCCTATAATACACATAAAGACCAAGCATATTTCTATCAAGTATCATTACTTGAGAGAGCTAGTTCAAGACAAACAAGTGAGATTGGAGTATGTAAACACTAAGGAGAAAATAGATGATATTTTCACCAAGGCTTTACCTAAGGATGCTCATGAATATCTAAGAGGTAAATTAGGGGTGATTCCCCTAGCTAAGGTTACTTAAGCCGAGATGGAGCTCTATGATAAATTAGTTGATCAAATTTTCTTACAAGTTGATGCAAAAAGTCATACTTAAGAAGTTTCTTAAAGTAGTGAAGAAAGAAGAACAAAATGTTGTATTAGTCATAAGACCAGATGAAAAATGGTGAAAAAGATTCAGATGTATCGATAAAACTATATGAGATAATTGAAGCATCTTTGGAATTATTTTCAAAGAGGGAGATAATATTTAGTTACCTATGCAATAACAAGAAAGAGGGAGAGTATGTCAGTTACCATGGAAGAAGCAGAAAATGTAAGTGAGGGAGATAATATACAATTGCAATATGAAGATGGAGTTATTTAAAAAGAGACGTTGCAAAAGAAAGAGAATATGGTGTTGCCAACAATACAAAGGAAGCTGATTGATTTCATGATATGATATGATAGAGGGAGTTCATGTGTTGCATATGAGAGCTGCATGGATGAGAATCAGAATGAAACTAGAAGAGAGAGATTGTTGGACATTGAGATGAGAATTAGAATGAAGCTGAGGATATTAATGAATATCTGATACTAAACATAGGGGGAGTTGATTGACATAGTACATGTCTTCAATTGCATGGTAACTAGAGGTGTTGCCATCAATGCCATAGAGGGAGATTGTTGGAAACTACAATTGAGAAAATTGTTATGTTGTAATTGACATCAAACCTTATTGGTAAGACAATGTTCTATTTGATTTGAGTGCCATATCAAGATGATTGATGAAGATTATTTGAGAAGATGGACATAAAAAAAGTACCTAGAGGAAATGTTGAGTTATGAGGAACTAGAATAGGCACTTGATTAGTTAGACTTTGACTAGGGGTGAATGCACAAAGTTGGGTCGCAATTCTGCAGAAGTCAAATCCGCAAAATGAAACTTCTTAGAAATGGGTACTCGATTTTAAAAAATGGGCACCCATTTTTGGTTCGGGTGCCCGACCCTAAATTTAAAAAATGGGCACCCGTTTTTTAAAAATAAAAAATGGGTACCCGTTTTTTAAAAATCGGGTACCCATTTTTTAAAAGTAAAAAACGGGTACCCATTTCTTAAAAATTCAAATTTTTAAGTTTTCGGCGGATTTTACATGCCGCTTTTAGCTTTTCAAAACGGGTACCTATTTTTTGAAATTCAAATAACGAGTGCCTGTTTCTTACAACATGAGGCGGGATTTTTTTTTCCTGCCTTGAATTTTGGTTTGGGACAGGCTTGGTGAGACCAAGCCTATGCCTTGGCCTCTTAAGATTTGGCTAAGGCATTGAACTGACAAATTCATGCCTTACCATAACTTTTAGAGGGTCTTCCCGATCAAATTTTTTTATGAAACAAAAACTCATTAGAGCTCTCACTGTCCTGATTTCAAAATATAAATTTTATAGAGTTATGTTTTTATTTACTATTTTATTATTATTTTTTAATCAAAGGTGGTACCTAAATATAAAATAGCAACGTTCACTAAAAAATTAATAACTTTTTTATTTTATATTTTTTCTTAAATTAATTTATATGTCATCAATCTACATTCAATTCTTTTGAAGTTAAAAAAAAAAAAGATTGAAAAAAGTGAAATTTTGATCAAATTATGGTGTTCGTACATGAGAGGTTTTAAAATTTTCTTTTATAGCCAATTAAAAATTAATTTAAAAAAAAAATTAATTAAAAAATTCAAGAAAAATATTCTCATCAATCTTTGGTGTGTCAGGTAACTTCGTTTAAAAGGATTCACAAAAATTCATTCATTTGTGTCAAATTATGGTGTCCGTACACGAGCGTGGTATGGTCCTGAAACATGCATTTTGAAAAAGTGGTTTTTAAAGATCCATACCAAAAAAATAATCTATCATATGGGTATACAAATAAATTATATATTCAAAAAGAAGATTCCAGGCACTACAATTTTTATTTCTGAAGTTTTTTTATATTTAATCTCTAAATGGCTCAAATTTTGGCATCAATTGACAAAATATTTCAAAAACAGGAAAAACACTTCCACTTTTTGGCCAAAAGTGAGACCCAACTTCTTGCACTGACCCCTGGATAAAATGATTGTTTAATCATAACCTAAGTGAAGAAGACAGTTGTATTGAAGCCTCAAAGAAGTGATCAAAGAATGACCAAATGCATAGGCTTGATGGAGAAAAAAAGTAGAATATTATGGAACTTTAAGTTTATTCCAAGTGATGCTAGTGTTGACTGAGCACTACTATAAGCCAAGGAAAATATAGTGTCGATTGAGCATCAATATTGATCAAGCATTAGTATATGTGCCGAACAGAAAAGTTAGTAGTGACCAAGTAATCTAGTGATGACTGAATGTCAGAACTCAGTATTGGCCAAGGGTCAAAATTTTATAGACTAAGGGGAAATCTTGATTTCCTATTGACACAATTGATTTCTTGGAATATGTAAAGTGTGTTGAAGATAAGGATGGGTGACCTCAAGCATTTAATTCAAGGGAAATTATGTTTGACCATTCCTATGCAATAATTCGAGGAGAAGTTTTGAAAAGTTTCTAGAAGAGAATAGAGGAGATGAAATGATGGAAGGATTCGATGAGTCTGACCAAACCCTAAGATATATGGTGATGTTTAAGTGGAAAAAGATCATAATTACCTATTTAAGGAGGTGTAAGGACTAAACTAATAGAGGTTGGAGCTATTTTTGATGCTATTGATTAACAAAATTGAGCATGAAATTGAGAAGTGTTGTGAAGAGTTGAAGTGTAATTGCTTGAAGGAGAAATAAGTAGATTAGAGGTAGAGTTGACAATGGAGGCTAGTCAATGGATCAATATGTGAACCAAATTGTGATATATTGAATTTGGAAAGTGAGTTGTATTTGTCAGATCAACCCGATTACTTTCTAACTATTGTATCAATATTGAAATCCTTTAGTCAAGGTTGATCTAATGGCCATATGTAAATCCTTTGATCAAGGTGGCATTGCAATGGAATTTTCTTAAGCCCTCTAACAAAACCACTCCTAACAGGTTGAATAAATGCTTTATCAAGGTCACATTTAATAGTGTGTTTTGTAACCTTTAACAAGGTTGGCTCCTAATAGAGCTCACTTTAGAAGAGTGAAAAGTTGGTGACATGTTACTAGTATTTTTTCACAAATTGGGTTTCCACATTAAATATTGGTGTTATACTTGTGTGGATGTCATTCCAAATGTTTTATTGTAATATTTTACATTCTACAAGTAAGATAACTATTGGAACAATGGACTGCAAGTTTATGTTACTGATTATTTGCTATAGAGACCGAGCTATTGAATGTTTAGATCTAAAGTATTTGATGTGTTTAAAATTTTAATTGGTACATCTAAACCTTGGATAACTGATTCATGCCCCCCCCCGAGTTATTCTAAATCATTCTAACATATGAGTCGTAGGAAGAAAAGATGAATCATGATAAAAAGGGGGCCCATGAGTCTACAAATTTTCCTAATGGGAACATTATAGGTTACACCTTGTGTAATTATGCTCATAAAATAAGAGAGCACAAAAGAAAAATCTAATGAGATCTAACCATGCAAATGTAATAAAGAGCATAAAAGAGAGATCTAACCACACACAAGATAGCCAACTATAAATCTATAAAAGAGGGTAAAAAGGTTGGGTTTACCAAAAGAAGGTAGACACCTAAAACAAACAATCTAAATCCAAAAAGAAAATAGGGAACAAGTTGGGGTCACCAAAATATTTAGGGGGAAAGAGAGGCACTTTAATTAGACTGTAGGTCTCCCTATTTTTAGAGCCACTAAGAAATTCAAATATGCATGAAAGGGAAAGAGGGGAATTTCCAAATATGATTTCACTTATGATCCAAATTAGATTAGCTAGAACCCAAAGGAAGAAGGGTGCCAATACTAAATTTAGGTTATAAAAGGGAATGCAATACATGTAAATGTACTCTTTTTCCCTTGATAGGATAATGTGTATGGGGAATTGAACTAGTTTCTTATATAATGTAAAGCTAGATGCTCTACACATGTTAGAATTGCTTTAGAATAACTGAGAGGGGGGGGGAGGGGTGAATCGATTATTCAAGGTCCAGATGTCCTATTCAAACTTTTTCAAGATACAGTGAACTAATCCAAGTATTCACTCTTCCAATCTTCAACTTGTCTAATTAGCAAGTTACTGTAAATTAACATGAAAGTAGGACACACAAGAAATCAACACATAACACAGTGATTTATGTGGAAACCCAGTTTGGGAAAAACCACCAGTAACATGCTACTCAATTCTCACCCTTCTGAAGTGATGCCTTGTAAAAGGCCTACCCTGTTAAAGGCTTACAACACACACTATTAAATGTGACCTCGTTAGAGGATTTAACCACCCTGTTAGAAGTGGACCTAGTAAAAGGACTTTGGAACATTCACTTGGAATGCCACCCTGTTAAAGGATTTACAAATGGCTGTTAGGCCAACCTAAGTCCATAGGATTTTTAGATCTAATACAATTGCTAGAGAGTATTAGAAAAAATTGACCTGATTACAACATACAACTTATCTTTCAAATTTCAGATCACTTCTCAGCTCATATCCTTACCTGGCCTTCTATCTTTGCAACTCTTAACTGCTTGCCTTTTCTTTCAAGCTTTATCTTTTTGAGTCTCCATACTCAATGTGCCAGTGCAATCATCTCTTCATGACCACTTGTAGAAGCAGAGTGTTTGTGCTCTTCCTTCTCCTAGATGACTCCTTCTTGACACCCTTTCAATCACTTCATAGATTTTGGCACTTCTATAGCAACAGGATCAGCAAGTCACTTCTTCTTGGTCTATGACTTCTTAAATAGAAGTCTTGGAGTTCCTTTTCCCGCTCGATTCTTCCATTTTTCAATTTCAATTCACATGGATTAGGTAGGATAGATTGTATCTACTCCATATTCTGTTTCCTCTAGAAACTTCTTGAATAATTCATTAGAATTCTCCCAAAAATGGTTCACATAAGATTATGTGCCAACAACTCATCATCCTTATCTTCCAAGTTGCTCACAAAATTCAATGCAACCACTATGTTAGCTTAGATTTGGTGAATCTTCATCATTTGAAATAATGCAACAGCTCAACACTATTGAAATACTGGTGCTTGGCACATACTATGTTACTCGGCATCAACTGTGTTTTTCCTGATGCTCGACACCTGAAGATCACTCAGCACATACTGAATTTTTTTTGATGCCTCACACCTGATCTTTACTCGGCACTTGAAGATCACTCAACACACACTACAAATATCCATTACTCGACTTCAACTAAGAATTTGCTTGGCTTCAACTGACTTGCTCGACACCTTCTGATGATCAAAGTTAAAGCTTAGCAACCAACCTTGTTACAACTTCTTCCTCCAATTTATCTAAGTGTGACCAACCTCCATATCTTTGAGTTTGTCATCAATACATTACTTGACCATTGTCTTAACTGATTCTTGCACTTCATTACAATATCATAACTCAACCTTTCCCTTAGGTGTTCTTGTTACATCTTGTTGATGAAATCCTCTTCATCAATCAACTAAGTGATAGTGCATGAATCTTATAAGCAAATATCATCCCTACAAATAGCAGGTTTGACATCAATGGAAAAAAAATGCTTGGAAATAATCTTTCACAACAATCTCCCTCTTTAATCTTCAACAACAATGAGCTTTTCAATCAGATTTCCAACAACACATACAATTAACTATGTATAAATATCACAAAGAGGAATTTCTCAGAACGGATCCTTCAATGCTCGATATAAATCTATTTTCTTGAATTCTTGAAAATATTGAATACTTGAACTTCTTGAATGCAAAAGGCATAAATCTTGATTTGAGAGAAAGAGCTCATATTACTTGAGTGTGTGAATGAATGAGATATGAAAATTAAGCCTCCAAGTCTCCTTATATATGAGTTTTTGGTGGGAAAAGAATACAAGTCATTGAGAGAGAAAAATTAAATTAATTAAAACTTGAGGCCTTTTAGGCCCTGAGCCCTGAAACTACGAGGGACTAGGTTGACTTGGGTCAATCTAGTCCTAGACTAGGTCCACTTGGGTCAACCTAGTCCATAATAGGTCAAGTTGGTCCTAGGGATCAAGTCTAGAGTGCCATACAAAGCAGAGGTAGATACCTGGAGAAATAAGGTGGAAAGAGGAAGAAAAGAGGAGAAAAGGGCATCAAACATAGGCACATCCATGGTCTAGAGAAGACATTATGTAGAGGGAACTAAAAGGTCTTAAAAGGAAAGTGCGTTCATTTTAAGATGATACAAAATCTATAAGAGCATATTTTGGTAGAATATATGAGATTGTTTTAGGATTCAAGCATTGTGGAGGAACTGTGACTGAAGATGTAGTATGGAAGATACTTAAATATTTGACCCCAGATTATGCACACAAAGTTGAGATTGTTGAAGAAATTATTTTTATTGTACTCGATTTTACTAGAGAAATATTACTTGGGATGTTGGAAATATTTGAGCAAACTTTGAAGCATAACCAAGGAGTGAAAATGATAGAATCATCTTTCAGTGTACATAAAGACAAAGCTAAAATTACAAGGAGTATGAGCACAAGTGGAGGTTATGCTAGATAATAAATAGTAAAACAATAAGAAAACAAGAAGATTGATGAAGAAATTGCATTACTTATGAAGAGAGCACCTAAAGGTAATATTTTTTTTTCTTGTTGGACTTACAAAGATCTTGGTCTTTTTTCATCTAGTTGTCCTAAAAGAGAGAAGAAGATAAAACATAGGAAGCCTTATAAGTCAAAGTTTACACAAGATTGCTTCTTTGTTGATGAGGATAATGTGTTTGATTTTAAGGTGGTACATTTATTAGAAAGTGATGATGAAGATGGTGAACTTGGATTTTTTTCTATTAAAGAAGAAAGTCTTGAGAAATGAGAGGTAATAGAAGAGAAAGCTTTAGTATCACATGTTAAAACCAAGAAGTCTATTTGGATTATAGATAGTGGTTTTTCTCATCATATGACAAGAGATATGAATAAGTTTATCGAGTTTAAAAACTATGATGGAGTAATGAAAGTTTGAAATAATGCACCTCGTTAGATTAAAGGAAAATGATCTATTACACTTGATGAAAAGACAAGTAATAGTGAGGTGTTTACTTTGTTGATGGTTTGAAACATAATCTATTGAGTTTTGGACAACTTGTGAATAAGAGATATCTATCTCAATTCACAGAGAAGACTTGTATTATCAAGGATAAAGATGGTAAGTTGATTGGTATAGGCACAAGGACAAGAGGTAAGACCTTTCAATTTAATCCTACTGAGATGACATATTTGGTTGCAAAGGTTGATGATAGTTTTTAGGGCATGCAATTTTGTCACATTAACTTTGATAAAATTGAAGATAAGTACTACACATGCAGTTAGCGATTTTCGTAAGATTGTAAAACCTTGTAACATGCTTTGTAAGGAGAGTGTGATGGAAAAGAAGAAAAAGAATTCATTTCCAAGCAAGATGTTTCCTACTAAAATGAAGTTGGAGATTATGCACATAAATTTGAGTGTTCTTACAAGAACAGGAGAATTTCATGGTGAAAGGTACTTTATGCTTCTGATTGACGATTTTACAAGGATGATGTGGGTAGCATTTCTTAGAGATAAGTGTGAAGCTTTTTAGAAGTTAAGTTATTTAAGAATATAGTTGAGAATGAATCTGGTTTGAAGATTAAGTGCTTGAGATCAGATAGAGGAGGAGAACTTATTTAAAATGAGTTTAACATCTTTTGCAAGAATAGTGGAATTAAGAGACATATTTCAGCCCCTAAGACACCACAAAAAAATGAGATAACATAAAGGAGGAACATATTAGTGAGTGAAGCAACTAGAGCAATACTATTTGAGAATAATGTGTCACATATATTTTGGAGAGAAGTTGTACACACTTCAGTATGCACAATGAACAAAGTGTGCATATAAGACAAGGCACTAGTAAGATACCCTATAAATTTTGGTTTGGACATACACCTACTATGAAATACTTTAAAATATTTAGAAGTAAGTGTTATATTAAAAAAGATGATGATATTAGGAAGTTTGACTCTAGAAGTGATGAAAGAATGTTCCTTGGATATTCATTGAAGAGTAAGGCATATAGATGTTTCAATCTAAGATTGAAAACTATTGTTGAAGCGCTAATGGGAAAGTGGATGAAAAGTTCAAAATTATAGAAATAAAACTTGATTATTATTGTGATAAAATACTATCCAAAAGTTTAAAAATGTTGAGCAATAATTATTTTATGAAGCTGACACTGATTTGAAAACTAAAATACAAAGATAAGAACATAGATCTGAACCAAGAGAATAAATTAGAATAGAGAAGGGAACACCTAACAAATATGTTGTAAAGAATAACCCTATAGACCAAATCATTATAAGTTCAAACAAAGGAGTGATGACAAGAAACAAGGTTAGCGAAGAATTATGTTTGATATCTCAAGTTGAACCTAAGATTGTAGACAAAGCTTATAAAGATGAATTTTGGATAAAAGCTATGAAAGAGGGAATAGAGAAGACTGAGAAGAACAAGACATGGGAATTGGTTCTTAGACCTATAGATAAGAATATTATTGGAAACAATTGGTATACAAAAACAAGATGAATCAACAGGGACAAGTGGTAAAATAAAAAAACAAGGTTAGTATGCAAAGTTTATTCACAACAAGAAGGAATTGACTTTGAGGGATTTTTTTCCCTTGTTGCTAGACTTGAAATAGTAAGAACGTTTTTGGCATATGCAACTAATAAGAATTTTAAGGTATTATTAGATGGATGCTAAGTCAACCTTTCTTAATGGTGAGCTTGAGGATGAATATTACATTAGACAACTTGATGGATTTCCTCTGGCAAAAGACAAAGAAATGGTTTATAGATTGAAGAAAACAATACATGGATTGAAGCAAGCACCCAAAGCTTAGTATGCAAGCTTGGACAAGCATTTGCAAAATTTGGGATTTAAGAGAGGTAATGGAGACAATAATGTGTGCTTGAGAAAGAATGAAGATGGCTTATTGATTATTGTTCTATTGTTGATGACATTATTTTTGGAGGAAATGATAACACTGGCAAGTAAATTTGAGAGGAAATAAAGAATGAATTTGAGATGAGTATAATTGGCAAGATAAAGCATTTCTTGGGATTACAAATAAATCAGAATGAGGATGACATATTCATATCACAAATTAAATGGCCTAAGGATTTGGTGACAAAGTTTGGTTTGGAAAATTGCAAATTAGCTAGAACACATATGGTTGCATGATGCAAATTATCAAGAAAGGATGGATCTCCTAGTGTAGTACAAACAAAATACATATCTATGATAGAAGGATTACAATATTTGACCTATAAAAGATGTGATATATCTAATGAAGTTGGAATTGTGGAAAGTTTCCAATAAAATCCTAAAGAGACACATTTGGCAACAATTCTTGAAAGGTACACCTAATTATGGCTCATGGTATGACATATCACATGACTTTACCTTATCTACATATATAGATGCAGATTGGGTAGGAAATGTTTATGATAGGAAAAGCACTAGTGGTGAAGCATTCTTTTTGGGAGGAATATTGATTTGATAGCCAAGTAAGAAACAAAATTGAATATTCAAATCTACAATAGAAGCAAAGTATGTAGTAACATCAAACAAAATTAATTGGATTATTTGGATGAAGTAGATGTTATAAGACATTGGTATTGAATTTTCAAAACCTATTATTATTCATTGTTATAACACAAGCACAATTAACATGTCAAGTAATTGATTATTACATTCAAAGACCAAGGCCATTGCAATAAAGTATAATTTCTTGAGAGAAAAGGTACAACAAAGAAATAAATCATATTGGAGTATGTTATCACAAAGGAGCAAATAGAAGACATTTTTACAAAACCTTTCGCTAAGGATACTTTTGAGTACTTGCAGTATGCTTGGGATTATGCCCCAACCTTCTTCATATTTGTTGTTGCAGGATTGCATTAGTCTAGTGTATTTAGAGCTTATTCTTACATCTAGACTATATGTTGGTGATTGCATTAGTCAAATTATATGTTTAACAAAACTTAAATTCATTATAAATACTTGAAATCACTTGTAGAGATAAATTGGCTGTATGTGTTGTATATATTTGTGCTTATACCTACATATGCATACAAATCAAATTTTTTACTATAACATATTGCCAGTGCAAATACAAATGTTTTTGAATAACAACAATAAAACATTTCTAACACAATTACTATTTCTAAATGAAATAATACTTAGGATATCAAAAGGTTTTTATCCTCTTATCTCCAAATCCATTATTTTTCATCTTTGACTATTATATTGAAAAAAAGATTCAAATTATGAAATAGAAAAAATAGAATTCATTAATAGATACCTCAAATACAACTTAATATTCTAATATATACAAATAATATAACATAAATTTTAAACACCCCATTCTCCCCCTTAAAATAGTTAATAAATTTGATTTAATTGTAAATGTCAAATTGCAACTCCTCATTAATATATCATCTTAAAAATTTTCATGCAAAATAAACATGTATTAGGGGCCACACCTCTATATTATTTATTATAATTTCATTTATTCATACTAAACCATGACCTTTTTTTATCAAACTATTTTTATAATCCATTTAAAAAATAAAGACAATACCCACATACTAATTGAAATATATTTTTATGAAACTATTTTTAAGCCGATAGGCTTATATGTGGGAAGTTTGTTCCCACATTTTATAAATTTATGCTAGGAAATTGTCAACCTTTTCGATTGTTTTAAGTTGCTTTCCCATTTTTTTTTCTTTAATTTTTTAATATTTCTTTTAGACTTATTTCTATTCTTATATGTTGTGTCTTTATATTGCTCTTCTACTGCAAATCACTATGTGTTTTATTAGGTGTGCATTTGCTCATCTACAACTATTTGGAATATTTCCATTTTCAATACTGATTTTCTCCATAACTAGTCTTGAGATATAGTTTTTTAAATGGGAAAGAAGTTGATCATGGCTAGAAGAGATGATTGTTATCTATGGAGAAAACAATATTCAATGGGAGAAACTTTGAAATAATACAAAGTTTTCTGCATTTTATTCTTTGTTTGAATAATAAATTACATTACTCTTTTGAAGCCTTGGTATCTAAATCTGCATCTTCTTAGGCATTTGCATTTCTTTTGTTTTAATTTGCATGAGCATACATGATAACAATCTAGTCAGAATAAGATTTGACAATGATTAAAATTGGCAAATATGCATAAATTAATTTATCCAAGTCCTTTACTAATCAACAAAACTAACATTTTGGACTGCAATAATTTGTATTTATTAGAAATAGATGGAGGTATTGTGTTGTAGAAGCTGATTTTGGTGTTGGTGAAGTGCACAATTGATGCTTGAGAGAATCAATTTTTACATGTTATTTGTTTTCGTGCATGTATCCTCTACAAATACATGAAACAACATATGTGTTGATTCAAATTAGAGCTGATTTTTTTTGAGAAATACAATTTTTAAAAATGTTTTAATGGTAACAAGTATATGTCATGCATTTAGGGTTGTTAAAATAGGAAAACTGGCTCATAGTCGATTCTTTTAAGTTTCCATATTAAAGACATAAGTGCAAATTTTAACAAGTGGATACTGGTGCATGCCTATTATTTATAGTAAGAATTTATGAGTATATTATATTCCATATATTCTTTACCTTAATGTTTCAAAGTGAGGGAATCAAATCTAAGTTTGCAAGAAGATTTAGAAGCTCTATTTTATGAGCATGAAATTGATTTGAAGTTTTCCATAAAAACATGGATAAAGGAATGATAATTTGAATAAGACTTATGCTATTATTTTGGAAGCAATGAGATTTTGGTGTGGATTCTCCCTGATTCATGCTTGAAGCCAAAGTGTTGTGATTTCTAATCATGCATATCCATATGAGATATCTGACACTTAATGTGTTGTGAGAAGTTGACCACCAATTGTTTGACAAAAAAAAGGTTGAATGAACTGATATACAATACATTACTCTCCTCTAATTTTTTTAATTAAAAAAATATATTATTTGTGTGGACTATTGTTAACTTTAATGGTACAAAGCATATCACCTTTATCGACATGCACATACACAAATGAGCAATTGCTAGTTATAATCCATTAAAAAATAAAGACAATATCTAGATACCAATTGAAATAAATTTTATAAGATTAAACTTTATTGAAGTTTACCCATTGTCCTTATCATTCTTTATGATATTGTAAAATATATTAGCAACGCCTTTCTCATTATCCTAGCACTCTCGATAAATTTATGGATATTGGTTTTTGAAATTAGAGTTGAATTTTAGCTTCATATTTAGTGGCACTTCTTTAATATTTTTGAGGTTCATTTGGTGTTTTTAAAAGAAGATTACAATTAATTTTGTTTTTCATTACTTGTATTTAATTAGTGATTAATATTTTTTATTTCATAGTTCATTTTAAAATTCAAAATATTTTATTTGAATTATTTCAAGGTTTCAAATTAAAGATATTTATTTGAACATAATATATCACGATTTATTTAGGGTTGGAATTTATTATAAGCACATTCATTCAGGATAAAATAATAATATATTGCATAATATAGAATAAATAATGATTATTAATGATTATTAATTTTTTAGAATATTCAATTTCTTAATTTAGCAACTACCTACTTTATATCATCTTTATTATTTCTTTTAGATATATATGATGTACTTTGGCCATTAAACCAAAGCCTTTAAGAAATCAATAATGGATGCACATTCAAGAGGTTATTTACAATTTAATATATCTTTACCATATAAAAGGTCACCATACATTATCTTCTATATTTTGTTTTTGAGTGTTTGGCCAAAAAGTGATAGACTTGACAAAATTATATTTATAGAGGAAAACCTATTGAAAATTTTAAGATACCACCCTTCATACATAGCATTCTAATAAAGGCAAAGTTCATGTAATGATAGGAATTTTGAAGAGTGAACTAGATCCACTGTTAAAAATTCTTGCTTTATTTTGATGGTCATTTCTAAGAATATAAACAACTATCATAATATTATTGGTGTCTTCTTGAATATATTAAAGTTTTAATCTAAATAGATATACAATGGTAGAAAATATTGATTATCAACTAAGATCTATGATTTAAATACATCAAAATAATAATATTATCATCATTTCCATTTTTAAGGTATGTAATCAATCTATATTTTATAATTATAACAACGAATATCCATTATTCTAGTGAAGTTTACTTTGAATCCATAATGCCTTGGGTGACTAGATGACATTTTGATGTTGGTTTCCCAACACCCTTACAATGGGTTGAGGTTTGTATAAGGGATATGTAGTATTGTCTTCATCCTTTTTTATGTATCTTATATAAGATCACTTATCATTATTTATACTTCTTTATAATATTTTATACTTCTTTATAATCTAACTTCCAATCCACACAAATGTCCAAAACCATTTTGTCTCTTTCTAGGATGTGTAGATTAAGATCTTTATAACTCAAGATGATAACAAAATGATACTTAAATTAGGACAATCTCCACAATGAAGAATACCACTAACCAGGCTACATGTTGACTCAAGAATTTAGTATACTCAAAGCTATCTCATCATCATTAAACGAGAATAATACAAAGCCTTGTATTTTTATATAAATTGACTGTCACAAGTCTCAATTGCGACAATAAGTTCACCTATTAAAAAATCTAGAGGGTCAAATTCATATTTATAATCTATGATAAGAGAAAATATATAACACACTATTGGGGATGGAAAAATAATAAGTTGTGGGAGTAATCAAATAGTATAAAAGTAACATTCAATTATTTCATTAAATTCAACACAAAGGCACAAGTTAAAACACACACACACACACACGCACGCATGCACGCACACAAAACAAAGGCACAAGTTAAACCACACACACAAAAAAGTGTTTCATCAAGAATAGAAATCCATTGGACCATCCAAAATAGTTGCTAGGTAAAATATATATGATTTAATCTCTTTATAATCATATTATGATTTATATCCAAGATTCTCCCCTTTTATACAACTAGATGTAAGGATGGATCAAGATTCATAAAATCTCATATATTGAGTCCACAAATCCTTTATGAGATTATTAAATTCATTATGACAGGTTGCTAAATTCAACATGCTGGATTAGAAAATTATATTATCTAATTTTAGTAAGCCTAATAAGCCAAATCTACACACTTTAACTAAGGCCCTATAGTTGATCAACATCATTATGCATGCATTATGTATGTTGGTCAGTATATGTATATGTATATACAAACACATACACATACATGTATACATGTATGTGTTTATTTGTATTTATGTATAAGTACACATATGTATTTATATATGTATGTCATATAGTATTATAAGACATTTAAAACTTATTTCTCTTTGAAAAATTAAAATATTTTTAATTTACAGTTTTTAAGAAATGATAACTCAAAAATTGTTTCCTAAAAGAAACTAAATTTCTTTTAAATAATTAATTATTTTTGTTCTATAATTAACAATACCAAGAAATGAAAGAAACATCATAAAACTTCCAATTTCTCAAAACGAAAAGTTAACCAAAAAAGAAAATAATAAAAAAGATAAAAATCTTTTTCAAATTAGATTTTACAATAATATAAAATAATTCATTTTTAATCAATCTATCAATCATAAGATACTAGATAGACAACTATCATATATGTGAGAAAGCCAAGATACTCATTATTAGAACTATCTTCAAAATATCCCTTCTATCCTCTTAGATTTCTATAATATATAGCACAATTGAATGCATTCCACATAAAATATAAGTAATCTATATCTTATGAGCTATAATAAAATCCATTTCTATTCCCATTTCTCACATATTTTTAATATTCTTTCAATTCATTTAATTAAATATGAAAGTAATTTTCCTAATTTTGACTCTTGCATTGCCTTGACTTTATTGACCTAGATAATTCTAGAAGAGAAACTCCCAATTCAAACATGTACTCCTTTATTAACAAGAAATAGCGAAGCAAATAAAATCTATTACATAAAAATAACATAAATAAATAAATAAAATGTTTTTATAAAAAATAGTTTTCATTCCTTCTCTACATGGAGCAGTTGGCACTCTATTTCAGAGCCATTTTAATGGCTCATTATTGTAGAGTAGTTCTATGTAGTTCGCTGCTCAATGCACCAATAATTAATGGGTTTCCTCGGTTGCCTACAAATATTCTTGGACTCCATGATTTATCTCACTCTTCTATTGTATCTCTCACTATCCTTTTCATTAAACGTTTTCCCTGCATTAATTTTCTTTCACTAAGCTCCTCTTTTCCCAACGTAAGATCTTTTATTTTTATGTATAACTCATCACAGCCATAATGCATATGTCAAAAATGATTTATAAATCTACAACCAGAGATTTAATTATATTATATTATCCATTCAATTTTTGATTTTTAGATATTTCATATCTTGTCGTTTAAACTCTGAGGTATTACAATTATTATTAAAATATTAAAAAAATGGAGGATGCAAATAAAAAATTATTATCTATTGATTATAGTTTCAATTAAATAAAACAAAAAGCTAAAAATAGATAATTAAAGGAGAGAGGAGAGGTCAAACTAAAAACTTATAAGTATTTCTTGTGATTTAGAAAATTATATTTTGTAGATTTTAATTAAATATGCATAAATTTAATATGATTAATTGATAGTTTTAAATAAATTTAATATCAAAGAATTTGAACTTGGTTAACATTCTATTGATATAAAATCTTGAGCTTTGTCAATGAATTTATTGCATTGGTTAATCATTGGAAATTAAGGTCAAAGAAAATTTTGAATTACAAAGTCGTCATACTTTTCCTAATCAAGTCAACATTTGAAGTCCTCGTCTCTAATAATCTTATAGTTAAATTCACATGAATATTAAAGCCACTAATTATATAATGACATAAAGATATCTACACATATGGTTTACTTCTAGGGCTAATGTATTCATGAATCTTAAAACTTTTGTCCAACCTTGAATTTATCTAGAATATATTAAGTCAATCATGTGTTAAGAAACATCAAATGATAGTGAGTTCAATGACAAGAGTGACATCCTTATGGTTTGTTGGCTAGGGCTTGGTCCTAGATGTATCTTCATGTTCTAGCTATGTATATTGAGGTTCGTGTTCAATTTAGATGTAATCAGAGGTGACTGAGCATGATTGCAAGTGGGTGTGTGTTGAAGGTGTGATTAGAGACATTTTTTGGATTCTCCATTGTTTGAGTATTCACTATAGTAGTTTGGGGTGTATTTGGTGTTTGAACAAGCCCTTGTGTTATTAAAAGGTTTGGAAGAACAATTGATATGTGGAGTTCTATCCCTTTTATTCTTTTTGCAAATTGATGGTTCTATGGTCAAACATTTAAACCCTTGTTCGTGTATCTATATTGTTTTACGGTATTGGCTTGGCCGAACATGGCTAAGAGAGAAGGCCTTCCTGGAGGGAAGAACATACAATTTAAAAATTCTATGATGAGAAGTACTCCAAATTTGACCATGCGCGATGATCTCATCTTTGGTGTGCAAGGTATCAACTTGAGAGAAAGATCTTCTCAAGATGATGGTTTTAAGCCCACAAGGTTAATTGATGCTTTACATGGAGAGATAATAGACCCTTTATTTTGATTTATCTTGAAAAAATGGAGAAAGAGATTAGTTATTTGCTTAACATACCTTGATATAGTAAGTTAATGGGGTTTCAAGTATCTTTATCCTTCTTGGAGTTATGGGCTTGTCGTACAAGAAATCTGCAAGAGGAAATGGAAGCGTTTGAAGGGGAGCCCTATTTCTAAAATCAACTTGATCTCCTTATCAAGCCTTATCATGTTGAATTCAATCCTACATAAGATATTCCTTCAAAGGTTTGTATATGTGTGAGGCATCTATGGTTTCCATTGGAGTTTTAGAGAGAGGACACTTTCAATTTAGTTATTGTATAACTTGGAAAGTTAGTGGGCCCTTCATGTCAAGCTATGGAAAATGAGGTAATCACCTATGCTCATGTTTGTGTTGAAATTAATTTGAGAAATCCTTGACTTGATTCCATGGAAAGTTGGTTGGGAGAAATCTCATGGATTCAATAGGTTGATTATTAAACCTTACCATTTGATGTTGGATTTTGTCATGAATATGAGTATTTCTAGAGGATGTTTCCCAAACCTATAGGGGCCTCCAAAATTGGGTTGGATAGTTCACCTCACAAATAAGAGGGAGGATAAAGAGGAATTATTTAAAGTTAGAGCCCATAATAGGGGAAGAGGCCAAAAGAGGACCCTAAATGAAAGCCATGCATATGATGTGTTTAATAGGTTTGATGCTCTACATGATTTAGATTTGTTTGATGAAGCTATAAAAACTATGGTTGTTGGTCAGGATATTTTTAAGGCATGGGAACTAATTGGTGAAGACAATAATTCTATTTAGGTTAAACCACAAGACGAAGGAGTATGTGTGTAAATGGCTACACATATCCCCTTGAGGACCTTAGGTGAGATGGGAAAAAGTGGATTTAAAGAATAAATGAAAATGTATGTCTTATATGCTCCATGATTTGTGTGGAGAAAAATTCATTAAATGGTATAAAAATTAAAGGAGCTCTACTCATTTTAGGAATTCATAAAAAAGTTCTTAAAAAAAGTGTTTTAGAGAAGCCTCTTAAGCTGGGAAGGAAGAAAAATCAAGAAAAGGTGAAGCTAACTAGGGAGACTTTAGTAAAGTATGACTCTATGAAGACAATCAATCCCACTTTTTAATTTGGATCTTAAAATCATTGTTCTTTCATGGAATATAAGGGGGTTTAATACCACTCCTAGAAAAAAAGGCTATTCAAGAGTTGATTAGTTCTCACTCTCCCGATGTGGTTTTTATTCAATAGACAAAGTTATCTTCCAATGGTATGTTGAATAAAGATTCAAAAAATTGAGTTTGATGTTGTGCCATTATGCTAGAGCTCAAGATAATTTTGTGGGTATGACTTTCTTGTGAGACCTATGTAAGCTTGTTCCAATTTGGTAAGTTTTTTTTGTAGCTATTTTATCTCTCTATTAGCAACAAGTAGTGAATTCAACGAGAATTTTATTTTAACTAATGTCTATGCTCCACTTGATTTGGTGGGAAAAACTTTCCTTCATTCCCATATAAGATATGTTTTCTCCCTTTCTCCTTTATTCCCTTGGATTTTGGAAGGGGATTTTAATTCTTTGTAAAGGTTACATGAGATGAAGGGAGATAACATCACGATTTATCCTTTCATAGGTCTATTGAGGAACAATATTGAGGTTTTGAAGGTAGTAGATATAAATCTACCAATTAAGCATTTTCT
The DNA here is from genome assembly GCA_028749045.1 of Cupressus sempervirens. Classification (NCBI taxonomy): domain Eukaryota; kingdom Viridiplantae; phylum Streptophyta; class Pinopsida; order Cupressales; family Cupressaceae; genus Cupressus; species Cupressus sempervirens. The sequence goes on along the minus strand of CM053785.1, from coordinate 182,600,558 downwards.
TGGAACAATAGAACATGTGAAGAGGATTCAATAATTGAGAGATTAGATATAATTTACTTTATCAATATTGGATGTGGGATAAATGGGTGTCTACCTTGGAAATTTTAGACTAAACAAGATTTGATCATCGGTTGATCAAATGTTCTTCTTTTAAATTCTAAGTTTCTAAGAACCCTTCATTTAAATTTTTAACTTATGTATCTTTGTGGCCCTTTCATACATGTCCTTGTGCCAGATTGGAGGAATGAAGGGAAAACTACTTTTGGTACTTCTATGTGTTCTTTTCTCAAGCAACTCAGTACATAAATTAAAAATTTAAGAGATGAAATAGATTTTTTTGGAAATATATCCTTGGCTGAAAGGGAGGCTGAATCTTAGGTCAATGCTATCACTTGCACAATAAAATATTAAGGTTCATCTAAGGATTTGTAAAAAGAAGAAGCTACTACAAGGAGAGATGTAGAGGAACATGATCTTTGTTAAGAGATCTATTGAAAGAGAAAGTCATGAGTTAATTGGCTTTATGAGGGTGAAAAAATATAACAAATTTCACAATATAGTTAAATAAAAATGACATGGGTGTTTAATTACTTCTCTTCTAATCTCAAAGGGAAAATTTCTATCTTCCTAGATATATATTGCACAGGAATTTGTTAAATTCATTTAAAACCTATTTTTGGAAGTGTATCGTCTAAAAAAGTGATCACTTTCTTTATGTCCTTTTTGAAACCCTTTATCCTACCTTAGTGTGACCCTTCTTATTGAGATATTTCATTCATTTGATTACATACATCATTTGAATTATTACCCTTTCTTCTCCTTCAATCTTGCTCAAAGCTTCATGTTGGCTCTAATTTCAATCCATAGTTTCCCAATTATTTATCCATTTATATAATTGAATTCCCTTCTCTCATTGTTGTAAAAGCTGAGGTAGGATTTAAATTAATACACCCTCCTTTACATTATCCTCTCTAGCTTGTGCAAAATTTGATGTAGGATCTAAGTTCTATGCATGCTCCTCTATTTTTCCTCCAATCACAAAATTCATTCTTCCCCTAGGCCCCATCTTGGTAAATTCATGTTCAGATGCCCTTTTAATCAATTTTATTTTACACATTTCTAAAATTTTCCAAACCACTTAAGACTTTATTGCTTCATGCATTGTTACCTTGAAAATAGGCCCTCTTAGTATGGGTTACCTAGGGGCAACCTATAATCCATGAGGCCCCTTCTGAAGGTTATGGGTTTGATGCAAAAATTTAGTTTCTTTTCCTACCCAATAGAGTAAGCCCTTGAAGAAATTGATCCCAAAATCACTATAAAAGGAGGATTCCTCTCTTTGTTTTCACATCCAAAATATAATAAACAACCACAAGTTCTCAAGAAATCTTCAAGAGAGTTATTATGTATTCAAGGCTCATCAAAGTAAGCAAGAATTCATTGAAGCAATCCATCCATTATCATCAAGTTTGCATTTCTTTCTATATATCTAGCCTCTTTCTTAATTGGAGACAAAGGAGTTTGAATATCAAAGGAGATCTACATGCATCCATTCAATTCTACCTTTTCATCCAACAAAAAGGTGATTTTCAAGCATCTACAACATGAGGTTTTATTTTACATTATTTTCTTTTGGTTTTTCTATTGAGTCAAAGTTATTGCATCGATATACTTAATCACATATCAAGTTCATTGACATTTACATGGTATGATATATGTTACATCATTGTTTAATCTTCATTATACATGAAATAATTTCCTTTACTTCATTTATCATTTCAATTTTAATTCCTAAATAGGGGCTTGACCAGGGTAAGCCCCTTCATCTCACAAGTTTCCTATTATCTTATGTACATTACAAATTCACAGAATTATGGATACAAAAGTGTAGATCTAGGGGTGTAGTCTCTGCCTTAGTCCTAGACTCTATTTTCAATCCTCTTAGGTACATAGGTTTCCCAAAATAAACCTATACTAGGTATTGAGTTCCCAAAAGTGACCTATCCTTGGTGCTCTCATATTTTCGTAGCTAGAAGATATAGGTTTGATAGGGTCTCAAATCTCTGTCTATTCTTGGCTTTGAAACAATTTCACAAGGTTTCTACTTATCTAAAAGTGTGTTCTCAACTAGCTTTTAAGGTGAGTGCATCTTTATTTCCATTCTTTCTAGAATTTTAATTTCTTATATTATATTTGATATTGCATATTAGTCCTCATTTATTTGGTGCATCCCTCTTGTGAAAATTCCCTTTCATTCCTAATTACATCAAGGAAGGAAACACCAATTATCTTTTTCTTTGGCTAGATCTTGCATTTGTATCCATCTTATCTCTTTGAGATATACAAATCAGATATGGGGCCTAAGGATATTATTTTGTGTCCCCTTCCTAATGTATATATAATTTGGAGGTCTACCATCATTGATCACCATTTTATATATTACATTTTGGTGAACTCAACGTGAAAAATTTATAAAAAAAATTACATTTGACATCTAGTTCACTCTTAGATTGCATTGTATTTCATCTAAAATAATAGAAAAACAAATAAACATTTAATTTATAGTCATTTAATTTAATTTTCAATCAATATTTTAATATTCATTTTCTTGTTCAATTTTTCTTCACTTTGCATAAATCACACATATGACTATAATTTAGTTCTTCCTTTTATTTCATTCCCATAATGTTCACCCTCCCAAAATCAATCCCACCTATGACAAAATTTTAGCACAAGAACAATCTATTTATTCAAATAATCTCCCTCCCAAGGGTGATATCTTGAAAGATAATATTGATCCTTCTACTCAAATGTATTTCTCTCATAAATACATTTAGATGCAAGAAACAAATAATGCATCCTATTTTCTTACTCATCCTCTTACCTATAGGGGAAAAATCCTAGTGATTCATGATTATGTTTCTGCTACAATGAGATTTATTCATACATACTTTCCTACCATTGATGATCTCCTATTAAGATGAACCCTTGGATAGGGATATTGATTGCTCTTTTTCTCATGAAGCCATTTTTATTCATGATTATTCTTCTCCTGAACTTTCTCTTCTTCAAGACAATACTACTTCCTTTAATGATTCTCTTATTTTGGATGAATCCTTGGATAATGATATGGATTATTCCATTCCTTATAAATCTGCTTTAACACAAGTGGACAATGGTATGACTATTTATCCTGATGATAAACCACTTCTTATGAGTTTTCCTTCTATAGATGAGGCCTTGATGCATTATGTTTGTCCTTCTCCTAAGAATACCTTAGAAGAAGAATATTGCATACTTGATGATTTTTCTTTGCTAAGGAACCCTTTAAGCTTAATGAAATCAATCCATTCAATACTATTCAAAACACATCTCAAGCTAAATCAAGGATTGTTGTAAAAGGTGACCATGCATTAGTATACATTGATGAATTTCTCTTCAAAATTCCAACCTTAGAGCATAAGGCTCATAATAAAATTGACTATATTCCATCTCCATTTCCTTCACTCAAACTTTCTCCAATAGAAATAGGTGGCCCATCAACTCTTCACAGTGACTGCGGAACCTTATATTTCGCACCAACATCCCATATAAAGAATACAATTCTTGAATTTTGAAATCAAACACCTTTATTTGATGAATGTATGGATATTGAATGGTCCTCTTTAGATTTCAATCCACTTCCTTCCAAAGGATTTTATTATCTTACTAATATGTCAAACATTCTCAAAGAAAATCTAGGTTTCCAACATTCTCATTTCTCCAATCACTCTATGCATTCTTCTGCTAAGTTCTCATCGCAACAAGAGTATATTTTGTTTGAGCTTCTTAAAAACAACTTATTTAATTTTCCTTTGAAAATAAAACACAAATATAGAAAAAACAAACAAAATCATTCTTCCATTTATGTGAATCATCAAATTAATAGCCATAAGACTAGCGAACATTGAAATTCACATTGTAAAATTCAAGAATTCATTGATTGTGGAATGCTTCAAATGAATTGCAGTGATGAATAAGATATTTTTCATCATCATTCTACCTAATACATCTATATTCCTATTATGTTTCTCCTCGCTATGCGATATTTCTAGGTTGTTCTTTGTGGGCTCATTTTCATCATTCGTGAGAAAAATAATAGTCATTTTCCTTGTTTCCTCACTTAGGGGAAAATGACCCTATTTCATTCTCTTATTTATCTCATAGGATCCATTTTATCCCTTTGTCGACTTTTTTTCTTTTTATAAAATGACATCCTTTCTTGCATGCATTCATTGTTTTACATAAGGATTAACATCCTAAGTGAAATCTTATATTTTCTTTAAAACATATGCCTAGTATAAATATAATCCACTTAGGGAAGCATAAAGTGTCCTTATTCTCTTCTTTTATTATTCAATGTATACAATATCCCTTATGAACTTGCATTATTTTATTGTTTGATATTCTTTCGTACATGCATTTTTGTTTAACACAAAGATATTTATATCCTGAGTTGCAACCTTATGCTTTCTTGAAAGCACATCTTTATTATCAATGACTATAATAGTAGTATATAGTGTATAGAGTCAATCACCTTTGATTGCAAGTACAACATGGAAATCTAGAGACATTTTGGCACATAATAGCTTCTAAGAAGATATTCAAGCTATCATACAAACTACACTAAGGATTCACATATTTATATAGCTTAAACATGAGCAAAAAGTGCTCATAATTTCTAAAACCAACTCACACTCTCAAAAGTTAAGTGGTCATCTTTCTATATGCTACACCTACCTCACACCACTTGTCAAACATGAACTTTGTCATAAATACTAGCTACCAAATACCAATTGTTTTTTACTCTTTCACAAAAATAATAATATCATAGTAATTAAAATATTGTCATAGTTCCAATATAGCAAGCGTGACACTAATCCCCTACATTTTATAGCTTGCAAAGTGGGTGAAAAATGTAATTAAATAATCAACACGTTAGGAATCTAAGGTTGAGACACCTTAATCCTAACACATCCTTTCCCACTATTTCATATGTATTTTCCAAACTTTCAAACCAATCTTTTTTGGAAAGTTTATCATTTAACCCTTGTTACACTAACCTATGATATGCATCTTATGATAGTTCCAACATTTCAGCCCTATTTTTTCCACCTTTGATTTCATTTTCTTTCCAAGTTCCAACATGTGTTGTAATATCATTTTTATGGTTAATTTTGGCACCTTAGCTTTCAAACATGGGATCTTTCCCACCCATAACCTTTGTTCAAGTTGGGAAATGCAAATATGCATTATGATTGACAATTTTTATTGTGATATATATAAATGAATAAACATGTGTATTTAAGGATTATTGTCCTTAATTTCACACACTTTGATCCAAAAATTAATTAAGCTCTTGTGTTTGAGTGTGGAGATAAAAGATGAAAGTCATTTTATTCAAAAAGTTAGAAGATGAAACTATTTGATTTAGAGAGCAACCTCATTTAGAGGTAAAACTAGAACTTTATTGGTTACAAATTTAGTAACAATTCCTTGGTTCAATTTATTATTATCGTCAGTATGAAAAATTCAATATTTTTTTAATTGACGACATTGCAAATTAATTGAATATAATTTAGTCTTTATTTGAAATGAGAGAAGATCAAAGTTGTGTTTGTTGATTAGATTGTGATGATTTTTTTATAATCTATGAACAATGAATTAAATTAACATAAGTTGAAATTTGGTTTATATGCTAGAATATGATATTATTGTCCCAAATAATAAGATATTGTAGTATTGAGAAAATATTGTACATATTGCATACTATTTGTAATTTTATCTTTTATTATAACGTGTGTTGTACCTAGGAGCACCTAAATGGATGTGCATTACATAAAGATTTCATGGAAATTCTATTATTTGGGCTACTTGTTGAGTTGTATTATAACATTGGGATATTGTTATTTAATGTTGGTGTCACATTGGGATATGCTATTGCATTTTTTACTATTGGTAAAAGATGCATACCAATGTGTAAAGTTACTACCCAATATTAAATGGGAGAGTCAATGGTATTGTGCTCAATTGTATTTTGTGTAAGCTTGTGGCTATAAAAGAAACCACATGTTGGTGCTTTTGGTTGGCTGTCAATTTTGAGCTCTAGTTAGTGAGTCTTTCTGAATGTTGCATTTGTGAAGCCTGGCATGGCATGTATAGAGATATGTTTGGACACATAAAGAAGCCTTGGATGACCTGATATGTTAAGAGTATTCATTGTAACTGATAAGGGCTTTGTATTTATTTATTGTTGTATAGTGTAATAGAGTATGCATGCTTTTGGAGGTAGGGTTTTTCCCTCATCAAGATTTTCCTAGGGTATTTCCTCTATTGTATTGTGGCTTATTGATTTGATCTTTGCATAATTGCGATGTTGTAAGCTTTCATGTATACTCGTCTCTCATGGGTTATGTAATAAATGGATTAAATGCAATCGGGTATGATCATTATTTCCTAGCTAGCAAAGGTTAGAATTTGGATTTACATAAGTTTTTAGGACTAGAATAATACAAAAGGGAAGATCTCTTAGCCAATAAGGAGCAACTAAACATTTTCAACCACATTTTCTTTGGCAATGTTTTTATAGAATCTAAAAACCTACAACAACCTCCATTAGAGTTCTAATTTTGTTACATGTACCATTCACTTAGTGGTTAAAAAAGAAAATCTTAGAACTCCCTCAGATTTAAGTAAGGTAGTTTCCAAAAACACACAGGCCTCGTCTGTATGTTAGACTGCGATGTTACATTCAAGATACACTATTGACATCCCTCTTTTACCATATTTTTTTCTTATACAACCTCAATTATTAAAATGTTTCAATATTTATAATCTAAAATGTAGTGTTAAATAATTTCTTATTCTAAATTTGTCTTTACATAGTAAAGAAACTAGATTCAAGGCCCCTATATTAAATAATTATTCATCATATGATAAACCTTATTTTAGATGCCTAATTATAAAATTATAGCATCGATTTCTTTTTATAAATAGTATATTTGGGAAATTATTTTTTAATAAGCTTTGAAGTTAAGAGTTGACAAATTTATATGGAGTGCCGGATAAGCAATACAATATTTGGGAATTTCTGATGTGATGTGAGAGTGCCGTTTAAGCAATGCTATCTTTCATGATTTCAGATATGATAGCGAGAGTTTTTCAGAGTTATTTCAAAACCCAAAATCCTTCCCAAACTGTTATCAGGCCTGCCTATCTGCCTTGAAAATTGTAAATCATGATGCTCCTGCTCACAAAAAATCAATAATCTACATTTACGATCAAAGCAGGAAAAATATAAATAAGCTGAAGAAATTGAATACAATAATTTCACATTCAGAATTTATTAACTCATTGCTATGAAGATTAACACATTGGATTGAATACCAAATGGAAAACTTCTCTCCATCTACAAAGAAAATCTTGCATTCATAGACTGTCTGCTCACCGTTCCTTTGATTTCTTAAAAAGAGTATCTTTTACTGTTGAATCATTTGATCATTCAAGAAGTCTTTTCAGACATAACTTAATGCAACAACAATTTGCATTCAACAGCGATGGAGATACAGAGAGAAAGTGGATTAATGAAGCCTGGAGGAGGCTGTGGAAGATGAAATATTAATGGAGTCGTGAGAGTGAGAGTGGGGTGATGTGGTGATAATGAGCTGAGCCTCCTCCTCCTCTTCTTCTTCTTCCTGCTCCTGCTCCTGCTCTTCTTCATCATGAGAGGGGGAAACAGAGTGGGAGTACGCGGTGGGCTGGTGAATAAGGACATGGAGTTTATTGTCATAATCATGCTCAGTGCAGTCACCGGCATGGCGGATTTCTTTGAGAAGGGCAACAACGTCTTTCATAGTCGGGCGCTCTTCTGGATTGGGGTTGACACAGAGAAGTGCAACTCCCACGGCCTGCAACATTTCTTCAATCTCTTGATCTGCTCTGCCTTGCAGGCGTGGGTCCAGCACCTCCACCAGCTCCCTCTTTTTGTCTATGTTTTCCCTCACCCACTCCACCAAGTGCATGGCCGCTCCTTCGCTCAGACATGGATCAACCGCCTGCTTTCCCGTCAGCACTTCCAGTAATACCACTCCATAGCTGTACACATCGCTCTTCTCTGTAATCTTCATCATGTATCCATACTCTGCAAAATCCCATGTTACGGTTGCTGGGTTAGAAATAGAAAGATAATGAATTCATGGGCGCTTCAGCAATCTTTCTTTTTGGGGTTTTGTGCTTCCCCTTAGGGTTGATTGTATGGAGAGTGAAAAGGGTTGATTGTACTGTTCTTTCTTTCATTGGGTTAAGAAGTGGGTCCTTCAAATTTCTACAGAAATTTCTCTCAATTCATTAGAGAGAAGTGTGATATTTTATTCTATATTGAAATTGGAAATCAAAGGAGCAGATTGGACACCCATTTTTCACTGTGCAAAGTTTTTCGATTTCCATCAATTTATTACTTTGTAAAGTGATAAAACTAGAGAGATTTTCTATGAATGTGTCATTTGAAGATTTAAGATTTTAAAATAACGGTGTCTGTAGAGAATAAAACTAAGCATGGAGAATGAAATAATCCTTAATGAGTTGATACGATTAAAACTCAATTGTTATAAGCAATAGTGTCTATGTATTTTTCAAAAAAACTTGCTGAATTGGAAAAGCTAATGCATGGAAATGTTCGCCAGAGGAAACCCATATTCTAAGCATCACCTATTAACTCTTCAGGTTTGTTCAAATCATACAAATAACGTAAGACAACAATGTTTGCAAGATAAGAATAACCATTCCCGGGCAGAACCTACATGTTTATAGGTTGGCAATTAATATTCAGTCCAATACTAACAATGCAATGCATGATATAACTCATCCATACCCAGAAGTTAAGAGAGAATTTAATTTAATGGAAGATAATAAGTGAAACACAGTATGGGGTAAAGAGGTACCGGGGGCTATGTATCCGTAGGATCCAGCAACATTTGCTGAAGACTTGGCGTAGTTATCAGATGGGTCTATAAGCTTGGCAAGACCAAAATCTGCAAGATATGGCTCGAAATGAGGGCCTAGCAGTATGTTGTTAGCCTTAACATCTCGGTGCACAATTGCAGGCACACAATCATGGTGTAAATACTCCAGCCCCTGCGCTGCGCCTAGGATTATGTTGTATCTGTGTTCCCAGTCTAGCATGCCTCTCATCTCATGCAACATAACACCCAGGCTGCCATTAGGCATGTAGTCATACATGAGAAGCTTGCTTGTATTGTTTGAACAATAACCCAAAAGTCTCACAATGTTTCTATGGCGGATGGACCCTAGTGTCTTTACTTCTGCACAAAATGAATCTCTCTCTTGTCCTCCTTTCTTTGAAGACCAAAGCTTTTTAACTGCTATTACATCTCTATTAGGCATTTCTGCTCTATATACCAAGCCTGAACATCCTTTACCTATTATATTGTCATCGACCAGACAATGAACAACATCTTCAACGGAGAAACTGAGCTTCTGGAACGGTGTCATGTGCCATTGCCAGCAGTTCTCAGAATCCTCGAAGTCTCTCTGGGACATTCTTCTCGCTTTATTCAGCATAAAGATCCCTAAAACCAACATCAGCCCTGTTATGCTAAATAGTAGTCCTATTATGAGCTTCACTGTAGAGATTCTCGAACGTCCTTCCTCGGGCTGGTAGCCGACTTGTTCAAAACAATCATCGGTCCCTGAAGTACAAAGATGTACATTGCCTGTTAAATCAGTTACAGGCAATTCTCTGAAAAAGCTAGTATCTGGCAGATATCCAGAGAAATTATTGAATGAAACGTTCAGAGACACTAGATTTTGTAGTTGGCCAAGTGCATCTAGATTTCCAGTCAGCATGTTGCGAGATACATCCAGGGCTGCCAGTTTTGTAAGCCCCGAAAACTCTGCAGGGATAGGACCAGACAAAAAATTGTAACTCAAGTTCAATGCAATATCTAATCCTTCTATTCTTCCGATCTCAGAAGGAATGTTGCCTACCAGTTTGTTGCTGCTCAAATCCAGGAACTGTAACTTAGTGCATAGAGAAATCTCCCCGGGGATTACTCCAGACAGATCATTTGCATTTAGCCTTAGCTTATTCAACGAAGTCAGATTTCTAAACATAGATGGTATAGAACCAATGAACCTATTCATTGATAAGTCCAAGACTTGTAGATTTTCCAATAAACCAAATGTTTCAGGCAGATAACCTGTAAGCCGGTTGTCATGAAGATCCAGCATCTGAAGTGCGGTTGACTCTCCAATCTCTGGAGGGATGGTTCCTGTCAAGTGATTGCGTGCTATGTCAAGGAAGTTGAGATTTTGTAACTCTCCAATCCCTTTGGGTATTTCTCCACTAAGCTGATTATCACCCAACCTGAGCCTGATCAAAGCTCTACAGCTCCCAACATTTGGAGAGATAGAGCCGGTGAGATTGTTAGAGAGAAGAAGCAACTTCGTTAGGTTCTTCAATTGGAATAAGCTTGGAGGAATGCTTCCGGTGAGCCTATTCTCCGTAAGATCCAAAGACTGAAGCTTACTGCAGCCACCTAAACTGGGAGGTATTGATCCTTGCAACCTATTTTCCCAAGCAAACAGCGTTGTCAGATTCTTGAGCTGTCCTAGATCATGGGGTATCTCTCCAGATATCTGGTTACTGTCAATCTGAAGCTGAGAAAGAGCGGTGCAATTAGCAAGCGAAGAAGGTATTGACCCTGAGATATTGTTAGCGCTGAGTTGAAGCTCCGTCAGATCCTTCAAAGAGCCTATTGTGCTTGGAATGCTCCCAGACAAGGCGTTCAAAGACAGGTCAATGACTATCAAACTAGTGCAGTTTCCAATCTCTGGGGGTATACTTCCCACCAAGTCATTCTGCCAAAGAAGAAGTTTTTCCAGCTTCTGAAGCCTACCCAGTTCCCTGGGCAGAGAACCAGAGAGACTATTTCCATAGAGGTATAAGTTCACAAGCTCCGAACAATTACCAAGCTCCGGTGGGATCGATCCCGATAACATAGACGTGTAAAGTGCTAGAGTTTGTAGCTTTTTGAGTGACCCAAAAGAGGAAGGAATGGTACCAGAAATTCTTGTCTCTGCAAGACCAAGTATGGTGAGATTAGTGCAGTTACTAAGCTCAGCGGGAAGTGCACCTTCAATGTTTGGATTCCCACCCGCACGCAAAATTTCCAAGTTGGATAGCTTGCCAAACTCTGGGGGTATCCTGCTGCTCAGCTGATTGTCCAAAAGAACCAACTCAATGAGGCTTGAGCAATTGCCAAGCTCTGGAGGTATATTTCCTTCGAGTTCATTGGAACTCAGAATAAGGCTCTGCAGATTATTCAACTGACCGAATTCGGATGGAATACTTCCCGTAAGTCTGTTTCCGCTCAGATCCAACAACACCAATTTGCTGTAGTCTCCAATCTCTTTGGGAAGTGTTCCGCTGAGATTGGCTGCGGATATTACAAGTGATTGGAGAGACTCAAGAGAAGCAAACTGTGAGGGAACTGTACCCAAAAGCTCTATAGAATGTAGATAAATAGAACTAACCAGACCTTGTGAAGAGCAAGAGATACCAGTCCAGTTGCAGGGATTCGGGTCTTGGGGATTCCATGCGCTGAGAAGTGGCGATCCTTTCCCATCATTGAGAGTGTGCATCCATGATAAAAGTGCCTGGCCTTCTATATTCAACCCATTTGCCCTCCATTGTGCGAGGAGCACAATCCAAGCCATTGCCCACACTGTTCTCCATTTTCCATGACCAAGAAAATTAGTTGGGAAAGTTACCAAGTGGGCTAAAGACATGGCCTTCTGGGAGAACTCACTCTCTTCCCTCCGCTCAATTCAATTCACAAAACACAGAGCATGGCGTTTGGGTGTCGTGCAAACATGACTTTGGGCGAAACGCAAACACATTTCAATGATCCGGTTTTATCTTGAACCCACTACCAGGCTAGCAAGGACAGCAGGAAAAATGAAAATGATACTGTCTTTTTCATAGCTATGTTTTATCAACGAGAACCCGGCCGGCACCTAGCATGGCTCCTGCATTGGAAAATGAGCAACAAAATTTAAATGGGTGTTGTATTACTTATATGAGCCAGCTGCAGTAATATCAGGAAAGCAATGACTTTAGTGCAGTTCAAAAGATTCTATGTTTAATGTATCCTTTGCACACGGACCTACACCATTAATGCATAGTCACAGTTCAATTAGTCCCGAAATTCAAAAGATTCCCACATTAAAACAATTACTCAGATTCCACCATGAACCTATTAAAACTCAAAAGCAGTGTCGTTTTATAAATACACTCGTCATCTCTTCCAAATTTTCCACCACTTACCTCTGCAGATATTTGTAAACATTATCATCTCCCTCAGTTAAGTGATAGTGGCACTCCGCATAAATTTTCTAGTGCAAAGGTTTATGAGTGAGTGCTCCAATATGAAAATGACACAATAAAATGGATGAGGCCGGATCATGTTGAAGGCAGATCGATGCTCCCCAAACCTTAAACACCAAATAAGTATTCATGCACCTGCAACAGGTTGTTTTATTGAATGCCAACAAGAACAAAAATTAAAAACATTTTTTTCGCAAGCAGTAAACTTAAATAATCAGCCCCCCACAGACTGCGGCAATGGCCTGTATGATTACATACTAAAACAACCCTGTTTTCAATTCTTCTGCTTTTAGCAAAGGCCATGTCATTATCCTCCTATCTCATCTCTAGCTATTTTATTTACATGTAGCCTAGGTATGCGAGGTGTGTTTGTCGGAATTTCGTACCAGAGTTAGTTTGCAAATGTATTAGGTATTACATTCCCAATGAAATTGCTTTAAAAAATGCATAGAAGGAGCCCTGAAGCTTTGCAGGCAGTACTTTTGACTTTGTAACGTGGGCTGGCAAGTGGCAGCAGATTTGTGTGTAAAGCTCTTGGAGGAAGAGCCTCCAAATGCTGAGGTACCCATGGCCCATACTCTGACCCATTTCATCATATCAAACACAGGGTTACCAAATTATTAAAATACATGCTTTAAAACAAGAGCACAGCGGTTAGTGGAAAAAGGAGCAGACTACGAGACAATCCCACATGCATTTCACACAGAGCAGCCAAAAACGACAGAGACCATTAATACCCTAATTTCAAAGATCTGGCGGTCTATTGAGTTGTGCTTATCTAACCGTCAGATGTACCAATGGCATGGTGAATTCACGTAGTACTGATGGCTACTTTCTAGCCATGAAGATGTACCTATTGGCAACATTGGAAAGCAAATTGACAAACTACTTGAATGTATCAGTGGATGCCCACTTTCTAACCCTAAATTTATGAATGGTCATATTTTACGGCGAATTGCAGAACAACTTGAATAGATCAATGGACAATGTCAAGCCCCCAATGTATGAATCGTCATTTTTGTACGGTGAATTGACGAACTACTTGGATGTATCAATTGCCATTTCCAACAGGCAATTGACAATCTGTCCAGCCATCAGAAAGCACCAATACAATCTTCTATCACTGACCTCAATATCGCAGATGTGGTGGCAAGTCCAGGCAAAGTGGGGCCATTTGGATATGCCTGAAATGAAGGCACTCGCCCACCAAGAACCCTAAACTTTAATCTCAATTAACTCCCTCTGATCTTTAGGTACCCACTTGTGTCCTCTTTATCTTTACTCTTAACACATCAATCCCTCGTGTCCAAATGCCCTATCATTTAATTAGTGCAAACTTGTCTTTCAGTTGTTGGGTGAGGTGCACTCAAATTCAAATATCTGAGAATATCTAGGTTTTCGTTTTCTTACCATTATCTCTGGAACTGGTCTTTCTTTATAGATAAGCTGGCGAGGCAAATTGCTATAATGGAGCTGCTCCACTTACATCACATCAGTCATCACCAGCTAAAATAATGCATCTGAAGAAAAGCATTATTAGTATCTTGTCTCTAGCTCAGATTTCTGAAGCTTCCAACTACCTCTAAAACAGATTGTCATGAAAGAGCCAAGAATTACAATTAGGGCAAGGAAATTCAACCTTTACTCCAGTGGAACGCCTTAATCAAGAGCCATTTAGGGTCATATCAATATGAATGGTAATTCCACTAAACCCATTAATACCAACTTTCAAACTTAATGAACATTATACTTGTATGGTAAGGACCAAACTCCACAAAACGGTTGAAAGTCGTTTCCTTGTCATTTCAAAGTCCCAACGTCTCCATCTACTTAAGAGACCCACCCTCCCATTACTTTCAAGCTTTTCAAGTGCTTGTGAAAATTCTGTTGCAGCAAAAGATGAATGTACATACACTACTCATCATAAATTCAGTGTTTGTCCTTGGCAAGTGCAAAAATGTGAGTGCCATCCTCACCAAGCAATAATCTCATGGTTGTATGATTGTATTTAGATATATAATTGTTTAAATATAATAATTTTTATAAAAATAATATATTAAAAAGAGGTTAAAGTTCAAATCTTATAAGAAGAATAAAACATGTACTAGTTTGTGTTTTTACATTCAAAATCACAAAAAAAATTAAACACTTCATTAGTCACATTATCAAAATTTTATATTATTACTTTCATTGTTATTTAAGTAGTATATATTTTAGTTTAATTATCTTTTTATATAACTTTATTCAAATTAAAACATATCAAAGTATTACAAAAGTTAACTTTGATGGATTGTCATCACTAAAAATTTCATATATAGAAGTGAATTAAATTTAAAATTTAATTCAAGAATATGGAATGTGCTTGAAGATTAATTTTAATGAATAATCATTATGAAAAAATAAGACATTATTTAAGATTGTCAAATATATTTACTTTTGTATGAGGTCTTTTTTTTTGCAAAATCTATGGTGCAAATGAATTACAAAAATGAGAAAAGCTCATTGTGAGCATCCTTGTTTGGAAATTTGGTTAAGAATTATAAGGAAACAAGATGCACCTTAATTTTTTAAATAAATTTTAATGTAATGATAATTTTTTAAATTAATTTAATAATTGTAATTAGAGCACATAAAAGGAAAAATAATAGTGTAGATTATGTTTTATGTGGAAATTAACCAAGTATTAATTTTGATTAAAATTACATTAGAAAAAATTAAAAATTTCAAATCAGATTTTGTACCAAAGTCTTAAGATGGATTCAATATGAAGAATTTAGGATCTATGATACAATCATGTTTATTATCTAGTTAAAATTCAACGATGATTACAAAATGTTCAACTAATGTGAACCTGTGTAGAAAATAATGCACTTTTAAAGAGTCTCATTGGGAGCCTACTTTGTTTAGGGGAAGAGTAATTGATAATATTCAAGCCCCTAAGTTGGTTTAATATGGTAAGAGTAAGATAAGAGATGACAATGATTGTCATTAGTATATTTGTGTGTCTAATGCACGTAGAAAATAATGCCAATGGAGTTTGAAGTAAGATGCATTTGAGGGTTTTCACTAACAAAGTTGAGAGATTAATATCAGCTAAGCTTAGATTTCATTGATGTCAACTATGACTAATGTATGATTCTTGCGAGAATAGTCATCACTTAAAGATTAACGTGTCATAGGATGGTGTGATTGAATACATGGACCTCCAACCCCCCATGTCAACAAATATCAATCACATTTGAAGATTGCTAACCATGATTTTTTTAAAAACTAGGGCTTATAGATTTCATTTGTGAGATTCATCACCATCACAGGGTCTCTACAATTTCCTTTCTTCAAAGCCCAATTGGAGTTTTAGTGGAATAAAGATTAAGGCATACGAATTTCTACCAGATTGGTTGAGAAAGAGCTCTATTGTTGTTACTTCTTCTTGTCCAACACCATTTGATTCAACTTGGCCCATCTTTTTCATTTAAAAATAAATAAATTTGAATCTTTATATTACTTAGTTTCATGAATTCAACTTCTTTAGGATAATATAATCATCTCTTTTCATTATAAACTTCTCTTTTTCTCTGCACGGAATGAAAAATGACTCATTAAAATGAAAAAATATCAATCATCATTACACAAACATGTACAAATCAAATTTCCTTTTCCTTTTAAAATCATAGCTTTTAATGACAAGTTGTAAGAGTGATTCATTTTTGGAATATGAAGTCATTTGTGGTATTTTCCAATAGTGATTAATAGTCATCATGGTTTACAGTACTTATAACTCGGGTTTGCAAGTGGCACAATTTTTTGAAGGGTCTTGCTTCTATCTAAAGGTTAAAGATTGGGGATTAAAAGAGAGGCTACCTATAGCCTCCTTCCATTATGAAGGTGACCATCATGATAGGTGTATGCTAGAGGTGATTTGTTTTGGGACATATGTTTGTATCCATTGTAACATGTATTCAACATGTAGTTACACAAGTCACACATTCTATGAAACCTAGTATTAAATTCTATTATATCTTTTATAATGAATGAAAATATAGTTATCTAGGATTGGACCTATCTCCTTTCTCTTACATTTAAAGGAAGATGACCAGCTAGGCTCAAGAAGACTCAAACACTAAGTGCATGTAATGATCCTTTGTTATATAATGTAAAGCTAAATGTATAAATGTTATTTAAAAATATAATGTGAGCTATGAGCCTAAGTAGGGGTAAAACATGATTTTTTGCATGAATGGAGAAACCAATTATTGATAGACCAATTCTAGGACTTAAAATAGAAAGTAGAGACTGTAACACACTTGTAAATCAAATATGAAGCTAAGATGGAAGGACTAGAGAAACATGTTCACCTTATCTCTAGGATTGAGATGACTCACTTGTATTATTTCACACACTTTTTGACAATTTCAATTGTAGATGGCAACTATTCTCTTGATCAATATGTATCTCACTATGTATCGATCTTACCTATTCCTACACATAGAAAAGAGAGAAATGGTTGTGCAGAAAGGAGTTTCTTAATCAAATCTTGGTTTAGGATTTAACCTTGAAATATAAAAGAAATGTACTTGAAAGGAAATAATTTTGATATAAAGAATAGGCTAGATGTGTCATATACCTTGATGATTCAATATTCTTTCAATTTGATCACAAGTGTTCATGCAATAACATGACTCTGCAAAAAGCTAAAAGTAAATGATAAAATGCATGTTTTCATGAAGGCTCTTGAAGAATGCCATGGTGAAGAATATGGTGGGATGAAATTACTTGAACTTTTGAAATGATTGAGTACATCTTCATGCTTCTTGAATTCTTGAGATCATGAACAATAGATGTGGATGGTTGATTCTTGATTGATTTTGGATATATCAAAATATGGGATATTTCCTTACTTATATACCTCCTACCACAATTTGGGATGAAAAACTCAAAGAAGGTTGGTCCGCAAGCCTAGAATTTTTGATAAACCAACTTATCATTAATTGATTTCAATTAGCTATTGAGCTTGGGAATAGAGAAACTAGATCACCCTACTCCCTTCAGTGTTATACTTTTATCATCCTAAATTGTAAGCACCTATAATTAGATGCTCACTTTAGCCCTATTTAAGTTGTTTGAGGTCCCATGTTGTTTTCCATCATCTAAGCTTGATTACACACCCTCCTAGCACCCATTGGACCTTTATTAATTTTAATTAATTATTATGATGAGTCCTCTCTTGCTTAATTCTCACCAAAATATTATTTTAGACCTTTTTTTTTAATAGGTAATCAGCTGAAGCATATATTATTTATTATTATTGTTAAGGTTAATTATTATTATGTGTTGATCTTGAGTAGATTCAAACCCAAGACCTCCCCGATGAGAGGCTCACAATTTATCGATATGTTGTAGGATCTTGCCTCTTATTTTGGACCATTTATTATAAGTGTTCCTTTTAAATTATTTATTCTCCTCACTCTAAGATGGGTCTTACATAATTTAAAGTTTAAGGCATATTTATAATACCTAATGATTTCACATCTACGTATGATGCATCTTTTCATTAACTAGAACTTAGTATCTTGCTCCAACTATATATTCATCATTTTTAAGGTAAGAATATAATGTCTTGAGTAATGTGACCCACCTAGGCAATTTGTACCTACCTAGGCAATGTCTACCTGCTTTGGCAATGTTTCCCCAATATTTCTATCCAAACTTTTAGGAATAGGATTTTATGGTTTCACACTCCCCAAACATATGCCCCATATTTAAGTATCATTGTTGTTCTAATTCATCCTTTAAAATATGATTTTACTTTAATATCTCTATATAAAAGTCCAACACAATATCACAACACAAGGAGATCATATTGATTCAAGCTTCCAATTCATCAGGTATTCAAGGTGCTATTCTCATTCATCGAGCATTGTGAAAACTACACCATCCATTATACAAGATTTTGTCTTTAATGATTTTATTTTTTGTTTTTTGATAAGTCAAAGCTTTAACAACAACATATTTAATCACATTTAGAGAAGCACTTGTATTGCCAAGGTATTGTATACTTCACTTTGTAAATCTAGCCTCTTCTATAACATACTTTTATTTACTAAGTTATTTTACTTCAAAGTCCATTTTTAATAAGGGTATGACTAAGGAAAAATCCTATACAATTGTATTCCCCTTTTTTGTGTATGAATATGTAGATAATATATTGGGACTTAATTCAGAATGTACAAGTTTTGATAGATTGTCCACAAAACATTTTTTTAAAGTACAAGGTATATATTGGTCAAGATGATTTGTACTCTAGTAGAAAAAAATGAGGTGATCTATATCCTATAAATCATCCCTAAATTGAAACCATTGGTCAGTATTGTAGTCTAGTTACTATTTCAAGTCACTATAAGTTCTTTTTTATTTTTGACAATCTATTTATGTTTAAATATGTCATTTATGAATACTTAACCTTCTCTCTTGCATCACCCTATTACATTCCTCTAATTCATTCTAATCATTATTAAGAAGGATAATCGAACTCACTTAGCACACTTAAGTTTTACTTGAGCCTATTGGGTCATCTTCCTTGTAATTATGCATTAGGTAAAGGTGGTCAATTTCCTTCTACGTTATACTATGCTTTATTATTGTACATTTTATTTCATACATATAGAGACATAGTTCATTCTTAGAATTTTCATTTACAGTTTCAAAAGAATGAAAAACATAAAATATTTCACTTTATTTATTATTGTTACAATTATGGTACACTTAGTTTTCAATTATTTCATTTCATATATAGAGCCTTTCATTTTTTTGTTTTTGCATTGTGCATCAAAAGAAGATATAAAAATTACATAGATTTTAATACATTTTACATGAGTCATTTTTTTTTTTTAAAAGAACAATTTTCTATAGATTAGTTTCATTTTTCTCTCCTAAGAACCCTCCTCATGATGACACATTGAGGCAAGAAAATAATACTTCTCTGAATGATCTCCACATTTATGATGAACCATTAGAATATGATGTTGATTATTCTCATCATATATATCTCCCCTATAAGGGGTGAGAGACAATGATATTATGGTAGATGAAATTAATATAAATTTTTATTCCCCTAAGGACACTTTACCTTCTATTCATTTCATTAATCTTCTCTCTAGAGATTAACCATTAATGAGTTATGTTTGTCCATGCATTTACAAACATTTTTCATTCTTAGAATTTTGACTTACATGTTTTAAAAGGATGAAAAACAAAAAATATTTCATTTCATTTATTATTGTTACAATTATAGTGCACCTAGTTTTCAATTATTTCATTTCATATATAGACCCATCCATTTTTTTGTTTTTGCATTGGACATCGAAAAAAGATATAAAAATTACATATATTTTTATACATTTTGCATGACTCATTTTCAAAAAAAAATCAAAATGAATAATTTTAGATAGATTAGTTTCATTTCTCTCTCCTAAGAACCCTCCTCATGATGACACATTAGGGCAAGAAAATAAAATTTCTCTGAATGATCTCCACATTTATGATGAACCATTAGAATATGATATTGATTATTCTCGTTATATATATCTCCCCTATGAGATGTGAGAGACAATGATATTATGGTAGATGAAATTAGTATAATTTTTTAATCCCCTAAGAACACTTTACCTTCTATTCATTTCATTAATCTTCCCTTTAGAGATTAACCATTAGTGAGTTATGTTTGTTCCCCTCCTAAAGTATGTCCTACTCATGAAGATATTTTGGAGAAAAAAGGATGCCATCATTGATGCTCTTAAAGGACCAAGTCAAGTCAATAACATTCAATTTTTATGTGGTGAAAATCCTAAGGTTTTTGTCCATCTTCATCAAGATACCCCTCTAGCTCATAATAAATCAATCATCATGGTAAATGACACTCAACAACATGAATATCATGAAATTTATTATACATATAACATTTAAGAGATAATAGACAACCTACCAATTCTTGTGTTCCTCTCTTCTCACTTCTCAACCAGTACTTCATCTTGCACCTCGTCTCATTCAAAATATTGGAAATGAGAGTGATTTAGTAGAAAAATCCCATGCCACTCCTACCAAGATATCTCTTTGGAAGCTTCTTTAAACTCAGTCTACATATCATGAAGCATTACAACAAGCCTTAGAAATATGATTGTTCTACCTCCTATTAAAACTAATATAAATTCTTTATTGGAATGTATGAATGTGACTAGAACTCAAGCTAATATTTTCTTTTCTTTATGATGAGTTACTTTCTAAGGAGTTTCAAGTGTTGACTTTATGGTCAAATCATTTGCCAATTAGTACCTAAACACTTAATCATTTGGTTGGTCATATTACTATCGAGCTTCATAGTGTTAATTGAGCTATTACAGTGTTAATCAAGCCTCACAGTGTAAACTGAGCTCGATATCAACCAAGCAAAAAGTAAGTGTTAACTGAGAAGGACACAAATATAGTGTAAAATGAGCTAGCCATGTAGATCAACTATAGTGTTGATTGAGCTTTAGTGTCAACCAAGCTCTACAATATCAACCGAGTTCTCTAATGTTTGTTGAGTCATCAGTGCTAACCGAGTTCATGCCTACTCCGAGTGATCAATGTGGACTGAGCACCAATGTCAATCGAGTGCCAGAGCTTTCCAAGTTGACTATGTTGCTGAGTGTCAGAATATCACCCGAGTGGTCTTCAGAACCTGAGTTACAACATTGAGCCGACTTAGTGAAGATTGTTGAAATTGGTATTGTGGCTGACTTCAAAAGGTAATTATTTGGATTGGTATATATGTAAGATATCTTTTCATATCCAAATGTGTAAGAGAGATTGTGAATATGTAAGAAGTATGAATTCAAATTGAAGAGTAAAGGCTACAAGCAATATAAGGAAAAGAAGAGTCTCATCTATCACAACAAGGTGATCATTTCTACATCAAAGGAATCTCAATCAGAAAACTAAGTTGCACAGCAAAGATCAACCACTAGTTCATCCTAATAGGTGCATTAGTCAAATCCTCTAACAAGGTGGACTTAACAGTCTTGTGCTAAATCTCCTAACTGGGTGCGTACTTCATTGTATTGTATAAATCCTTTTACAAGGTGGACCTAATAGTCCTTATTGCTCCTAATAGGGTAGATCACTAGAAATGATCATTTGTAGGCCTTAACCGACCAACTTTATACTGTAGTACTAAAGCTTGTGGGTATCATCCCCACCCCAGTTTTACTTTCTATTTGGAAAGTTTTTGGGTTACCAATCATTATGTCAAATCTTATGAATATTTAATTTCTTTCAATATTTCATGCATGCAATTAGATCAGATTAGCTTAAAGAGGATTAACTAGTGAATTAAAATTATAGTTTTATTAGTTCCTAATTCACCCCACCTCTCAGTCACGTAGCCTGCCATATATGTCAAACAATTTGTATAAGAGCATTTGGTTCTCACATAAGAAGTTTAACTTAGCTTGAGAAAAGATCAAAGGTAATGGAAGTGTATAGACTAGAGAAAGCTATTGAAAATGAAAAGCTGGATCTGCAGATGGCCATTGAATAATTCAAGAAAATAAAGGAGTAGCTCTCTCAATCCTTAAAAAGAATAAAAGACCTAGCAACACATATGAATGAAAATCTCTACACAAAAGAAATAATTGAAGACATTTTCCAAGATAGAAGTTCAGATGAAGTTGATACAACAATCAAAGACCTACTTGAGAAGAATCTCTTTCTTCATGAAGAAGTCAAAAAGCTAAAAATAGAACAAGAAATATAGTCAGTCAGAATGTGTGAAGACATCGAACAAAAGGACATATAAAATGAAGAGAAGATATTGCTAATTGAACAAATAGAATAAAAGGACAATGAAATTCAACACCTATCTCTTCAACAAGTAGATTTGACAAGTCAACTCAATTGTGCAAATCAAGAACTTATAAACTTGAGGACATACAATGATAGATTGCAAAATGATCTCAGCATTGAAAGACAAACCAATGAAAGGATGATGAAATCTCAAGAAAGCATGAATCAATTGAATGAGCAGACTCAATTTAGACACAAAGGAAAAGCAGGATTAGGCTATACAAATAAAGGTGAATCGTCTTAGCAAGGAGCTCAGAAGAAAAAAATAACTACTTGTAATCATTTTGGAAAGATAGGGCATACATCAAACAAATGTTGGAGCAATAGAAAATCAAAATTTAGTGGAAAATGCTATAGTTGTAACAAGCAAGGTCATAGAGAAAGTGAATGTATAAAGAAAACCAAGTTCGAAGGAAAATGTTTCAATTGCAACAAATAAGGGCACAGATCTTTAGAATGCAAGACCAAGAAATTGAATCTAGTAGAACAGATTATGAAATCTATCTTTGGTTCAGATTATAACACATGGTGTAGATGTCACTTATGTGGTGAACATAGACATATTGGATGAAATTGCATAAGAACTCACACATGGAAGAGAGACCCTACAAAGAGATGTTTTGTATGCACAGAACTTGGACATCTAGCTAGAAACTATATGAACTGAGCTAAAGTTGAAGATGAAAAGAAAGAAAAGGTTGACAATATTAGAAGTCAAATGAGGCAGCAATAGATAAAGAAATCTCTAGAGAATGCAAGTCAAAGTCATGAAAATGTTGACACCCAAGTCAATAAGTTGGATGATTCAACAATTTTAAACTAGTTATCCATGGAGATCATTGGAACTATGATTCAAAGGAGACATCTCATATTAGTTCTAATCAGCAAGAAAGAAGATCGAAATCAATATTTCAGATGCATTGGGATCACCAAGTTAGATAACAATTGATATAATATCTTAGACCTTACTAATAAATGTCAGGTTACAAGACCTTACTAAGCAAGGTTGGGTTACAAGACCTTACCGAGCAAGGTTAGGTTGCAAGACCTAACCGAGCTTGGATATAGATGGCAAGTTTGGAGTTCTAACTGAGTGTTGAAGACTTAGCTGAGTTGAATAGGCTTTCACCAAGCTGTCCTATGTATGATGCATTAATAGTGGCTTGAAGATAGATTTTGGTTAAAAGGAAAGAATCAAAGGTTTTTTTTTTTTAACCACAAATTTCAGAGAAAATAGAGCAAAAAAATCTTGAACCCTAGAGCAATTTAGAGAAAATTTGTCAAAGAATTATCTTTGCATCACTGAGTGATATGACATCTTCATCTAGCAAAAAAGTCAAGAAGGGTTTCAAGATGCTAATAAGAAATGTTGCACCTACAAACCCTAAGTTAAAACATTGTTTGACGATTGCAGAAGAATTGGACCCAGTCAGAGTACATTAACAAATTCCTTTGAAGGTACTTTTAATCCATAATATTAGGTCATTTTACCACTATTCAATTCAAGAATTGGGTACTTTTGAAACAAATCAAGCATATGAGGTATTATGTGTGGATGGAAACTTGAAACTCTAGCATAAGCATCTAGAAATAAAGGGTTTAACCCATATTCTACATATGCCAAGGGATTTTAAAGAAAAATGGATTAGGTTTATTTTGACTCCTATCCACAACATGCAATTATGGCTCAACAAACCCATCTAGATAACGAAGAAGATGATTCATAGGGCTACCGAGTTTCCCATGCTTGATAGACCTAAAACCACAAAACCCTAGGTCGAGTTGATCTAGCGAAGAAGACTTTTTCTGAGGCGGGATGATAGAGGAATAAAATTAAATGGAGTCACAAATATGGAAATTAAGTTTAGAACAATTTACAGTTCTAGTCGACTTAACAATGTTTCATGTGAAGTTGTAGACTTAGCATTCACATGGAGAGCATATGAGCATCCAAGAGTAATCTGTGTAAGTTTGGATCACTCCTAGTATGTTTATTCTTTTATGTTCAAAAGTTTTTCCCTTCAAAATGTGCTAGATTTGGAAGAAAGGAAAACCTATTCTATATCAGATCAATGATTTTATGGCTAAAATGGGAGATAATTTTGAGGGCATCATGGATGCATATTTTGAGACCTTTAAGGAAAGAATGTAGAGTAGGTTCAGAATACCCAAACAACTAGTTGATGATTGTGTACAAGATATATGTTTCCTTACAAACTGTGACAAGGCACATATTCAGGTAGTTAGGCCAAGAGTGTCATGGGAAAAACCTCTTGGTTATGAGGTAAACATTGATGATACAAAAGATATCACCGAGGCTCTTGTCAATGAGCTTGTAGATCCAAAGGCACCATATTTTGGCACATATGAAGAGGCAAAGACTAAGATTTCTTTGGAAATCAAGATACCTTAGGCCTTGAAGGGAGGAAGAAAGAAAGTTGAAAAGATTCAAAAGGAAAAGAAATCTAGTTCCCCTCTTCTACCCACAGAAGGAAAGGGAGATGACATTGATGAAGAAGAAGGAGCAGAGGAACAAGAAGAAGAAGAAGAGGAAGAAACAATAGAGGAACCTTCAAAGAAAAAGGAGAAAGTAACCTTAACAAAGAGAGCTACAAGGTTCTCTCCTACATTCTTCACCAGAAGTCCTGCCAAGTCAAGGAAGAAGCTCAAACTTTAAGATGGGGATGGAGAAGAAGAGCATCAGGTAAATTTTAGAAGTTTGTTCCTACTTTTGTAGAAATATTGAGAAGACTCATAGAAGGAGGAGGTATGCCATACTTCAGATCTCTTAAGTATGAAACTAGGAGTAAGGAAGAGCAAAAAAAATTGAAGAAGCCTTAGTGGAAAAAATGGATAAATGGAAATACGCTCCGAGTGAATTGAAAAGCCAAGTTCCAGATGTTATACTTTAGGCAATTGCACCTCAATGGGACAATGCTGTAGCAATTGTCAGAGATATAAGGGAACAAACCTTAAGGAAGGTAATGCTAAATCTTTTAGACAAGTGAAGGAAGCATTGACCAAGCATGAACAAAAGCAAACTCCTAAGTTCAATGCATTCCTAATTTTTTCCAATGATATTTAATTTGTTGTGCAATCAAATACAAATGCATGGAAGAACATCTATGAATTGCATGTTGTAAAGGCCACTGAGGAGGTTGTACAAGTAGATGATGTTGATGATGAGGAAGATGATGATGAGAAAGATGATGAAGAGGATGAGGATGATCAAATAGTAAGTGTAGCTCTACTTGAGATTCAGGATATCCAAGATTCTAATCTTGAAAAGATACTAGTAGAGGTAATGGCCTCCCTTCCTAATTCTTTGAGCAAAACATCGGTTATATCAAGTTCAGAGAAGGTTGCTACTAAGTCACAGATAATTGAGTTAAACATTCTTCCACCAAGCACTCAATTGAGTATTGGAGCTATCCTACCAAGTGCAATGATGAGTGTTGTTACTACTACTTCATCTACCGAGCAACAGGCTCCACTCTTCACAGCTCTAGGATAGACCGAGTCACAACAAGATATTATAAATACTCCTACTATTGTTGTTGTTCCTCAATTAGTAATGTTGTATCTGCTACTAGTGTTTCAATAGTAAGTGCAATGATAGTTGAGGTTAAGCCTCAACTGAGCACTAAGTTTTTGAGTAAAGGAAAGGAAATTATTCCTTCCTCTGTTCTGAAGGAAAAGGATAAAGAGGTAGAAGCCTCCATTGATGAAATTGACCTAGATGAGGATATAGTTATTCCAAATTGGGATACCTCTAATCTCACTCTTGAAGAGATGGACACCCTTGGAGAGCTTTGGAGGAAAAGGGAAAAATAGCAGAAGCTGAGAGCAGAAAGGAAGAAGAGGAATGAAGTGCTAGAAGACATAAAAGGTATATATGTCGATGCACTTAGTATTCAAATAGATGAAAAGAAACCTATATTGGACCAACATGTTGACATAGTTCACAAGTTTAATGAAGATCTAAGTGGTCAAGAAAAGCTACTGCAGAGGGCAAAAAGAAATATTGATAAATTTTTTTTGGAAAAGGTGGCACAAAAGATTTCCATTGATCAAGTGGAATTGTCCACTATTCTTGTTAATTTTGAAAATTTTGTAAATAATTTGTAAAGTTAAGTGATACTGCAAATTTCACCAAGGAAATAAAGGACAAGTTGTCTAAGATAGATATTAATTTGAAGACAAGTGCACATTAGTTGTCACTTGACCCAAGCACTAGCTTTGCACATTTCATCAAGATTAGGTATCTAACAGACTTGCAGGTAGAATTGTTGAGAGAAGAAGCTAGAACCTAGGCTACACTAGCAGATATTCATAGTTTGATAATTCCCAACATGGATGTAATGCAAAAAAATATTGTTCATGCTAAAGCATTAATCCATGACAACAACTTTTCTATTATTGATCATATGATGGAACTATTAGCTGAAGTACAAATATCTTTGCACAGTTCCAAAGTTTTGCAAGATAATTGGGACAAAATGTTCAATGTCCACAATTTTGAAGGTACATGGTGAATTCCTTTCACATTTTGGTGTTACCTTGTAATTATGCATTTTTTTGGCATTTGGGTCAAAAAAGGGGGAAATAGTTATATCATACAAAAAGGAAGATATATATATACAAGGGAGAATGCAAAGAAGAAAAATATCCAAAAAGGGGGAAATATATGTACAAAAAAACTACAAAAATAATTTTAAAAAGAAAAAATTGAGTTAGTGTTAGATGAATATCACCACAATAGTAAAAATTGAGTTATAAACCCAATGTCATGTCCCCTTTTCAAATAATTAAAAATAATAATCTTTTCTAAGGCAGGCA
This sequence comes from Cupressus sempervirens, assembly GCA_028749045.1. Classification (NCBI taxonomy): domain Eukaryota; kingdom Viridiplantae; phylum Streptophyta; class Pinopsida; order Cupressales; family Cupressaceae; genus Cupressus; species Cupressus sempervirens. The sequence goes on along the minus strand of CM053785.1, from coordinate 182,573,395 downwards.
GGCCCAAAAAGGTGAAGTTTCAGAAAAGGGAATAATCTTTGGAATCTAATGGACTAATAAATGAAAATTATTACTAAAATATGTTTTATTAACCCCTCTTGGACATGAGTTAGGGTTATGCCCTCTTTTAAGGAGTTTGGAGGCATTTTGGGCTCATTCCAGAACTTGATTTTTGCACATTGCTTTGTTGTTCTTCAGAGGCTACCAAACCTGTGAAGAAGGAGACCCAAGAACAAGAGTTTGCAGGTTTTTAGGAAGGCTAAGGATGGGATTTTGAAGCCATTCCATGTGCATGCTCATGCAGAGTTTGCCTTTGTGCTGAACAGTGCAGATTTGTGAGTTTTCGGGTGTGTTTTTTTGTAAGAGTTTGGTGTTTCCGATTGAGTATTTCATATCAGTTTGGGTTGCTGCTGTATTTTAGACTTTTAGATGTTAAATAGAGCTGAATATATGTATTTGGTCATGATTATACTTCTGTGATAGATTATTAGTGTTTTTGTGGTGTTTCCGGGCTATTCTATGTTGTTTTTGGGAGCTTGATGAGCATTGTTTTTGTCCTCCGTTTGGGAGCTGTTGTGTAAATGTTATACAGATCTGAAAATGTCATTTTATAAGCTTTTATGCTTCTGAAATGTCTATAAAAAATTTCCACTTTCAGATTTATTAATAATAGGTGAAGCTGTGAAGCTTTTGGCACTATTTCTGGCATACCCGATTTGGTGTTTATTGAGAAATTGGTGGATCTTTGAAATATTGGTTGTTTGATTTTAAAGATCTGATTTGAGGCTTGAAATATCATATAAAATCAGTAAAGGGACATTTAACCCAAGCACATTGAGAGGGGGAGCTTTGACTTATATTTTTGAAGTATGTAGAATATTCGTATGATAAGTGTTTTTGTCACTAATGCCAAAGGGGGAGATATTTGACCTTATGGTCAAATCATTTGTCAGTTAGTACCTACACACTTAATCATTTGGTTGGTCATATTGCTATTGAGCTTCATAGTGTTAACTAAGCTATTGTAGTGTTAACTGAGCCTCACAATGTAAACTAAGTTCAGTATCAACCAAGAAAAAAGTAAGTGTTAACCGAGTAGGATAGAAAGATAGTGTACATCGAACTAGCCGTGTAGAGAAATTGTAGTGTTGACCGAGCTTTAGTGTCAACCGAGTTCTATAGTGTCAATCGAGTTCTCTAGTATTTGCCCAGTCATCAATGCTAACCAAGTTCATGCCTACTTTGAGTGATCAATGTGGACCAAGCAGCAGTGTCAACTGAGTGTTAGAGCTTTCTGAGTTGACTATGTTGTTGAGTGTCAGAATATCACCCGAGTGGTCTTCAGAACCTGAGTTACAATATTGAGTCGACTTAGTGAAGATTTCTAAAATTGGTATTGTAGCTGACTGTGATTTCCCCACTCTGATATATAATTTAAATAATAAATAAGTATTATATATAAAGTTTATAATATTAAAATGATTAATAAAGTATATAAATTAAAAATATAAATGATTATATATTATCATACATGTATATACATATTTAAAATAATATGCTATTGAATAATATATATGTATACTATGATATATAAGATTAATAATATTTATAACACTAACATGATTAATAACGATATCACTATATATATAATATATGTTATTAGAATTATATAAATAATATATATATTATGATATTATTAATATAAATATATATAATATAATTATATTATTCTTAATATAATATAATTATTATCAATGAAAGTTTGTGACTCTATGAACAATACACACACACACACACACACATATATATATATTGAATATCAAATAATGGAAAAGACATTGGATGAAAATATAACAAAAATATATACAAATTAGGGGAATCTACAAAATGTCCTAATCGAGACATTACAAGTGGTATCAGAGCATGTTCTTGCCATCCTGTGAATGATAATACAAATAGATCAGTGATGAAGAAATTAAGAATCAAATTTATTGATTGTGCAGATTCAAATTTATTGTGCAGATTGCTAAACAAGATTGGAGCTACCATGTGAAAATGATAGAAAAGCCATTACAAATCCCAATTGAAGAATTTGAAAGCAAGTGGGAGCAGAGCAAGAGAAATTTCTCTCAATTTGAATCGCAATCCTGCATTCATCCCTTTCATATCCATGCGAAGATATGGCATTGGCATTTGACAAATTTGGGAGACCATCTATAATATTGAGGGATCAGGAGCACAAGAATCAAGTGAGAGGGCACAATGCAGAGGGCACATCCTTCCACTATGAATTGAAGAACCCGATTTAACATCTCTAGAGGAAAACACTTGTTTAATTTCTTGATGTATTTGGCAAGGTCACATATATATTTGAGGAGTTTTTTACATTCTTTTGTATTGGAAGAGACTTGTTTGATTCATTCCAACACATTAGCAACAACTGATAGAGCTACCCCCAACCACTTTATCTGTGTAGCTTGATTTGCTACATCAATCATTAACTTGCGTGTTTTGCAGTTGACCTTTTGCTTAAACTCTGTCTACACACAAAAAAAATGAAAGATATTTTAGAATTGTCATTGCGATTTTGTATGACTATAATTTTTGGATCAACTAGAAGTTCATCAATAATACTTAAAATGAATTGGATCAAGAAGTTCATCAAAAAAGTAAACGTGTTGCATCAATTAAATAAAATGAAAAATGAAAATCGGTTGTGTACCTTGCATATATGTCTCCTAGATCACTTCAAGACCTTGTTTAGTAAAGCACCGACATATTTGATAGAAGAGTCCACTTCAACCTCCTTGCTAATGTTTCTTTCTTGCTTTCAACAATTTTCTATTAATGTAAATCTGAAAGAGAAGGCCAAATTAAATTAAGGGCACGATTTAACTCATGCTTACCTCATTTAAGAGCTGTTCAATGTAAGAAATCAGATCATCAATGTGGTTGATCCCTTCCACGAAAATCATATCACTAATGATCTTTTGATCATCTTCCTGTGAAGATGACGAAGATGAGAAACAACAAGAAGAAGTGGTGGCCATTCTTTCAATTTCTTTTACTAGATTCGTAAAATTAAATGATAAGACAAGGATGTGAATTCTAAGAATTGTAAAGATGGAGAAGTGTGCTGATGCCTTGATATTGGGTGTGCCAAATTGATTAAGGGAGTTGCACGGTGTAGTATTTGTCATAGTTCAATCATTGAGATGGGTGAATACGCTAAGGATAGAAGGTGATAAGTCATAAAAAATATCTATATTGGACAATGAACCACGTGTATATTGCCCAAGCATTTGAAAAGAGAGAACGTTAGCACTGATATTTAGGGATATCGAAATAAAATTAAAAATGATCTTAGATAGTGCAAGGGAAAATGGAGAGCACTAATAAGCATATACAAAGTTATAATGAAATCACTATACAATGATCTTATCAAGCTTCGAGGAGGAGGATAAGTAATAAAATAGTAAAATCTACAATGACTTGCATAATTTCAAGCACATTTCTCTAAATAAAGATAAGTTCTATTTCCTTAAGTCATTTTATATTGAATATAAATATGTTTACTTAGTTAGAAGATATTGTAATCTTAAGTAAGAGTTACTATTAAATTTTCAATCTTATTTAACAACATTAAATAACCAAATCACTAATACAACTTTTGCCAAATGTGTTATTAAGCAGATCTTGGTTGAAAAGAGTCATCTTGCCATCAAAATTGAAGGATGACAAGATCCAATCTTAAGGCAAAGAGGATGAATAAAATATCAAAATAGAAAGGATATAAAGTGGTGAATCCAATTACCTCATAAGTAGACCACCTTGATGGATGTCACAGGCTGCCATCAAGGCCAAGAGGGCCAAAGTTTCGCTCTTGGGCTTAGATAGTGATGGATGTCAATGGCTGCTATCAAGGCCAAGAGGGCCAAAGCTCAACTCTTGGGCTTAGGTAGGAAGAATAAGATTACCATCTAAGTAGACCACCTTGATGGATGTCAATGGTTGCCATCAAGGCTAGGAGGGCCAAAGTTCTGCTCCTGGGCTTAGATTTGGTTAAGTTAAGATTGACATCATGTCAACTTAATTTAGTTAAGAATTTGCCAAGTAGACCATCTTGATGGATGTCAATGGCTGCCATCAAGGCCAAGAGGGCCAAAGTTTCGCTCTTGGGCTTGGTAGGATATTGGTTCAGGACTAATTTATCATGACTAATATTTTCTTTGAAGCTATTATATACATGTACATGGTAATAATTGTTTGTGTTGCAGGATCTATGACCAAAAAGCATACTTGGAAGTATATTTTATAAATTATTCTCTTTGCTCTACTTCATTGTGAAAAATAATGTATGATTTGTTTGCATCATGTTTGCTTTGTGTCTTCATCTGTCTGCATCGTGTCTACTTCATGTATGCTTTGTGTTTTCATTCATATTTCATAAATATCTCTTGTCTTTTGAATGCAAATATGTTTTTTTTGTGTATGAAAGATTTTTCTTGAGGGCAAGCAAATTCGAGAGGGGAGGACTGTGATGTCCCCACTCTGATATATAATTTAAATAATAAATAAGTATTATATATAAAGTTTATAATATTAAAATGATTAATAAAGTATATAAATTAAAAATATAAATTATTATATATTATCATACATATATATATACATATTTAAAATAATATGCTATTGAATATATATATACTATGATATATAAGATTAATAATATTTATAACACTAACATGATTAATAATGATATTACTATATATATATATAATATATGTTATTAGAATTATATAAATAATATATGTATTAAATAAATATAATATAATTATATTATTCTTAATATAATATAATTATTATCAATGAAAGTTTATGACTCTATGAACAATACACATATATATATTGAATATCAAACAATGGAAAAGACATCGGATGAAAATAAAAAAAAAATATATACAAATTAGGGGAATCTATAGAATGTCCTAATCGAGACATTACACTGACTTCAAAAGGTAATTATTTGGATTGGTATATATGTAAGATATCTTGTCATATCCAAATGTGTAAGAGGGAATGTGAATATGTAAGAAGTATGAATGCGAATTGAAGAGTAAAGGCAAGCAGTATCAGGAAAATCATAGTCTCATCTATCAAAACAAGGTGATCATTTATACATCAAAGAAATCTCAATCAGCAAACCAAGTTGCAATGTAGAGATCAGTCACTAGTTCATCTTAATAGGTGCATCAGTCAAATCCTCTAACAAGGTCGAATTAATAGTCTTATGCTAAATCTCCTAACCAAGTGCATACTTCATTGTATTGTATAAATCCTTTTACAAGGTGGATCTAACAGTCCTTATTGCTCCTAATAGGGAGGATCACCAAAAGTGATCATTTGTAAGCCTTAACTGACCAACTTTATACTACATTACTAAAGCTCGTAGGTATATATCATCCCCACCCTAGTTTTACTTTTTATTTGGAAGGCTTTTGGGTTCCAATCATTGTGTCAACTCTTATGAATGTTTTATTTCTTTTAGTTTTTCATGCATGCAATTAGATTAGATTAGCTTAAAGAGGATAATTGGTGAATTGAAGTTAAATTTTATTGGTTCCTAATTCACCCCCCACCTGCCCTGCTCTTAATCATGTAGTCCACCATACATTTTCAACGTCAAGAACAAAATTATGCTCTTATGGTTGTTGTCCTTATCAATCTTATTTGAAGAGCTTTAATTGATAATGGATCTAGTTCTAGTGTGTGTGGCACTAATTTTTTTCATAAAATTAAGGTTGATATTTCATTGATTCAACTTGATTCCATTCCTATTTGTTCATTAAAAATTATTGCTTAAAAAACTTAGGTATTATAACCTTATCTATTAAGATGCATCCTTTTATTTTAACAATACTTATTCATGTCATTCTTGATACTCCTACTTATAATGTTTTCTTAGGATGGCCATGACTACATTTTATGTAAGTTATTCCTTCAACATTTGATAACAAAGTGAAGTGCATTTGTATGTAACAACATCATCTACGTCCTATTTTTTATGATAAGTTCAAAAATTTCTGATGAACTAACTTTGATTCTCCATCCATTCATACACCAAATCAATAAGACATGTCTTCCTCTCCTCCTAAAGATGCCCCTTCCCAAAATATTCCCTTTCATAAGATGACTACGAGTCATTAGACTTTACGCCATCTTTTTGTGGGAAAATAAAAAATTTCCTATGTTTAACACAAGACACTTTTAAGGGCCTAGTGTAACTTTTTTCTAACTTGATTCTCAAAACATTTAAACTCATAACATTCAACATGGTTTTAGTAGGCATGTATCAAAGTTTTGAGACTTGTGAAAAACACACCTCACACTTGCCTCTACAAGGGTTCTATTTTCAATCTCCTCCTTTGTCTACATATTCATCTTTATCATATAGATTTTCTTATATGCCTAGATTTAATCAAGAAACTAGTTTTTTGACCTTCTTTATGTTAAGTTGATTACTTGATCTGAACAAAAGACGAAACATAGCCAGAATCTTGCGAATCTCCCTTTTAGAATGTATCATTAATATCATGAGCACTCTACTAATGAATGCCAAGTTTTGCATAGCAAAATTTATAAACTCACTCATTGTAAAATAATTCACATAACATACATACAAACAATGATTTAATTTTCAATTACGAATAATGTGAAAAATATTTAAGTTCCCATTATGTTTCGCTAGACTATGTGACATTGCTAGCCTTTCCATTGGGATCTCATTTTTATTCATGGTGCTATGATTTTAGTGTTGGAAATATGGATAGTTAGATGTCTGAAGTATTGCCATTTATGGAAACATGTATTTAGTACATTTATGTAATCATAGTTAGAAAAAAGTCTAACTATTAGACATATTGCAGCAGTACAGAGATATATACAACATGTATGGATGATTGAGTTTGAGTTAGGACATGCATAGTCAAGGATCAATATATGACAACGTGGTGATGAAGTATGTCAGTGCACAAACTTGTACGAATAGTACAATGCAAGTTACAATCAAGATATCAACTCAAGTATCTAATAGATTAGAACAAATCATATCAGAGAATTGGATTATATGACTTAAGTACTTATTTTGGTGAAAAAATAATTACTAAGTCATGATGGGCCAACATCCTAGATGTTTACCCAAATTCATTTTTATATTTAGTCAAGCATGTAAAAGCATTAAGGTTGACTGAGCAGAGATTTATTAGTTTGTGAGATATCTTACATAGATAATGTGAGATATACATGTGATGAGAATGATTAAGAAGAAAGCTTAAATGATATTCAAGCCTTATGTAATGTAGAACTTGATGTATGATTAGAGCAAGTCTGAGATACAATAGTAAGGCAATATTGTATGTATACCTATTCTTGTGAAGAACTTAATTGAATATTGCATGTTAGGGTAGTTGAATCTTCTTGCATACATTGTATTTGATCCACAAACTCCTAACAGGGTTTAAGCAACTTCTCATAGGGTTGAGGCTTTTAACAAGGCCTAGTCCTCTAACAAGGACTCGAGACACTATATGTATTTCATAGACTCATAACAAGGTCAATATTCTTAACAAGATTCTTTTGTTTAGTGAATCATCTTGTGGGTACCATCCTCACTAGGATTTTTTCTTGGCTAGGGTTTCCATAGTTAAAAAATAATGGTGTTATGAGTTCTCTTTGTGCATGGTTATATTTACTATTCAACATTGTGGTTTACTTTCATATGCAAGTTATAAAGTAATAAACAATATTTAGTTGTGGGAAAAAGATTGTGGCATACTAATTCACCTTCCCTCTCTCTCAATATTATCTATTTCTAACAATTGGTATCAGAGTGAGGTTACTCAAAAGGGGCTTAACAACTTGAGTAAGATCCCTATGGATATGGAAAAGTTGAAGATAAATCTTGAACAGATTGACCTTCTTACAAAAGAAAGAGACAACTTGAAAGATAGGTATGAGGATGCAAAAGTCTACGTTAGTAAAATGAAACATAAAATAAATGATCTGAAATCTAAGAAGGAATCAAATGAAAAAATTAGTGATAATGATGAAGTAGAAATTCTAAAGAAAGAAAGTAATATTTTGAAGCATGAGTTGAAAATCATTATACTTGAGTCTTAAGAAAGATGAGAGTAAAAATGACCCTGATATGAAATCTGAGAATGCAGACATTAGATCCCAGTTGAGTCAAGTAACATCTGAATTAGATTCTGTTAAGATAGAACATGCCGAGTTAGAAAAGTGCAATACCATTGTGAAAGGAGAATTAACACAAGTTAAGCAACAATTACAAAAACTTTATTCTAGTAGTGAGAAAATTGATCACTAGAGACCTTCATATGACAAGATAGGTCTTGGATATCTTATTGGAGAAAAGTCAGCAAAGAAAGTTAAAATTAGGAAAGAACTAAATCCAGTCATTCAATCCCCTAAAGAAAGTGATCAAAGTAAGATTCAATCAAAAGTATCTAAGTTTTTGATTTATCTATAAAACACGATGAACCAAAGGAAATAGAGAAAGTTGATAAACCTAAGCAAGATGAACCATCCAAGGAAGTTAGACATGAATTTAGAGGTACATGTTTCATATGCAATGAAGTTGGTCATATGAAAAGAGATTGCATAGGTAAGTCTTTTAAACCTATTACTAATTTCTCTTGTTATAATTGTCATGGTTATGGACATAAAGTAGTAGATTGTAAGAAACCTAATTGATAGTAATAATGAAAATAGTAGAATGTTTAGGAATACTAACCCTGCAGGTAATAAAAGAGGAAGATCACAAAGAAGATCTAATGATGGAGAAAAACCAAATAACAAAAGGAAACATGTTGTATGTTAAAAATGTAACAATCTTGGACATATTACAAGGAATTGCAAAACACCTAAATAGAAAAATGAACCTAATCAGAGAAGAAATGCACTTGCATGTCAGTTATAATGACTTTGGGCACACAACAAGATTTTGTAGAATGTACAGAAGGAACTTCAACATGAATCCCAATTATAGAAGGAACAATAACAAGAATGATAGAAGGAATAACAACAACAATGATAATAGTAATAAAGAAGCAATAAAAGAGCATGTTGATGAATTTAAAGAAGCATTTGTGAAAGATAAGGATCCAGAAAGTTCTTACACATTTTTGGAAGAACAATATTTCAATGTACCTGATGGAAAATTGAAGTCAACAATTATCTATGACTCATCCTATTTGATTTAAGAATTTCTAGTAGAGGCAGAGCATTAGTTGATCAGAACTAATGTTAGAAAGTGAATTAGAAGTTGCATAGTTAACATAAGAAAGAAGACATAGAGAGGAAGCTATGATCAAGTGTGCAAGAATTTGTGTGATCACTATAAGCTGTATAGAAGAAAACACATTTATTGGTAATTAGTGACAACTTTTTGAAGAAGAAGCAGATGAACATTTAATTCAAAGTTAAATTTGAAATGACTTAAGGATTTTGATCAAGATTATGAGTACCATTTGATCGTGCGAAGAGTTTGGAGAAATTAGTGAGTGATTTAACAACAAATTCAAGTGTGAAGAAAGGTGTTTGAAGTGCAAAGTTGCAAAAGCCCTAAACATGACATTAAAGGTATTTTACAAAGATTTTATTGGAATTTATAGTATAATCTATAAGAAACATAGCATGCTAGTCAATATGTGATGTAAGTGATAGACCCAGATACAAGTTCAAGAAACACCCATTTGTTTCTCTCATAGATGATCCATTAGGAGCATTTTCTCAAATCTCACAAAATGTACTTCATGTAGAGGACATTAGAAGCTACATTCACTATAAATTTTAGAGCATTGGAGATGAGGACATCCATAAGGATCTAGGAGTTATGTGTAATGGTGATTTGTCCCTAAATTCTGAATAGGCATACCTGAATGATTCAAACTTTATTAAGTATATGTTCTACATAGAATTCGATAATCATGAGTGGACCAGGATTATTTTGAGTAGAGTTCATGAAGAGATGTTTTGGGTAGGTGATGTACTAGTCATAATTGACAATGACCTAATTCACAAGGTCACAAGTATGAGCAATGAAGGATGCAATCCAGTAAATGATAGGAATGTGAGAAAGGTTGTTGAGGAAAACCTTAAGACTAAATTTGATGGCAGAAATATGAGAGTTGATCTGATTTGGGATATTGGAATCAAAATATTGAGCAAGATTATAGATTACAAGCTAAATCACAATTCTAGAGTTAACTTAGTGCCGACAAGATTTATGCATGCAACATATGTTATGGTAGTTGAGAAAAGGAAGGTAAACATGTGTGAGATAGATAGAACACAACTATTGGACAACATTGCAAAGCTAAAGAAGACTAAGAATGCAATCTTTAGATTTGAATCTTTGTTAGCACACCTATTCTTCTATGCAACCAAGTAGTTCCCTGGTATGACAAACTTGAATAGCAATGAATGTTTAATGAAGATGGTTATACAATGTTATAGGGCCAGATTAAAGAATGTCCAAGAGAGTGACATTGATAGAATGATAAAGAACTTTCAATCAGAGATGAAACTAAGATACAAAATCCTTCCCTCTATGGTGGAGAAGTATAAAGATGAGATATGTTTCATGGTAGAAACTGATACCACATGTATGGAAGTAGTTGAACGTAGGGTGGAATTCATTGAACCCATGGGATATGAAATGAGTGAAGAACTTATTGAAGGTTATACACAAATCATATTGCAATCATAAAAGGACACTAAATGTCCTAGATGGGGCTCTTATGAGGAAAAGATGAGGGAAGTTCATTCTGAACTTCATAGCAAAGAGATTAAGAAGAATGTGGAGAAGAAAATAGAATCCATTCTTAAAGAATCTAGTATGTCAAGAGAAGAATTTAATGAAATCAAAGGGATACCAATGGAGATGAAAGCCAGTGAGCAGTCTGAGGTGTTAGCAGCTACACCTATTATTATTGCAGCACCATTTGAAGGAGTAATAGTTGCAGGACCCACTGCACAAACACCTACTACACCTTATGCAATAGTTGTGCAAGTGCAACTAGTTAGACTACAACATGATCAACAAAGAAGCAATCGGAGGATGATACACCTATTGTGTAGAGAAAGTAGAAGAGATTAGTAAAGGTCAAACAAGAACATACACCATCCTCCAAGAAAAGTGTCTTGTGGACCTAGGAAAAGATGAAAAACATTGTAAATCAGTGATTCTAAGGAATCTGATGATGAAATTGAAGACAAGCTAGTTGAGCAAGTAGTTGAAGAAGGAAGGACACCAATTGAAAAGAAGGCTTGGCAACCAAAGGTGGAAAGCCTAAATACGAAGATTATAAATGATGTCAATATTGTACAATTGAATAAATATTATAGTTTGTATAGCAATATGGATAGAAGACAGCTAAAGAATGCTATTGTAAGGAATATGATTTTGAGGAATAAGAGATTTGATAGTATACAAAATAGGATTCCAAAAGATCTCTACAAAAAATTACTTAATATGAAGAAAAGAGTGGTAGAAGAAGATAGCAAATATGACTTTAAGGAACAAGAGATTTGATAGTATATAAAATAAGATTCCAAAAGATCTCTACAACAGATTACTTAATAGGAAGAAAAGAGTGGTAGAAGAAGATACCAAATTGAGAGAAAACATGATTAATAAATTATGTGAAGTGAACACAAAGGAAGATTTGGATAGAGTTTTGAAAGGCATTGAACCCCTATTAAGGAATAAAAGAAGAGCTATTCTTCTTATGCGAGGAAACTATGAAGAAGTCAAGAAGGAAACATAGGAAGCCATAATGAAATATATAACTTCTATGCCTAAGGTCATCAAGGAGAGTGCACAACTGAAATCACCAAGTCCAATGTATGTGGAGGTTAGTAATCCTACTGATGGTGAAGAAGAAGTTGAAGAAGCGCAAGAAACCATGTCACCTCCTTGCATAGTTATTGGTACTAAATTCATGCAAGTGGATAGTACATAGATAACTATTGATGTCAAAGAGAATCCATGTATTAAATATGGAAAAAAAATTGTTGACAATATCACTGCCTACTCAAGTTTAGATAAAATAATGCAAAAGTCAAGAATATTGCAGAAAAGAAAAGCTTAGAGGAAGAGGAAAGGAAGAAACAAGAAAAGAAGGAAGAAGATGAGAAGAAGAAAGAAGAGGAAAGGAAGAAGAAGCACGAAGAAGATTTAAAGAAAGAGGAAGAGAAAGGAAAGAAAGTTGAGAAGGAAAAAGAAAAACTAGAAGAAGAAAGAAAGAAAGCTAAGGCAGAAATCAAGAGAGAAGAAGAATAAGAGAAAATAAAACAAGATGAAGAAAAGTAAAGTGCTAAAAGTAGTTACACTTATTCTAGCAACAATATCTGATGATGATGATGATGATAAGAAGGGATTAATGAGCTCCTTGAGAAAACTTCTTCAGAAGAACAAGTTAGTTAAGTCTTTGGAAAGAACATTGATAGAAGTCTTAGATAGGATGTAGAAGACAATTCACACAACTGTTACAAATCTAGATTTTCAAACTAAGGCAAAAGAAATGGTGAAATCTTTTGATAAAGAATTTACAACCTTGTCTAAAATAACTTCAGTATAAGCACAAGTAAAGCATGATGCATCACTATTTGATACAGTATGCACAAATGTGAGAAATGATCTGAAGACATTAGATATGTGCATCAAAGAATTGAAGAAGAGCATTTATGAAGGTAAGAAGTTGTATGGACAATGCACAATATCATACAATTACCTGTCAAATTTTGATAGTCAGATCAAAAGCCAAATGAGTGAGCTTCAAATACTCACTACTAGATTGCAGCGATCTGAGGCAAGCATTGAAGATCTTGGAACTGAAATGGAGAAGATTCACAATGCTATCAGATGCATTGAAACTGATAAGGATAAGGTAATCAGAAGATTCTCTACTTTTAGAGAAGTTCTGTCACCTAAAATCAGTATTTTACAAAGACAATTGGAGGAGTGTCTTGTAGCTAAGGCCTCCTATGATAAGTTTTCCTATACTAACTTGAGTGTAGTAGAAGTGACATCTTATGCACTTTGCACACTCATCAATATAAATGACACAATCAAGGAAAACTGAAAGGACTTTAAGACACTGCAACTGAATTTTGTAGATTGTTTATCTAGAATGACAAGTTGATCAACCAAAGGAAATATAGTTTTGTATACATTTTTTGATACCTTTCCCATTGATGTGAAAGGGGGAGAAATATAAGTAAGGAAAATTATATATGCATAAGGGACAAGTTCAAGTAAAGAAAATATATATGTATATGTTTGTAAAGAGAAGTATGTATATGTAAGAGGGAGTCTACCTATGTACCATTGTAAGGAATGATAAGGAATGTAATGATCCATCAATTTAACATGAATAGAATATTTTCTATTTTGAAGGCAATTTTGTGTAGTTACCTTTTGTATTAATTTTTGTATGACATCATTTTGGGACTTAGCCAATTTTCCCAAATGTTGCCATCAATGCCAAGGGGAGAGATTTTTGGCAATATGGCTAGTTAGATGTCTGAAATATTATCATTTATGGAAATATGTATTTAGTATTTTATTTATGTAATCATAGTTAGACATATTGCAACAATACAAAGATAGATACATGTATGGATGATTGAGTTTGAGTTAGTGCATGCGTAATTAAGTATCAATAGATGAGAACATGGCGATGACATATGTTAGTGTGTAGACCTATATAGACGATACAACACATGTTACAATCAAGATATTAGTTCAAGTATCTAAGAGAATAGAACAAAGCATATCAAAGAATTGGATTGTACGACTTAAGGAATTATATTAGTGACAAAATGATTACTAAGTCATGATGGGCTGACATCCTAGATGTTTACCCAAAGTCATTTTTATATTTGGTCAAGTGTGTGAAAGCATTAAGGTCGATTGAGCAGAGATTTATTAGTTTGTGAGATATAAGTAAAGATCATATCTTGCACAGATAATATGATGTACATGTGATGTGAATGATTGAGAAGAAATATTAAATAATATGCAAACCTTATGTGATGCAAAATCTGATGTATGATCATAGCAAGTGTGAGATACAATAATAAGACAATATTGTATGTATACTTATTCTTGTGAAGAACTTAATTGAATATTGCATGTAGGGAGGTGGGCTCTTTTTGCATACATTGTATTTGATCCACCAAATCGTAACAGGGTTGAAGCAACTTCTAATAGGGTTGAGGCTTTTAATAGGGCCTAGTCCTCTGACAAGGACTCAAGACACCATATGTATTTCACAGACACTTAATGGGGTCAATATCCTTAACAAGATTCTTTTGTTTAGTTAATCATCTTGTTGGTACCATCCCCACCGGGGCTTTCCCTTGGCTAGGGTTTCCCTAGTTTAAAAATAATGATGTTATGAGTTCTCTTTATGCATGGTTATATTTATTATTCAACATTGTTGGTTTAATTTCATATGCAAGTTATAAAGTAATTAACAATATTTAGTTATGGGAAAAAGTTTGTAGAATACTAATTCACCCCACAACACCACCTCCCCCCCCCCCCCAATATTATCTATTTCAAACATCTAGGTACAATCATACTTTGTGAGTAATGTGATAGTCCTCCTCATCCTTAACTTTGTCTCCACACTTGGGGGAAAGGGTAGTTTTTTCAATTTATCATCCACTTTTCCATTGGTTTAGTGGTATTCTATTTTCATGTGATTTTGTTCTTTACATGAAAATGATTTTTTAAATTAGGGATTCTTTTTTATCCAAGAGATGTTTATCCTTGATTAAAACCTCTTCTTTATTTGTGATTGTATGTCCAAATAAATAAATCTCTCACTTAGAGGATAAAACTGTGTCATCCTTCATCAAGAATCTATTTACCTAGCAATGTGAAAGGCATAAAGTTATCCCTTCCTTTGGTCAATGATGTTATTTTTCCTTTTAACATCCTTCAAAAGGAATGCTTTTTACTTTTTTCACGATATCTCTTTGCATTTATCCCTTCCTTGACCTCACAAGAGTTTTGATCTCTTTGGCTTGGATTAAATGTTTCTTAAAGGATACGTTCGATCTAGGGAGATATGAGAAATACAAAAATTTAAAAGATTTAGAAAAATAAAGAACAAAAAAGTCTAAAAAAACTTAAATATTCAGTGTGGTTAAAATGATTTGGGAAATATTTGTAACTTGACAAAATCCTTTATAGGTTTTAAAAGATGATTTTGACTAAGGTTTTAATTGTTGGAAAATAATGTCAAGTGAAGAAATAAAGAAGAGAAGATATTTTAGAGCCACTATCAGAAAAGAGAAAGGAGTTATCAGAATAAAAGAAGGTTATCAGTATAAAGAATTGATAATGGAAAAGGTATCAGAAAGTTTTATTGGCAAAAAGGAAAAGATTAGAATCAAGGACAACATCTCGAGATAAATGGCATGTATAAGATTCACAAAGAATTTATTAGAACTCTAATTAGAGAAGGCACACAATTAGGGAAAGAAAGCATAAAGATAAAAATCAACCAAAGAGAAAAAGAAAAGATATATAAAAGTGTAGTAGGAGATAGATGAAAATGTACAATATATCTATGAATCAAGAAGATCATAGATTAAGTGAAGAGTGGAATGAAGAAAGAAAGAAATTGAGTCTAAAAATCTTTAGCAGAAAGCATTCACAAGTCAAATTTCTTGTTGATTTTTTCCTAACAATTCAGCAACAAGCTATGAAATCCGTTAACTTGGCAGTCTCTAACCAAACTTAGAAGTTCTATTTAGGAATTATTGCAAATCCTTTAATAGGGAGAACACTATATAAGTGGGATAAAATCTCTTAACAAAGTAGTCTTAGACACGACTTTCAATACTTCTAATAGGGTATTAGTCACTCCTAATACAGTGAATTCATTCGAATGATGGCATTGCTAAAAGCTCTTAATAGGACACCTTTTTACTCTAGTGATCAGTTGTAGGTATCATCCCCACTGTAGTTTCACCCTCTAACCAAGGGCTTTTTCCAAAACCAAATATTGTGTTAAGTGTTTGAATGTGCATGTTGTATGATTGATTAATTTATGATTTATATGTTATTAGTTAATATTACATAAAGTTATCAATAAAATGAAAAATAGATATCAGTATATGTTGTAGAAGTTCTCAAAACTAGAGTCAAAGAATCAACTACATGCAAAATAACCTGTGATAAGGAAGAATGGAGAAAAAGACAAGAAGAATGACTTTAAAAATATGAAAGATCTGTTTCTCACAGAATGGAATTGAACAATTAAATAGAATGGATCAATCCTTATAAAAGGAGATCATGCAACCCTAAAGAGACCCTATAGGAAAAAAAGTCTAATAATTAAAATAAATATTAAATGTGAATAATGCAAAAATGTGAAATATTAAGAAGGAATAAAAGATAACTCAATAAAAAAAAATTAAGTTAAAACCTTTTACTCCAACACACCCCCTTAAGATGAGTGATAATACATCTACAAATAATGCATGAAAAAGAAAATGAAACTACGATGTAAAAAGAAATATTGGGTCATGTTACCTAACAACATGGCCTGAAGAGGTGCCCAATCACAACCAAATTTATGTAAAGAGGAGAAATGGAGAAAACCAAACAGGAAAAAATCTACTCCAAAATAAGATAGAAATAATGTTGAAACAATAATGAATGACTATAAAAGCTTCCAAACTAGAGAATGTCCCAGGAAATAGGAACAAAATAATGATCATGAAGAGCATCTTCACGACTGAAGCATGAAGAAGATGAAAAGCCTAGACAAAAAGTAATTGTTAATTTGAAGAACCTTCACTAAAATAGAACCTGAACGGGTAGAGAAGACTATAATTTGCATGAGTTCCTTCAAATGATACTACTTGAATCAAGAGGGGAACAAAGATAAAAAATTGAACTCGAAGACATAGATTGCATAAAACACCAAATCCTAAAGAGTTGATCGATCAAACATTCAAGGTTGCCTCCAAAATAGGAATGAAAGAAAAAAAGTCCATATGGTTTATGATTCATCTCATCAAAATGAAAATGTATCCATCTAATGCATCTTCCTAGTACATAAGAAAAAATACAATATACATAGCTCACTCCATCAAACCAAGGAAGCATGAGAACCAACAGGAGAATCTCCCCCTTCCAAATGTAGGTAAGGGAGAGGTGGTAGGAAACTAAAAAGGATGGCGAAGAAGAATTGCATGTAAAAAACCAAGATCAAGATGCATAGAAAATACATAATAATGTCATGAGGTGATTAGTCTCTAGACATGAATCATGAGGCTAATGGTATATAAGGAGCACTCACTTGAAAAAGGTAGATGGAAATAAAGAAAAACATCAACCCTCCTCCCCCAAATGTCACTTAATCAAAGTAGTGCATGTATAATAAGACACAAAATATGGTAGATCTGAAGAATATAGTAATTTGTATGAGTGCCCTCTAATGACTCTACTTGAATTAGAAGGAAAGACAAGGAAAATAACTAAAGTTAAAAATACAGATTAAAATATGACACTTTATCTTAATGTATTTGCATAAACATGATTCCAAAAGATGTCAATAAAGATTAAAAGAGACATGAGGCTACTACAACATGAATAACAACCCAAGATGATTCATCTCATGCAATGGAAATGATCCTTGGGCATGAAACATCCAAGATATTTACTTGAGTGCAAAAATAAAAGAAATATAAAAAAATTACCTAGAGAAGAATTTGGAAACAAGATTCACATCATTGGAAAGAGCACATAACAAGCTTTTCAGATGCTCAAGATATGTCTCCTGGAGTGAAAAAAAAGAATCCCGAACTTTGATAGAAAAAATGGTAACCAAATAGAACCAAAACTCAAAAATGCCTATACCATCGTCATAGACTCAGAACTAACTTTTTGAGAATATATTGTTTAAAAATGGAGTATGTATGAGAAATATACAACCAAAGAACTACATATAGCTTTAGAAAGGCCAAAAGGGATAACAAGATGATGATGTGGTACTAATGTCAATAGATGACAAGTGCAAATTTGACACTTAAAGGGAAATCTCTAGAAAATTTACCAAAAAAAATCAGGTCACTAGGAAGAATACCCACTAGCCAGAAAGAGCAATTGGTCAATAAATTTAACCAATGCCAGAAAATAAAGTTTGGTAGCCTTAAAAAAAATGGTCTACGAAAAAAACCTCCAAACTTCCTTAAAAGAGCTAGGAGACCTATCATTTTCTAGAAAATTGTTGAAGAACATTGGGAAACACCACCAAATAAGGCCAAAAAACCACTCTATATCTAAAAATTTATCATAGGCTAGACAAAATTATTGGTCATGCCAAAAGACCTCCTTTTATCCACAAATTTTTTTTGGAAAAAAACATTGACTATTCGAAAAATAACTCACTAAAAAATTTGTGGCTAGCAAAGAAGCCATGTAGTAGGAGCATGGGGTAGAAGAGGCACCATTGGCAAGGCAAGGGATAATGGTACCATCATGCACATGAAAAAACACATTTTATGGAGCATTGATGTAGTGTGTGACCCAAGGAAGTGGGCCACCCAAAAGGGGGATGAGACTCTGGTGTGGTAAGAGTGAAGGGATTATTACTCTCATATCATTTCTTCTCTCTCATTTAAGGTTTATGGTTATAGATTTTTATGTGTGCGTATCTAAGGGAGAGGGGTATTGAGATATAGAGAGAGTATACTGAGCATATATTGGATAAAGGGAAACATAGCTCAATATATTGAAAATGAGATGTAGAGTGCAAGAGAGAGAATGATATAAAGAGATAAAAAATTATAATGAAGAGCTAAAGATATTTATGGAGTGATAAAGAGATATAGGGAAATAAATTTAGATATAGAGAAATACAAATAAAGAGAGGCAAATATATAGACAAAATAAAAATAAAGAGAGGGAATGATAAAAATGGAGAGATGATAAATATAAAAAGATCAAGTTAAAGACATTGGTTGAAAGTGCCAAAAAAGAGAAAGCTCCAAATCACTAGAAAGACCTTTGCGATCAAGAAAAGATAGTAATATGAAGAACAAGAGAGGGAGATAAATATATATAGGAAGGGAAAGGGAGAGAAGTGTCAATAGAGAGATATATAGGAGGATAAAGGGGTAAGTACACCAAGATGGTGTACAAAAAGGGGGGTATAAGTGGACACCTTTTTTTTTTTTTTTTTCTAAAATCATGTAAACTTGAACTTGGACAAGACATTTGAGGGTCATCCACTCAAAATAACATATATTTTAGGGATTATGGTTATAGGGTTTTGGGTTTTGGGCTTAGGTACATTTAGGGTTTAGAGAGAGGGAGAGAGGGGTGGACCTTTGTGGGTAAAGATATTATTACATTGAAAGTTGGATATCATAACCTTCCTCTTTAGTTAAAATATGTAAGTGCACCTTGATAGGGTTTGGTTGTAAGTATGAAGTACTAGGGTGAACTACATTCCCCATGTTTCAAGATACACAAATTTAGTTCTATGATGATGTAATACATTGACTTCTACATCTACCTTATTCTTGAAGTAAATATCATCTCAGTTATATGCAATTATATGCATTTATAACCAATAATATAAAGGACTAAATCACACTAAAATACAATAGAAGACACAAAGATTAAAAGTGGTTCACCCAATCGTAGGATACACCCACAAAAAAGAGAGATTTCAAGAAAATTTAAATGTAAAGAGAGAGTTCGAGATAGGGAGGTCAAGAAAAGAGGGATAAAGTGAAAAATGGAGAGAGCGAGAGAAGGGGAAGAGAGAGAGACTAGTCAGGAAATGAGGGGAAAGATGGAGAGAGTGAGATAGGCAGAAAGAGAGAAGGGAAAGGGAGCTTGAAGGAAAGAAAGGGAGAGAAGGAATAGGAGGAGACAAAGAGAGTAAAGAGATAAGGGAGAGAGTGAGGAGGAGAGAGATATGGGGAAGGGAGATAAAGAGAGAAACAAGAAAATGTGGGGTTCCACTTTCTCTTTCTCTTATCTATCTTTCAAAATATGATCTTGTGGGGCCTTAAACTATCCATGAGTCTAATTGAGTGAAGGGATTATTACTCTCATATCATTGCTTCTCTCTCATTTAAGGTTTATGGTTATAGAGTTTTATGTGTGCATATCGAAGAGAGAGGGGGTATTTAAATAGACAAAAATAGAGAGAGGTAAAATTATCTAAAAATAGAGACAAACAATGTAAGATACAAATAGAGATAAAGATATAGGGACAGTGGGAGAAATAGATAAAGAGAGGTAGTAGGGAAGGGATATATGGAAAAAGAAATGGTTGGGTGGTCTCATAATCACCTTCAAGAAAGGTCCCCTAGATATCCTATCTTAGAAATAGATAATACTGAGGGGGGGGGGCGGGGGGTTGAATTAGTATTTTCAAACCTTTTGCCCACAACTAGATATTATCAATTACTTTGCCACATGCATAATAAAGTAAACCAATAATGCTGAACAATATAAATAACCATACAAAAAGAGAGCTTATAACACCATATTTTGTTAACTAGGGAAACCTTGGCCAAGGGAAAACCTCAGTGGGGATAGAACCCACAATATGATTCACTATATAAAGAACTTGGTTTAGGATATTGACCCTGTTAGGAGTCTATGAAGAATTTATAGTGTCTCAAGTCCTTGTTAGGAGACCAAGCCTTGTTAGAATCCTTAACCCTATTAGGAGTTGGTAGATCATATACAAAAATGTGCAAGAAGAGCCCATTGCCCTAACATGCAACTATACAATTAAGTTCTTCAAAAGAATAGATATACATAAAAATGTTGGATCACTTGCTGTGCTTTGCAGTTCTTCTAATTAGATATATCAGATTTTTCTTCATACTAGCCTTCAATAGCCTATGGATAATCTTCCCTCTAGTTTGCTCAATGTCATAAACAAGGAGTAACTACATATATATCAACTTGCATCATATCTTGAATTATCATATCACATCACATATATCTCTCCTAAATTCACAAATGAAGTTATTTACTTATATCAAACATATTGATAAATCATTTCTCAGTCAGCTCTCATATCATCCTTAGAGTCAACTCATCAAGACTTAATGATCAGAATAATTCTTTAAGTCATACAACTTAATTTTTTGATATGCTTTGTTATGTACTGTGAAGTATTTGCATTGATATTTCCTTCATAATTTGAACTTAGTTATCCGTACATGCATGTGCACTGGTATACATCATCAGGATGATGTCATGCATCACTAGTCAACTACATAAGAGAATATTATTAAGTAGTATTCCACTATCAATAGAACTCATCGTGTTGCTATATCATTGTCCAATACTTAGACAACTTTCCATCCCAAATAATCATAATTGAACTATAAAGCATATGTTTCCACAAATTTATGACAACCACATCTCTCATCGTACTTGACTAATTGGCCATATTGCCAATAATCTTCCCCTTTGGCATTGATGAAAACATTTTGGGAAAATTGGTTAAGTCCCAAAAATGTTGTCATACCAATCAAAGTAAATAAACATACATAACACAGTAAAAAAATTATATTCATGTTTTAAGAAAAAAATTACAGCCCTTATACTCCAATTACAAAGCTTGCTTGAAGCAAAGCTTACTGCTATACTTCAAAATACAACTATACAATTTACAATTATAATTTTCCTTATCTCTCCCCCTTTGACATCAATGACAAAGGTGTCAACAAAAAGTAAATCCTGTCAAAATCTAAAAGCTGCATCAAAATATGGAAAAGAAATTACTAAAGTCAGTCTCCAATTGTGCAAGGTGCTTCTTCCAATTGTCTTTCAGTGCAACTGACACACTTATTATCGAACATAAGGAAAACTTTGCTGCATTCAAGTCTGTAACCACAAACTTTTCATATTAAGTTTTAGCTGTCAAGCATTCCTCCAATTGATTCTATAACAATGTAATCTATGTGGATAAGTGGTCTCTCAAAAGTGAAAATATTTTTAGGGTTTTCTCTTTTTCTACTTGTATACCCCAGATGCTATAATGAATTACTTCCATTGTATGCCCAAAGTTCTCTAACTTTTGATCTTGTTTCAAAAAGTTATCAATAAGAGTTTGTAACTTAGTTATCTTTCCTTTGATCTATTCATCAAAACTATTAAGGTGAAGGTATGCCAGGTTGCACTTAGCATAAATTTGCTTCCCTTCCTCCATACTCTGTCTCAATACCTTGATACATATATTTAATGTTTCTATATCATTGCCTATATTTGTATATATAGTATTAAGAAGACTAACATCATGCTTAGTCTGTGCTGCTATAGCAACATTAGTAAGCATTGTAAACTCATTGTCAAAGGTTTCACACAAAATTGCTACTCTCTGCTGAATGTCTACAGATGTATCCAGAGAACTTATTGTCTTCTCTAATCTATCCGAAATTGAAGTTAAAGTCTTCTCAATTGACTTTACTAATTTTTCTTTTCAAAGAATTTTCTCAAAGAAGATATAAGGTTTTGTGCTTCAGCTTCACCATCTAATTGTACTACTATGGTGACCATTGTTGCCTGTGTAGGTGGTGTACAGGGTGTAATTGTCACTGTGGCTATAGACACACTTGTAGTAGCTGCCTCTGTTTTGGCTGACATAGCTTCAAATTTCTTCTTGGAAAATATAACTTCTTTCTTTTTCTCCTACTCTTCTTCTTTGTCTTCATCCGTAGAGCTGATATAGTCAATGATATTGCCAATAATGTGAAAATATTTGAATGGATCTTTAGTTCTGTCCACTGTTACATTAGTGCTATCCACTTGCATGGATTCACTGTCAATAGTAATGTGTGGTGGTGAATCACTTGAAATTGAAGCCTCAACTAGTTGCTGAAAACTGTGAGAAGGACTAACTTCTGCCATAGTGGGGCTTGTTCCCCTTGACTGCACACTCTTCTCAATCTCCTAACCACAGAAGGTCATCATGAACTCTACTCAAAATAATTTTTTCCCACTCATGGTTTTCAAAGTCCGTATAGAACATGTTCTTAACTAGGTTAAGTGGTTCTAGGTTTACATATTCTGGTTTCAATGATAAATCATTGTTGCACATTTTCTCTAATTCTTTATGGATCTCAATATCTCCTATGCTTTCTATCTTGTAGCGAATGTAACTTCTTATGTCCTCAACATGAAGAACATTTTTTGGCACTTGTGAAAATGCTCCAATGGGATCATCAAGTAGATAAACAAATGGATTTTTCTTGGAAGTATATCTAGGTCTATTACTGATAACAAACACTTCTTGTGTTTCCATAATTGGTTCTACTAAAATATGGTCAATTTTTTTGGAGAAATACGTCAATTTTATGTTTAGGGCTTTTAGTGGTCACACATATCTACAAACTTCTTCAACACTCTAAATAGCTTTCAAATCACTCTTCAATATTGCACTTAAGATTTCACACAAGAAAATGATGCTCATAAATCAAATTTCATCTTTAAATCTTTTACAATATGTACTTTGCATTGAATGCGTATCTACCATAAATTCAAAATATTGTGTCTATGTAACAAAGAGGTTATTTTTTACATAATCTTATACTACGATCATATCAAGCAATGCACACTTTACTATATACTTCTCTCTATGTCTAGTATATACTTCTAACTATGCAACTTCTAGTATTCTTCTCTAACATCTGTTTTCATTTAACTGATGTGTTGTCTCATTGAGAATGCTTAATTCAGGTAGGATGAGTCATAGAAAATAAGTGACTTTATTGTCTTATCAGGTGCATTAAGATGTACTTCTTCGAGAACTATATGAGAACTTCTAGGTTCTTTTTCCTTAACAAATGTTTCCTCAAATCTTCTCTCTGTTCCTTCATTTCTTCCTTCAGACTATCATCATTTCTTCTATAATTCTAATTCTTGTTCAAGTTCCTTCTATCCATTCTGCAAAATCTTGTTGTGTGTCCAAAGTTATTACATAACTAACATACAGGTACATTACTGACATACATGTACATTCCTTCTTTGTTTACTATGCTAGTTATCTGGTGCTCTGCAATTCCTTGCAATGTGTCCAAGATTATTATATTTGTAACAAATAATTTGTCTTCTTTCTGCACTTTCATTGCTATGAGATCTTCCTCTATTTCTTGTAGGGTTAGTATTCCTAAACATTCTACTATTTGCATTATCATTATCAAATTTAGGTTTTTTACAATCTACTGCATTATGTCCATATCCGTGACGACTATGAAAATAAAAATTTGAAATAGGTTTAAAAGACTTACCTTTGCAATCATCTTAAATATGTTCAGGTTCATCACATGTAAGGCATCTAACATGATATTCCTTTCTTGTTTCTCTATTTTTCTCATTTTGATCAAATTATTTCGATTTCTCAGAATGAATAACATTGTCTTTAGATGTAGGGTATGTGCAAGATCATGGTGTACCAAACTATGGCCTTAAGTGGCAGTGAAAAATTGGCAAATAAGGTTTATGTCAACTTGACACATAATTTTGAAGTGGTTATGGACTTTATATCAAAAAGTTGTAAGAAAATAATATGCAGGAAATTGAATGTAGTTTCTAAACTACTAGGCCTTATCAGGAAAAATAATAATTAATTGGTCAAAAGTTTGAATTTTAATGCAGTACTAAGAAAATTTCAGAGCGAAAATAAAAAGTAGGTGTATGTCTGACCACCTTAATCAAAATCAAATCATAATATTTTTTTAATATAATAATAGATGTGAAAAGTAGACTCATGCTCGGATGTGACGCATATTTTTTGGTATTCTTATTCCAAATAAATAATTAAATATGAATTTTCTACCAAAATTTTTTCGAAAAAAAGAAGTCTCGTGTCTGACCACCCTAACTAATAGAAAATTTTACCAAATTTTTTTTTTCTTATACTAGGCGAAGTATAGAATGTGACGCAATTTTTAAATTTAAAAAATGTTATACTGTTTGAAAGTTATAGCTATTTTTCAATCAGTATGTCAATCAACACTTTACAATAATATTCATTGATAATTAATTAATAAATATTTATTGAACTCAGAATTTGACAGAAATTATATTGATGGAATCTAGAGAGTGATATAAAAAAACCCTTTTCATTTTATTCAATTTCGATCAAAATAACATTGTCAAATGGCTACCCGAAGTTTGAGTATCACTAAAACCCTCTTCAAACATGTCTTTTGGGTTGATCGGGTAGGGTTGGTAAATACCAAGCCTAATCAGATTTGAAATCGGATATCCGATTCCAAATCGAGAAATTTCGAATCCCAACCCATTTTGGAGGGAAAATTGGGTTTAAACGTTATAGCTTATGATTTATAAATTATTTCACTTATATTACTATGTAAAAACATATTTTAATAT
Organism: Cupressus sempervirens; assembly: GCA_028749045.1. Taxonomy (NCBI): domain Eukaryota; kingdom Viridiplantae; phylum Streptophyta; class Pinopsida; order Cupressales; family Cupressaceae; genus Cupressus; species Cupressus sempervirens. Next base: position 182,547,921 of record CM053785.1, on the reverse strand, counting down.
ATTATATATATAATAACGTAATGTAAAGATATAAGATATAATCTAGTAATATATAATAATATATCATGTTAATCTTATTACAATCTATAAATATAATTTATATTTTCTATTATTTTTACTAAATATAATAACGTAATTTATATATATATAAAATAAGTATGATATATTATTATATTAATATGTATGTTATTAATATATATATATATATATATATATATAATAAAGTAATATTTTCATTAAATATAATAACGTAATACATATATATAATAACTTAATATTTTTATTAAATATAATAACGTAATATATATATATATAAAATTATATATTATTATATTAATATGTATGTTATTAATATATATGTATATTATTAATATATATGAGTCAAAGGGGGTCGTAGGTTAACCATTGACCCCCTTTAACGCATTAAACAACGACATATGTCCCTAGGACCCTTAGAGACATATTACAATGGTTAATATGGGTCAAAGGGGGTCATAGGTCAACCCCTTTTGAACCATTAAATGACGACATATGTCCTATGGGTCCTACGACTCCAAAGAACATATTTGAATCGTTCATATGGGTCAAAGTGGGTCATAGGGTGACCTATGAACCCCTTTGACACAATAAACGATGACATATGTCTCTAGGGGTCCTAGGACCCCTAGGGACATATTCGAATGGGTAATATGGGTCAAAGGGGGTCATAGGTCCTTTTGACCTATTAAATGATGACATATGTCCCTAGGGGTCCTAGGACCCCTAGGGACATATTCAAATATGTAATATTGGTCAAAGCGGGTCATAGGGTGACCTACAACTCTCTTTGACCCATTAAACGATGACATGTGTCTGTAGGGGTCCTAGAACCCTTAGGGACATATTCGAACAGGTAATATGGGTCAAAAGGGGTCATCAAAAGGGGTCATAGGTTTGACACATTAAATGATGACATATGTCCCTAGGGGTCCTAGGACCCCTAGGGACATATTCGAATGGGTCACATGGGTCAAAGGGGGTCATAGGGTGACTTATGACCCCCTTTGACCCATTAAACGATGACATATGTCTCTAGGGGTTCTAGGACCCCTAGGGACATTTGAATCATTCATATGGGTCAAAGGGGGTCATAGGTGACCTATGATCCCCTTTGACCTATTAAACGACAACATATGTCTCTAAGGGTCCTAGAACCCCTAGGGACATATTCAAATCGTTCATATGAGTCAAAGGGGGTAATAGGGTGACCTATGACTCCCTTTGACCCATTAAACGATGACATATGTCTCTAGGGGTCTTAGAACCCCTAGGGACATATTCAAATCGTTCATATGGGTCAGAGGGGGTCATAGGGTGACCTATGACCCCCTTTGACCCATTAAATGATGACATGTCCCTAGGGGTCTTAGTACCCCTAGGGACATATTCGAATCGTTCATATGTGTCAAAGGAGCTCATAGGGTGACCTATGACTCTCTTTGACCCATCAAACAATAGGGGCCCTCAGACCCCTAAGGACATATTCGAATGGGTAATATGGGTCAAAGCCCTTTGACCCATTAAATTATGACATATGTCCCTAGGGGTCTTAGGACCCATATGGACATATTAGAATGGTTCATATGGGTCAAAGGGGGTCATAAGGTGACCTATGACCCCTTTGACCCATTAACAAACTATATATGTTCCTAGGGGTCCTAGGACCCCTAGGGACATATTCGAATGGTTCATATGGGTCAAAGGGGGTCATAAGGTGACCTATGACCCCTTTGACCCATTAAACAACTACATATGTCCCTAGGGGTCCTAGGACCCCTAGGGACATATTCAAATGGGTAATATGGGTCAAAGGGGGTCATAGGGTGACCTATGACCCCTTTTGACCCATATGAACGACTTGTTCATATGGGTCAAAAGGCGTCATAGGTCACCCTATGACCTCCTTTGACCCATTAAATGACAACATATGTCCCTTGGGGTCGTAGGACCCCTAGGGACATATTCGAATCGTTCATATCGGTCAAAGAGGGTCATAGTGTGACTTATGACCCCTTTTGACCCATTAAACGATGACATATGTCCCTAGGGGTCCTAGGACCCCTAGGGACATATTCAAATCGTTCATATGGTCAAAGGGGGTCATAGGTCGTCATTTAATGGGTCAAAGGGGGTCATAGGTCACCCTATGACCCCCTTTGACCCATTAAATGATGACATATGTCCCTAGGGGTCCTAGGGACATATTCAAATTGTTCATATGGGTCAAAGGGGGTCATAGGGTGACCTATGACATCTTTTGACCCATTAAATGATGACATATGTCTCTAGGGGTCCGAGGACCCCTAGGGACATATTTGAATGGGTAATATGGGTCAAATGGGGTCATATGTCACCCTATGAACCCTTTTGACCCATATGAACAATTCGAATATGTCCCTAAAGGTCCATGACCCCCTTTGACCCATTAAATGATGACATATATTCCTAGGGGTCGTAGGACCCCTAGGGACATATTCGAATCGTTCATATGGGTCAAAAGGTGTCATAGGGTGACTTATGACCCCCTTTGACCCATTAAACGATGACATATGTCCTTAGGGGTTTAGGACCCCTAAAGACATATTCAAATCGTTCATATGGGTCAAATGGGGTCATAGGGTGACCTATAACCCCCTTTGACCTATTAAACGATGACATATGTCTCTAAGGGTCCTAAGACACTTAGGAACATATTCGAATGGGTAATATGGGTCAAAGGGCCCTATGACCCTCTTTGACCCATTAAATAATAACATATGTCCCTAGGGGTCCTAAGACCCTTAGGGACATATTCGAATCATTCATAAGGGTCAAAGGGGGTCATAGAGTGACCTATGACTCTCTTTTACCTATTAAACGACAACATATGTCTCTAGGGTTCCTAGGACCCCTAGGGACATATTTGAATTGGTAATATGGGTCAAAGGGACCCATTAAATGACGACATATGTCCCTAGGGATCCTAGGATCCTTAAGGACATATTTGAATCATTCATATGGGTCAAAGAGGGTCATATGGTGACCTGTGACCCCCTTTGACCCATTAGACGATGACATATGTCCTTAAGAGTTCTAGTACTCCTAAGGACAAATTCGAATGGGCCATATGAGTCAAAGGGGGTCATAGGGTGACCTATGACCCCCTTGACCCATTAAATGATGACATATGTCCCTAGGGGTCCTAGGACCCCTAGGGACATATTTGAATTGTTCATATGGGTCAAAGGGGGTCATAAGGTGGCTTATCGCCCCCTTTGACCCATTAAATGACGACATATGTCCCTAGGGGTCCTAAGACCCATAGTGACATATTCGAATTGTTCATATGGGTCAAAGGGGGTCATAGGGTAAACGATTTGAATATGTCCCTAAGGGTCCTAGGACCTCTAGCGACATATTCGAATTGTTCATATGGGTGAAATGGGGTCATAGGGTGACCTATGACCCCGTTTGACCCATTAAACAATGACATATGTCCCTAGGGGTCCTAGGACCCCTAAGGACATATTCGAATGGGTAATATGGGTCAAAGGGCCCTATGACCCTCTTTGACCCATTAAACGATGACATATGTCCCTAGGGGTCCTAGGACCCCTAGGGACATATTCGAATCGTTCAAATGGGTAAAAGGGGGCCATAGGGTGACCTATGACCCTATTTGACCCATTAAACGATGACATATGTCTCTAGGGGTCCTAGGACCCATAGAGACATATTTGAATGTGTAATATGGGTCAAACGGGGCCATAGGGTGACCTATGACCCCCTTTTACCCATTAAACGATGACATATGTCCCTAGGGGTCCTAGGACCCCTAAGGACATATTTGAATGAGTAATATGGGTCAAAAGGGGTCATAGGGTGACCTATGACCCCTTTTGACCCATTAAACGATGACATATGTCCCTAGGGGTCCTAAGACCCCTAAAGACATATTTGAATCGTTCATATGGGTCAAAGGGTGTCATAGGGTAATCTATGACCCCCTTTGACCCATTAAACTACGACATATGTCCCTAAGGTCCCTAGGACCCCTAGGGACATATTCGAATGGGCCAAATGGGTCAAAGGGGTTTTGACCCATTAAACAACAACATATGTCCCTAGGGGTCCTAGGACTCCTAGGGACATATTCAAATTGTTCATATGGGTCAAAGGGGGTCATAGGGTGACTTATGACCCCCTTTGACCCATTAAACGACGACATATGTTCTTTGGGGTCCTAGGACCCATAGGGACATATTCGAATCGTTCATATGTTTCACCTATTCAAATCGTTCATATATCGCTTGGAGTCTTATGACCCCTAAGGACATATTCGAATTGTTCATATGGGTCAAAGGGGGTCATAGGGTGACCTATGACCCCTTTTGACCCATTAAACGATGACATATGTCCTTAGGGGTCCTAAGACCCCTAGGGACATATTCAAATGGACCATATGGGTATGACCCATTAAACAATAACATATGTCTCTAGGGGTCCTAGGACCCCTAGGGACATATTCGAATCGTTCATATGGGTCAAAGGGGGTCATAGGGTGACCTATGACACCCTTTGACCTATTAAACGACGACATATGTCTCTAGGGGTCTTAGGACCCCTCGGAACATATTTGAATGGGTAATATGGGTCAAAGGAGGTCATAGGGCCTTTGACCCATTAAATGATGACATATGTACCTAGGGGTCCTAGGACCCCTAGGGACATATTCGAATCATTCATATGGGTCAAAAGGGGTCATAGGGTGACTTATGACCCCCTTTGACCCATTAAACGATGACATATGTTCCTAGAGGTCCTAGGATCCCTAAGGACATATTCAAATCATTCATATGGGTCAAAGGGGGTCATAGGATGACCCCCTTTGACCCATTAAATAATGACATATGTCCCTAGGGGTCCTAGGACACCTAGGGACATATTCAAATGGGTAATATGGGTCAAAGGGCCCTATGAACCTCTTTGACCCATTAAATGATGACATATGTCCGCTATGACCCCTAGGGACATATTTGAATCGTTCATATGGGTCAAAGGGGGTCATAGGATGATTTATGACCCCCTTTGACCCATTAAACAATGACATAGGGACATATTCAAATCATTCATATATTTCACCTATGACCTCCTTTGTCCCATTAAATGACGACATATGTCCCTAGGAGTCCTAGGACCCTTAAGGACATATTCGAATTGTTCATATGGGTCAAAGGGGGGTCATAAGGTGACCTATGACCCCCTTTGACCTATTAAATGATGACATATGTCCCTAGGGGTCCTAGGACCCCTATGGACATATTCGAATGGGCCATATGGGTTAAAGGGGGTCATAGGGTGACCTATGACACCCTTTGACCCATTAAACGATGACATATGTCCCTAGGGGTCCTAGGACCCTTATGGACATATTCAAATCGTTCATATGGGTCAAAGGGGGTCATAGGGTGACTTATGACTCCCTTTGACTCATTAAATGATGACATATGTCCTTAGGGGTCCTAGGACCCCTAAGATCCCTTTTGACCCATTAAATGATGACATATGTCCCTATGGGTCTTAGGACCCCTAAGGACATATTCGAATTATTCATATGGGTCAAAGGGGGTCATAGGGTGACTTATGACCCCCTTTGACCCATTAAATGATGACATATGTTCCTAAGGGTCCTAGGACCCATAGGGACATATTCGAATCTTTCATATATTTCACCTATGACCCTTTTTGACCCATTAAATGACAACATATGTTTCTACAGGTCCTAGGACCCATAGGGACATATTCGAATCGTTCATATTGGTCAAAGGGGGTCATAGGTCTTTTGACCTATTAAATGATGACATATGTCCCTAGGGGTCCTAGGACCCCTAGGGACATATTCGAATGGGCCATATGGGTCAAAGGGGGTCATAGGGTGATCTATGACACCTTTTGACGCATCAAACGATGACATATGTCCCTAGGGGTCCTAGGACCCTTAGGGACATATTCGAATTGTTTATATGGGTCAAAGGGGGTCATAGGGTGACCTATGACTCTCTTTGACCCTTTAAACGATGACATATGTCTAGGGACATATTTGAATAGGTAATATGAGTCAAAGGGGGTCATAGGGTGACCTATGACTCCCTTTGATCCATTAAATGACGACATATGTCTCTAGGGATCCTAGGACCCCTAAGGACATATTCGAATCGTTCATATGGGTCAAAGGGGGTTATAGGGTGACCTATGACCCCCTTTGACCCATTAAACAATTGCATATGTCTCAAGGGGTTCTAGGACCCCTAGGGACATGTTCGTATCATTCATATGGGTCAAAGGGGGTCATAGGGTGACCTATGACCCCCTTTGACCCATTAAATGATGACATATGTCCCTAGAGGTCCTAAGACCCCTAAGGACATATTCAAATCGTTCATATGGGTCAAAGGGGGTCATAGGGTGACCTATGACCCCCCTTGACCCATTAAATGATGACATATGTCGGTAGGGGTCCTAAGACCCTTAGAGACATATTCAAATCGTTCATATGTATATGGGTTAAAAAATGAAAGGATATATATATATATATATATATATATATATATATATATATACACACTATTTATACTATTTATACTATTTTATGATAATAATGAAAATATAAATAAACACTAAATATTAATATTATTATATCTATAATAATAATAATAATACTATTATAGTTATAATAATAATAATAATATAAATAAACACTAATTATTTACAATATTATATCCATAGTAATAATATTAATACTATTATGGGTATAATAATAATATTGATACTATAGCTATATTAATACTACTATATATTAATACTATTATATATTAATACTATTGACACTTTATATTAATACTATTATACTATTAATACTATTATGTATTAATACTATTATACTATTAGCTTAATAATAAACCAAAGTCGATTTCCCTCCAATGATTTTCATAATATTAATATAATTATGGGAAATGAGAGAAATTATAGCAAGTTTTTCCCTTAAAAATTCACTCTGCAAAATCGGATATCCGATTTGAAATTGGATATCTGATTTTATTGGCACCAATTCCCAATATTTCCCTGTGCCTACAGACCTGATAACATCACTTTTTCACTTTTTTTTCACGGGTTTTTCAAAAAGTCATGTTTTTGGGCCCAACCAATCGAGAAAATTTCAAAAATATAACCTTAGGTGTTCGAATTTGTCATGTAAATGGGGAGCAGCAGTCGTCGAAAGGATAAACGTAAAAAGAAGATATCCAATGAAGACATTACGACATATAGGGAAAGGGACAAAATGGAACACCGAAGAAAAAGACAAGGTATGCTAAATATCAGTCAAGTTGACGATGAATTAATCGAAAGTGAAATCATAGAGTCAGATAATGAATATGTACAGTTGGGGAATGAAAATGTACCTATTGAAAACGATAATGTCAAAATTAAAAATTTGAAGAATGAAAATTTTGAAGAAGAAATGCCACCAAGTCATAATCCAAATAGCATAATTGACCATGTCAAAGCTGACAATGCATAGGAACCTAATGCACAAGAACCTTACATATCTCCTAATTATAATCGACATGAAGGTTCTAAAACACCAAAATGGATAATTGAAATTGATGAAATGATTATTACTAGTTTGGAAGGAAAAAAATCAGAAAGAACCATTCGGTTATGGGCTTCAAGACTATATCAGATATTTTTCGGTTACAAGACAGTGGTAGAGCAATGTTAACTTTTCATGCACTTATTAAAGATGCAAAAGATGAGATCTATGCTTTCCAAATTGAATATTTGTGTCAATAAAAAGTTGAAAAGAAATGCCATTATTGTGAAGAATCTTTTCAGTGCTCTCAATAGCATTGAGAAAAATAGCAGAGAGAAGGATAATAGAGCTGCTCGAAGGGTTATTACAACCTCTTTAGTAAGTCATCATTTGAGAAAGGGTAGATAAATGAGACAAACTTGTATTGATTTGAATCTAAATCGTACTACTTTGAGAAGAGCACTTAGTTGATGAGAGAAAATTGATGATCCTTTTCAAAATGAAACATGGGCATTTGGTGGGAGACTTCCACGTTTTGATAAGAAGCTATCCGATGATGTGAAAGAAGAAATTATACAATTTTGGCACTCTAACTCACGAGTATCACCCAATGCTAAAGACATCTTAAAGTTGAGAATTGGCATCAAAGACCGCACGCCACATCCTAAACACCATTTGGAGGTAAGTCAAACTATGTTGTTCAAAAAATTTAGACAGAGTCATCCAAGTCTTCATATATCACAAATGGCTTTTGAATCTTTGAAGCCATTTTATTGTGTGCCACTCAAAATTCGAAATACATAGTGTTGCAAATATCATGTTGAGTTTTCTATGCACCATGAACTATTATGCTCCATCCGTTCTACTTTTCATAGTAAAGAAATGTTGGAGGATTGTGGTGCTAGTGGGCTTCCAAAATCATCAAGAGACTTGTTTAGATCAACTCTTATGTCATAGAGTTGATGGTTGTTCCTTTTATAGAAATGCTTGCTTAAATGAGAAGTGTTCAAAATATGGTGGCTTATCCAAGTTTGACACATGTTTCCATGAGGGGTGCGAACAAGATCTTGGAAAGACAATATTGAAAAAAAAGGTATATGAAACGGTGAAATACACATTGAAGAGTGGGAGTGAGAGCTCTAGATGTGAATTGGTTGGAAAAGATATCAATGTGGCTAATTTTATTTCAGATTTCAAGAAAAATCTTTTTTACAAGTATGCAAGACATAGTCACAGGTCTCAGTGGTTGGATTATCAATTTAGAATGTGTAAGGAGACTTTTTCCATTGGCACTATTATATCAATTGTTGATTTTGCTGAGAACTACACATTGCAACCTCAAAATGAGACACAATCTCAGTATTACAACTCCATTCAGATTGCAATTTTTGTTCACATAACATATAGACATGCCCCTGATAGTGCGAAAGATAATCAAAATTAAGATTATTAGAGAGTATCATTTTTTTATGAGTGATGATAGATCTCACTCTCACGAGTTTATGCAACATTGTTTCAAGATTTTTTTTGGTTTCTTACGTGAGAATGCAATTGCTATGGATAGACATATCATTTGGTCAGATAACTGTACAGGTCAATTCAAGAATGCTTGCATGTTTTATTGGTTGTGTAGGATGCACGTAGAGAGAGGGGTGCCTCATATTTGGAGTTTTTTTGAGTCTGGCCATGGAAAAGGGGAACATGATGGAGCAAAGGCATGTGTGAAGAGAGATCTAGTTAAGGAGCAACTGAAAATTTCAACAAGAAAGCTTCTTGATGCTTGTAGCATTGTTGATTGGTGTAGTTTAGCATTATCATAGGGGGGGACTCTTGATTCAGTGGTACGTAGGTTCTTTTGTTTGGTTGAGGAAGGGTTCATAGGCGACAGATCAGATTATGCTACAGTGAGAGACTCATCAAAAATGCATTCATTTTGGATCTCTGATTCTAGTACATGGACCATTTGGACACAACAACTAGCTTTTTTTTGTTGTACTTATTTTCAATGTGATTGGGATCACTATGAGTCAAGTGAGTTGGTGGACACATGGGCTCCACATTATCTTACTCCATTGTCTATCATACCCTCTATCAAAAATGATGACATGGAAAATTCACTTGAGCATAACCATCTATTAGATCTACTTCAGCCAGGACATGTCTTTGCATTGGTTGCACCAAAGGGGAATGATGAGAAATCTGATTATTGGTTAGCATGTTGTGTAAGAGGTAAACAAAAACTTGCACAACCGATCATAGATGATGATGGATTCACATATCCTACTGGTTCAGTGGTTGTTGCTGGAACATGGCTGCGGACATACATGCTTAGAAGGAATGGAATTCCTACATTTGAAGACTATCAGAAGCACAAAGTAATTCTCATATATTCGCATCTTATTATAGCAACAAATGTAAAGTTATTGAAGCATCAAGGAAGACCAAAAGTAAAAGAACTTTTTACTATTGCTAATGCTGATCATGAAGCCCTCTTGGAGACCCTAAAACAGAGAGAGGACCCTATTGGAATACTCGACTAGGTATATATATTTCTTATGTTATTTTGTTCATAATGTTTTAATGAATTGATGATTATCTTGTTTAATACAATAAGTTACTAATTTTTTTATGATATTGGAATGTAGGTACATCATGAAGAGTTGGAGGGGGGTGGTATTGGGGAGAATTTCTAAAATTTATGATGTATTACGATGTAAAATGTGTACTTTTTTTGTATATGGTTTTTGCATTTTGGTAGGTTCTTTGTAAGGAATTATAAGAGGAAGATATTGAATAAGTTCTTGCAAATCATATTTGCATGCACGTACAAGGTTGTAAGGACAATTTTAAGAGCATTTATAACTATATGAAAGATAATTGATTGCGGATATCTTATTACAAATTTGGTTTTTTCCTTATTTGACATTAAACTGACATTATGATTATTGAAACTATTTTTATCAAACTAATCAAATAAGAAAAATTTAGAAAGTACAGATGAACAATTAGAATACTTGATTTCTTCCATTTTGCAACCAATCATGGCATTTGAAAGCATAAAGAGTCATAATATTGTATAATTTTTTGAAAGACTTTCATATTGAAAATTTGTATGAAGCACATTTGGGATAAGCCATGAAATCCATGAAAGAAGATAGCATTTAGGATAAGTAATTAAAGCCAATAAGCAAGATAGCATATGCATAATGACATGATATGAAGTTGGATATGAAGGCTATGAGTGAATGAGAAAGTAAAATAGGGAATCTCATGGATAAGATAGCCAATACGTAAGGAAAGCTCAAAATTGTCAAGATCAAAGAGGAAGAGGGAATAGATGGATGATGGAAGAATTACACATGATGCATGTTTACCAAGTTTTCATCATGGTACTTATCCAAAGAGAAACAAGAAGTGATTTTCACCATAGAATGAATTTATTTATCTTTACTTTTTCTACCAAGGTGCCACAAATAATGGTTTTCACCAAGGCACATTTTTTATCTTCTTTTCTATTTTATTTTTATTTTTTAGAAATAGGTCAACTCTTTTCAAGTTAGATAGTGTTCCTATAGGAAAGATAAGTTATTATAAGCCAAGACCATAGATAAGTATGCTCAATGATTTTGATAGGGTGAAAGAAGTGAGATGATAGTAGGATAAGAGTTCATTCCTTGGAAGGATTGTATGAGTATGGATAGTAGGTAAGTGTAGCTTTGAAAACATTGCATAAGGGTAGGTGACAAAGTGGGGAATATCAAAATTTACACACACCTTGGAGGGTTTCCGAATGATGGAGGAATCATGGAGGAAATAGATCAAGGTTTAGATGTATGAGTTGGTAGGACAATGTTAGAAGAAGATTGAGTGGAATATTTGTAAGCTTTTGAGAAAGATGTTTGGAAGAAAATGGAGTGGAAGCCTTTGGACTATTGAATGTCAACTTAGATTTATGTTCAATATTAAAGTCTTCCAAGAGAGACTTTGGAATCCATATAGCTTTAGATTTTCCTTTGGATACTTTATAACACATTTCTTCAATAATGGGTTTAGGAACCCATATTTTCTTTGATTTCACTTTTTGAATAGTGAACCTTTGTGGTATATTCAATATATTTTCATTATGTCCATTCACATGTTGATTAGATGAGACATAATGATTTCTATTTTTTAATGTATTATTGTATTTGTTGTGTTGAACATCCAAATTGCTTCCAAAAGATTTGGGACTTATGGATGAATAAGGCTGATATGACTAGTTTAGATGGTTGAGTGGACAATTATTTTCTAGGATGAAGGTCTTGTTGATCTCGAGGTACATTAGGAGAGCTAGAAGTAGAAAGTGTAGGAGAAGGTTTGAAGACTTTAGATTAGATGGATAAGGACCAAGGATAGAATTAGGAAATGCAAAGGGATACTGACTAGGGATTTCAACATCTTTAGAGTGAGTAGCATGACCAAAGTCATCAATAGACTCATGAGTACCTTTTATAGGAGAAAGACCTTTGATAGGAGTTTTTGAATCTTGAGCATAGTTTTGAAGTGGATATGGAGAAGTAGAACATGAGGGGACACTTTGATCTTGACATGTTTCTTTATATAGCATAGAAAGATCACTTTTCCCATAAGTTTCAGTAAGCTCAATGGAGGTAGTGGAAATGGTATCCTCATCATATGTAGAAGGTGGGTAACACATAGGATATAGAAAGGTGAAATTTTGGATGAGATGAAAAGGTGTTTGATCTTGATCTTTATTTAGATATTTTTCTTTTTGAGAGTCATTTTGATATGGAGCACCTTCTAAGGACAAGGGAAAATGTGAGGTGTGCATGATAGAATCTTAAAGCAATAATGCAGGATTAGCTAAAGTGGGCATAGTAATCATAATATTGCATGGATGTTGAGGATCTTTAGTCTTAGTAGCATGGAAAAGGTTTACAGACAAGTGAAGGTTAGCTTGATTTTCTTTTAGTTGTAGCCCTTAAGGGTACGCATGGTCTATATGGAAATAATTAGGTTCTTTGTTTGGTGGAGGCATTTTGGAAAGCTTTGACACTTTCGGAGGTTCATTAGTGTTATAAGAAGTGAAAGTGTCAAGGAAATCATCACTTGACATAGGTTCATCAGCATGATCTTGTGACACACGAGTCATTAGAGGTATCAACAATCCCATCATAAATGAGATCTTGGATTTTATGTTTCAACACTATGAAATCTTTAGTTTTATGAAATTTTCTTCCACGAAAGTGGCAATAATGATAATTTCTCCACCATTGAGGTTTGATTTTGGGTTCATAAGGTCTAGAGTTGTCTAGTAATGTGATGGATTCATTATCAAGAAGTGTTTGCAAGATGTTATCATGAGAATCTTCCAATGGAGTAAAAGTTCTCTCAAAAATTTCTCCATGATAATTTTTTTTTTTCTTAAGTGAATAGAATGCATCCATGTCTTCATCACTATCTTGGTCAAAGATAGGTCCATAATGAAAGTTTGGCATAGGCTCAAAGGAGGTATCACTTGCTTGTTCTCTAAAGAGGTCTTTAGATCTAGAAGATAAAGATATTTGATGTCTTGGAGTAGAATATGTAGATCTTGAAGAAGATGACCCATGTGTATGTAAAGGTATTAAGGGAGATTAATTTAAGAATGCAATATTCTCCTCTAACCTTTTCTCAAGTTTAGAATTGATTTCTATCATGTGCTTAGAGAGATGAAGGTAAGAAAGATTATTTGTCTCTTCTAGCTCTTTGTATTGAACATATAGATCTTGAAACTCTTTAGTGGCATGGAGGATATCATGATCATCTAGATTTGGTTGAGGTTTGGTAGCACAAGGTTTGAATACCATAGTGGTAGATAGATAATAAAGCATGAAGGAGACTAGAGGAAGCTAATAAGGTGACACAAGATAACTTGATGTCCAAACTAGAGAGGTAGAGTGTTCACATGTCAAAGAGAGGTAGAAATGAACGAGTGACTTGTCAAAAAAATTGTCCAAGCAGGTTACAACACTAGTGACTCAAGTCAAGAGCTATGAAAAAATCCCAAATAGCAATGTAGATAAAGAAAGAGAGATGACAAGCGAAAAAATTTAAGTGCAGTCAATAGATCAAGGAAACCATTTAGTGAAAGAAATTCTTAGTATGCATATCATAGATCACGAAGTTAAAAAATACCAATAGCTCTAAGACTAAAGAGTCATTTTAAGCATGTTCAAGTACTAGAAACATAGAAAATCAAAGTCAATTTATGAAACTCCCCTTAGCAAAAAATGCAAACAAATATTTGCACTTGATGTTTTGACTTGGTTGAAAAAGTTTGACAATAATTGATAATATTGCAAGCTTGATGTTTTAAAAGCAATTTTTTTCCAAGAAATATAGTGACACATGGAGTAGTCTTCAAACAATCAAGCAAGGCACAAAGCAACCTTTCATGATACAAGTCAAAGGGGTCAACCTTTCTTGACAACTTTTCAAAATCTAACTCCTAACGGCTACAAGTCAGTGCCATTAGCTCCGAGTGGGTGGGTGAACCCTAGTGACACCCCATTTCCAACCACGAAGACCCTCTATTGTCCGTGGCCACCCCGTACCGAGGAATCCCCAAGGTTCTCTAAGTGTGTTTTGAGGTCGATCTTCTGAGGGTCATAACTCGAAGCTCGTGAAAGCTATTGATAAACTATCAAATGCTAAAGGACATTGATGTTGAGGCCTAAAATAACCTATCTCATTTTTGAGAGATCACTTTTTGTTTGGATTCGGCACAATGATCTCATTCGATGCCAAAACTCGCAGTGTGCCTTAGTTCATAGGTGCACCATAGCGTAACTTTGAAACCGCTGATCTTGGCATCGAATTGTTAGTGCCATTAGCTCTAGATGGGTGGGTGAACCCTAGTCACACCCTTGTTCTAGCCACGAAGAACATCCATCATTTGCAGCCACCTCGTACCGAGGAGTCTCCAAGGTGCTCTAAGTGCATTTTGAGGTCGATATTTTGAGGGTCATAACTTAGAGCTCGTGAGGGCTATCGATGAACTATCAAATGCTATAGGATGGTGATATTGAGGCCTAAAATAAACTATCTCATTTTTGAGAGATCACATTCCATTTGGATTCGGCACAGTGATCTCGCTCGATGCCAAAACTCGCAGTGTGCCTCAGTTCATAGGTGCATCACAGTGTAACTTTGAAATTACTAATCTTGGCATCGAATCATCAGTGCCATTAGCTCTGGATGGGCAAGTGAACCCTAGTCACACCCTTGTTACAACCACAAAGACCATCCATCATTTGCGGCCACCTCATACCGAGGAGTCTCCAAGGTGCTCTAAGTGCATTTTGAGGTCGATCTTTCAAGGGTCATAACTCAGAGCTCGTGAGGGCTATCGATGAACTATCAAATGCTACAAGACGGTGATACTGAGGCCTACAATAACCTATCTCATTTTTGAGAGATCACATTCCATTTGGATTCGGTACATCAATCTCGCTTGATGCCAAAACTCGTAGTGTGCCTCAGTTCATAGGTGCACCACAACATAACTTTGAAACCGCTAATCTTGGCATCGAATTGTCAATTCCATTAGCTCCAAATGGGTGGGTAAACCCTAGTCACACCCTTGTTTTGGTCACGAAGACCATCCATCATTTGCGGCCACCTCGTACCGAGGAGTCTCCAAGGTGCTCTAAGTGCATTTTGAGGTTGATCTTTCGAGGGTCATAACTCAAAGCTCGTGAGGGCTATCAATGAACTGTCAAATGCTATAGGACAGTGATATTGAGGCCTAAAATAACCTATCTCATTTTTAAGAGATCACATTCCATTTGGATTCAGCACAATGATATCGCTTGATGCCAAAACTCGCAGTGTGCGTCAGTTCATAGGTGCACCACAACATAACTCTGAAACTGCTGATCTTGGCATCGAATCATTAGTTCCAATAGATCTAGATGGGCAGGTGAACCCTAGTTACAACCTTGTTCCAACCATGGAGACCATCCATCATTTTCGGCCACCCTGTACCGAGGAGTCTCCAAGGTGCTCTAAGTGCATTTTGAGGTCGATATTTCGAGGGTCATAACTCAGAGCTCGTGAGGGCTATCGATGAACGGTCAAATGCTATAGGACGGTGATAATGAGGCCTAAAATAACCTATCTCATTTTTAAGAGATCGCATTCCAGTTGGATTCGACACAATGATCTCACTCGATGCCAAAACTTGTAGTGTGCCTCAGTTCATAGGTGCACCACAACGTAACTTTGAAACTGCTAATCTTGGCATTGAATCGTCAGTGCCATTAGCTCTAGATGGGCGGGCGAACCCTACTCACACCCTTGTTCTGACCACGAAGACCATCCATCATTTGTGACCACCCTGTATCGAGGAGTCTCCAAGGTGCTCTAAGTGCATTTTGAGGTCGATCTTTCGAGGGTCATAACTCAGAGCTCGTGAGGGCTATCAATGAACCGTTAGAGGAGACAAGTTTGTAAGAAGTAGTTGCTTAGTGTTTTTGCTAAAATAAGTTAGTGGGAAGGCTTTATTAGAGGGTCTTGGCCAAACTAGTGGGGTGTCTGCCCACTCTCTAATTTTAGAGACAGTTAGGTTTTGGAGGGAGATTAGGGGAGCTCTACTACAACTATCCTTACCCTAGCTTGGACCAAGGTTGGTATTTCAAACTTGCTTCTTTTCCATTTCTTTCTTTTAGCATGGTTAAGCAAATATGCAAGTGTGGAGTTTATCAATGGAGTATGCATTTCATTGCATTGTGGAGTAGCATTCATGTGAGTGCTTGAATGGTGTTCATTCCATGCAGATTAGTGTGACACCATTGTGCATCTTTTTGTATTGTGTGGAGTATTGTGAGTATGAGGTTTGAATTTCCTCTATTTCCTTGTTGTATTATGGGTGTTGATATTGTGTTGTGAAAATGTGATGTGCTCTTGAAAATTTCTTGTTTTATTTCTACTTGGTTTTGTTTTCTTGTTTTGTGCTTGAGTGTTGTTATGGGTGTGGGACTTACACTCACCCTTGTGGGAAGGGAAGAGAAGTCTAGGGTGAAGGGCTTAAGTTGGGTTCGAAAAATGTATTGAGAACCTTGGAGTATGGGCTCCATTGTATGCCATAACTATTCATATCTTGCTGGGGTTGATAAGGAAAGTATGGTGTAGAAAGAAAGTTTGAAGAGTTACAATTGATGGTAGTGGGTTTGGAAGAGGAAATGTGGAGGTACTAAGAGGGCATTAATTTGTTGATTTATGATAGCCCCGAGAGAGCATGATATTTGCTGAATTATGATAGCCCCGAGAGGGCATGGAAATTGTTTATTGCAGATATGGTTTGGTATGGCAAGTCTCCATTTTAGAACACACCTTCACCCTATGTTTATGGTTCCATCTATGAAGCCATTGTGAAATAGCTTTGTGGGGAAATTGTTCAAGTTTGAAATGTAATGTTTATGCATTGAAAGATTGTATGTGTATCCCAGTTTGAGCCTTGTTCCCTAGTGCGGGGGTGGTCTCTTTGAGGCCTATGGTTGGGTGAAAAGCACCCATGGTCCTTGTTATTTTGTTGTTTGCATATGCAGATTTGTGTCCAAGGGAACAATGGAAATGGCTTGGAATGATCATCTTGCAGATTGATGTTGGATGAGAAAACTTGACATTATGCTCTCATTTGTGAAGGAGGATTCACCAGCTTGTTCATGTTCTCAATGATCATGTTGGACAATGTTCATGCTACTCATTGTCCATATCTTTCAATGTTCATGTTCCTTATGATTTTGAAAAGTCCCTTATTGATGCAGAGCCACACCTTGAAAAACTCAGGAGGAATTAGTCACTCAACTGAATTGCTTCAAGGGGCATCTACAACCTTCAGGATCACACACTAAAATCAGTTTCAATAAACAAAACTTTGAAAATAAAATCCCCCAAAATATCTTCTTGCTGCATTCGGATAGACCCGCACTCAGACATGAATAGCTTTCGAACCAGAAAATATTTACTCAATCCAACCATTGATATTTGGCATAACTAGGTTTCAAATAACATATACAAATTTGAGAGAAATCCAACGGTTCAAATCTGAGATATTGACCACACATCAGAGTATATTTTTTCTAAAAATAAATCCCCCAAAATATCTTCTTGCTGCCTTCGGATAGACCCACACTCAAACATAAATAAATTTCGAACCAGAAAGGTTTACTCAATCCAACCATTGATATTTTGCGTAACTAGGTTTCAAACAACATATAAAAATTTGAGAGAAATCCAACGGTTCAAACTCGAGATATTGACCCCGCATCAGAGTACATTTTTTTGCAATTGTTATTCCCTAAACTGATTGCCATGAGAAATATATGAGGCATAACAGTAGAACCATAATCTTGAAAAAAAAACACAGGAGACCAAAGGAGACATAAAACTTTGCATTCCTCCCCAAGTTCAAATCATTTTTTACATAAAAGATTGGCTTTTTAATAACCAAAGTCTGACTGGCCTTGCTGTCCAGTAGTAATAAAAACGTTTTCTTTTCCATCTAAGAATAGGAATCTGAAAGATGTTTTACCATCAATACCATGCAGCAATCATGGATATTCTTGTAACTGCTAAGAATAGGAATCATCAATACCATGCAACAATCATGGATATTCTTGTAATTGCTAAGAATAGGAATCTGAAAGATGTTTTACCATCAATACCATGCAGCAATCATGGGTATTCTTGTAACTGCCTATTATCTGTCACCAGTATTTGATGGAATTCTCTTTAATTATTGACCACATGGCATTTCTATTACTAATTTTATCCTTTCTAAAATTGATACTAACATCATTAACCCTTTCCTCTAACTCTCTAACATATCCGACTGAAAACTATAACATTTATTTAATAAAACACCTAATTCTATCCACTAAGACATAATCCTAAATTATTAAAATTGACCATTTAAAATATATGGAGAATCTTGGACCTTTGAAATGATTTAGTAATGAGATGCGCCTGCATCATACTCCCAGGGAAAGAAAAATTCAAGTCCCATTGAATTGCTGCAATTTTTTTCTGGAGTTTCCAATTGTATGTAAGCAATAATGTCACCATAAGAATGATGGAATTGATGCCGCTTGCCAGAACATTCTGATTCCAAACTGTAGAATGAATACCTTCCATGGTACCTGTGTCGAATCTTGGAACAAATATATTTAACAGCCTCATATCACCTATATAAAAATACCAAATTATCATACCAACATCTGCTTCTTGTTTGTATATCTCTAGAGCATCATAATGATCAACAAATACTTCATTCTTGTCATCAATAGTCTTCTCTTCAGCATCTGATCTTTGCATTACATCTTTTCCTTTCTGATCATTTGTGTCAACATCTCCATCATCTGGGCAAATATTGTCTACAACCACACCTGTCACCAACTCTTCTTCATCTGCAAGAACCTTTTCCTCACAAGGTTCAACAACAACCTCCTGTTGTTCACTCTTAGTCTCTACACCAACATTCACCTGTTGTCTATGCCCTTCTAATGGATTGTTTTCCTCTTCTTGATCTAACTCTTCATCCTCTACCTGTGTGCTTTGAATCACTTCTTCCTTCTTATCCTCAGCCTCCAAAATCTTTTTCATAGGAGTACCTTCCAGCATGGTACTCTTCTCTATTTTCAAAGGACATGTTACTGTTCCAACCACAGATTGTTTGCATTCAAATACAATAGGGCTTGTCTTGTTACTGCTCTCGTCAAGAGATACTTGCTGCACTTCTTGTTGTTGCACTTTGTGTTCTTGTTGCACTTCTTTCTACTTAGCTTTATTCTCTTTCAACTTAGCGTCATTCTCCTCAAGTCTCCTTCTCAAATTGTTTATCTCCTCTTCTATCTTGCTTAGCTCTTCTCTTTGTTTTCTCCTTTATTCTTTCTCTCTTTTCTTCTTTTCCTCTATCTCCTTCTGTTTAGAATCCTTTCTCTGCCGATACCTTCTAAAAAGATACAATAAAGCTGCTTCTTCTTGTCCCATCATTCCTCAGCTAGGTTATTTTCTTCTTATCTAGTCTCCTGGACTTCTTCTCAGACTATTTCTCTTAATCTTTCACAATCACACAAACATATACACAACTACTTTTTCCCAAACCTTTTGCTGAGCTCTGATACCAAAAATGATGCAGAGCCACAACTTGAAAAACTCAGGAGGAATCATTCACTCAACTGAGTTGCTTCAAGGGGCATCTACAACCTTCAGGATCACACACTAAAATCAGATTCAATAAATAAAACTTTGAAAATAAATCCCCCAAAATATCTTCTTGCTGCCTTCGGATAGACCCGCACTCAAACATGAATAACTTTCGAACCAGAAAAGATTTACTCAATCCAACTGTTGATATTTGGTGTAACTAGGTTTCAAACAACATATAAAAATTTGAGAGAAATCCAACAGTTCAAACCTGAGATATTGACCCCGCATCAGAGTACATTTTTTCTGAAAATAAATCCTCCAAAATATCTTCTTGTTGCCTTCGGATAGACCCACACTCAGACATGAATAACTTTCAAACCAGAAAAGATTTACTCAATCCAACCATTTATATTTGGCGTAACTAGGTTTCAAAGAACATATAAAAATTTGAGAGAAATCCAACGGTTCAAACTCGAGATATTGACCCCGCATCAGAGTACATTTTTCTGCAATTGTTATTCCCTAAACTGATTGCCATGAGAAATATATGAGGCATAACAGTAGAACCATAATCTTGAAAAAAAAACACAGGAGACCAAAGGAGACATAAAATCTCCCATTCCTCCCCAAGTTCGAATCATTTTTTACATAAAAAATTGGCTTTTTAATAACCAAAGTTTGACTGGCCTTGCTGTCCAGTAGTAATAAAAACGTTTTCTTTTCCATCTAAGAATAGGAATCTGAAAGACGTTTTACCATCAATACCATGCAACAATCATGGATATTCTTGTAACTGCTAAGAATAGGAATCAACAATACCATGCAGCAATCATGGATATTCTTGTAACTGCTAAGAATAGGAATCTGAAAGATGTTTTACCATCAATACCATGCAGCAATCATGGGTATTCTTGTAACTGCCTATTATTTGTCACCAGTATTTGATGGAATTCTCTTTAATTATTGACCACATGGCATTTCTATTACTAATTTTATCCTTTCTAAAACTGACACTAACATCATTAACCCTTTCCTCTAACTCTCTAACATATCCGACTGAAAACTATAACATTTATTTAATAAAACACCTAATTCTATCCACTAAGACATAATCCTAAATTATTAAAATTGACCATTTAAAATATATGGAGAATCTTGGACCTTTGAAATGATTTAGTAATGAGATGCGCCTGCATCACTTATGTTGCCCCATTGTGATGGAAGGAGATTGTATCATTGTTACCTAATGTACGTGTAGAGGAAATAATTGATAAGGTTGTATATGCATGTTTCATTTGGAGTTTATATTGTTATGAAAGCATTGGTATGAGTCACAGATTTGCTTTCACATCATTGTTATCATTTGAAAATGTGAAAGAAAGTTTTCTCCTTGAGGTATTGTAAATGACTAGTTGATAATAACAATCCATAGATGTTATGTGATACCATTGATTGTATAAATTTAAAACTTAGTAGATTGCTTACAATCTTGTTGTGCACTCAATAATTTGGAAGGAAAATTTTATGTTCATATCACATGCATGGATAACATTGATTTTAATTACCAAGCTTAATGCAATTCTAAGCAAGGAAATCACCAAATTAATTTCATGATATAACAAAATGAAGTTTTTTGTAAGAGAAGACATAATAAAATCTATGAGATACATTACTGTAGGCATGCATTTTCCTCTCTGGAAAATGTATGGTAAAGGCAAATAAATCCCTTCCTTAATACAGAGCAATAAAATATTAAAGAATATTCCCAGATTCTAGACTGCTATCCAATAAAAATAAAAACAATAATAGCATATAGAGACTAATGAGTGTCCTAGACTAATATATTTCCTAAGTGATAGAATGGTACACATTACAATCTTGTGACCTCTAAGTCACATCCAACACTCAAATAATAAATTAGTAATTAAATAAATAAAGGCATATTAGTGTGCATGTTAGAGAATATGACAAATTTAAATATTTAACTCAAAAATAAAATAAAAGCCAAGATTGATCTTGACTGCCTTTCTAGAGTAGCCCCCAACATTTCCTAAGCCATCATAATGCAAAAAGTTTTCTCCACTCCCCAAGGCGTATTGTTAAGTCTGACATTCATTCTGACATGTCATGTCAAAACTTTTATCCTTGATCTTGCCTCCTTGAAAAGGGGTTTCATCCCCATTAATATACTTGGGTGCATAGGAGAAAGGGTTTATGTCACATCCTTGTCTTATGCACTAATCGTCCCCTCCTTGCAGTAGTGGTCACGTGTTCCCAAGCATAGGTAGTCGACTTGAAATTAAGGGGGAGTGGGATAACAATCCAAAGGGATTTGTACTTAGGAGAATGTCAAGTTGACATTTAATATGACTTGTTCACATTAGGATTGCTGATTGGAGAGATGGGAAAAAAATGTCCTAAGGCTTGGATTAGTCAAAATTCTGCACATGACCCATGTGGGACCTTGTGGGGACCACATGTAGGAAGAAATGTGGCCTTGTTAAGAGTTAGGGAATGATGAGGATTTAAGATAGATAGGAGATTCACCCTTTAGATTTGTTTTTATTTTTATCAAATAATTATTTAATCATTTCAAGTCTTGAATAGAGGATAATGACACTTAGTGTATTTGAGCTTAGTTTAAGGGTAATGTTTATATCAAGGGGCTCATTTAGAAACATGTAAAAATTAAACCATATAGTAATGGAAAAGCTCAATATAGGAAAATAAATTAAATGAAATAAATAGGTTTACGAGAATGCATATATAATTGAACATGATGTTAAGTATGGAGGGTTTAATTAAATTAGTGTTAAGACTGTAAATTAGGATAGTTGGATGTAGATATAATAGGGTTAATATGAAGTAAGTTGTTAGGATGATGGAATTGGAGAATCAAGGATAAGGATGGATGGTGGATTAAAATAATAACTCAAATCTAGTTTTATCTAGTCAATAAAGCACATTGATAGATAAGAGTTACTAGATAGAATTGAATGCATGACAAACCTATGTAGATGTTGGATTTAATGTCAAGTGAATTTTATATTTGGCTTGAGGGAATGTTAGATAGATAATGAATGTTGTGTCCATTCGATTGAAGATATTAGTAGAATATCAAAGTCGATAGAATATATATACCAATTTGAAAATGTAGTGTAGGAATAAAGCATTAGTTAGCTAGTATGTAATAAGGGTCAATAGGCATGTCATTAGAGGTAGCTCATCAGCTCATGTACCCTATGTATAATTAATGATAATATGATTCATGTACACCATATTTTACTATGTTAGTTGCATGAAATGATGAATACATATATGTCAGAACGACAAGGTATGTTATATACAAACCTTATTTATATGCTTGCACCTAATCCTTTCATAAACAATTCATCTAACAAATTTAAATTGACACACTCAATACGATGGTGTAGTAGGATGTGTTTAAATACTGATCATGAATTATTATTGAGTTAAGTACTTTGAATTGGCCCTTAGACTTACTAAGAGTTCCTCATTTTATGTGCTTACTAATTCGTACTATGAAACTACTTTGAATCTTAACATGCTTTGATAACAATAATATTGATAGTGAGAAAGTGAGCTTATGGTGAATAATTAGATGTAATAATGTAAAAAGTAAATGTAATAGTGTAGTAATTATAGTAATTAAAATAGTAAATGTAAAAGCATGGCAATGTAGCTAGATTAGTTAATAGTTGATGAGCTAGATAGTTAGTAATTGTCTTTTGTTAGAGTGAGTTTAGTTTATGTATTGAAATAGTAATTTTTGTGTTTAAGAAACTGTAGTGAGTGCTAGTTTGGTGAGGAAGCAATGTTGATAGAATGCATAAGGATGACTAAATAGAGTAAAGAGGGAGAAAATGACTCAGTATTGGTCCAATCTTCGAGAGGACTTGTAACCAGTAAGATATGGATGCAAGCACATGATACACATTTGGCATATAAAACAAATTGTTTATTCCATAAGTTGTGTATGGTATGTGTTGAATGATGGATACTATCAATACAAGTGGCCCCTTTTCCATCATGTAGACTTCGAAGCTACCTTTGGGGCATATCTTTTCTAATTTCCAATGGTTAGATCCGATATAGTGTGGTAGATAAGTGCACATTTTCTCATTTGACTAAGGGTGCATTAGTACTAAATCTAAATTCTTGAGATACGTGTGTTTAATCGATTAAGATATACTACACTCCCACACCATATAGTAATTGCCACATTAATATATATTGTAATGATTAATGAATGTGTGTACATTGGTAATGAGGATAATAAGTAATTCTGATCCCCTTCCCTTACATGCTAGAATCACGACCTAGTCCATATGATACAACCGACAGACCCTAATAGAATATTAGTATCAGAGGCTTGTTAGGATATGAATTACCTCACTAATTTATGAGTGTTGTATCTTGAACTTGCTCTTTTGACTCGTGATGCTAACTTGAACTAGACTGTCATCCAATCTATTTGAAAACCACCTATGACTAAAATGTTACAACTGGATGACACTATCCACATGAGTCTTGAACTCCTATTCAATGATAACCTTGTTTTACAATATGTAATTTCTTATGCGACTTCATAAGATACAAAAATAAATAAATAAATAAAAATTTGTTGTGTTTTTACTAGTAAAATTTAGGGCATGACATATGATCCACGATAAATTGAACAATACTAGATACTAAATTAATATGTATATCATTGTGCACATAAATGTCAAAAATATATATCAAAATACATGTATCCATAGACAAAATTTTACACAAATATATATCAAAGATCATGTATATATCCATAGACAAAGTACTCAAATATATATCAAAATACATAGATCCATATGCAAAATGTGGTTGATCATGCCATCAGAATGTGTATAATATCAATGTTTCTGTATACAATGTGGCATATGCCATCTCAAAATGTCTCATGATGCATCCTATGAAAACTATACTATCCTAGGGTGCTGGTGGATGATCAAAATGCAGCCTCTTCACTGCACTAGGTGGATCAGATGCCTCCTACATAAACAAAAAAGGAAAACCCAAAGTTAGACTACTAAATTTATATGATTCTACGTATCTAACATTGAATTACTCAAATGCATAATGATCTTTTTTGTAATGGAGATTAATACTATCAAAATTTCATAATAAATACCTCTCTCGTCGACCTCCTATGCTGGTCAGGAGTCCTCTCATATGCCCTCGACAATGCTGGTACCTCTCTGATTGTGGGCTGTATATGTTTACATACCTTTGTCAGATGAATCTACAATTTAAAATATAACATTATAATTCATAGCATGCTAAATTTATAACATATTTAATCATGAATTCAAACTACAACTTACTATTGTAGGCTCCTCCTCGGGAGTGAGTGGCCATGTCATCAAATCTACATAATTGTTTTGTCCGACCTCATGTGCACTAGGAGTCTCCTATGAGATACAAAATAGTAGTTGTTAATATCATAGAAATTAGTTTTGAATTTATTTATGAAGATAAGGATAATAAAAAATAAATGATACTTATACATACAATGGGGCTCTTAGTGCGAATGGAAATCCCTGATGGTCTATGACGCGGAATCTATATAGGCTCATCACTAGTAGCGACGCCCTATATACAATAAATAATGTAATTAAATGGGATTACCACAAACATTTTACAAGAATGCATCGATATTTAATCAAATAGAAAGCACCTACTTACCTTTCCTTTGTCAGTGTGTGCTGGCTCACCCTTCGCACTTTGTCCCTCCGGGATAGGTGCTACCTGCAAGATAAAAGAAAGATTAGCAACCATATATGCTACAATATCAAATAGAAAAAAAAATGCGAACACAACATAATGTACTGTAGATGTCTCAAGGCCAAATGAAATGGTCGAGAGCATGGCATCATCAATCTGTTTGAGCTCCTCCTCGATCATCAACTAAATGTGAATGAAGATCACATACATATAAAAGTCAATGTGGCTTAAAAATTAAAATTACTCTATTATAAAAATTAACTTTAAATCACATATGTCATAACAAAAAAATATATACACGTACCAACACCGAAGGAGTCCATGCCTCTGCATTCCCCTCCTCTCTCACATCAGGGTCTGTAGCCTCTGCGTGTGTGTCTAGTGTATCCTCGTCTAATACAAAATGATACTCAGGAAGATCACCTATGGGAGCCAGGAAAATATTCTTGCACGTAATGCAAGTGTGAGGCACACAAACATGTGATGAGCTAGCCGATAATGAACTAGCACCAACATCATCAACATGAGGAGGGAGGATTGACCTAGCCTGAGATATCATTAGGCTACTTAGCCTATGAATGGCTCTGATAGTCTGAGAGCTAGCCTCTATCATAATATCTGGATGCTGCACTCGAGGAGGAGGGGAGATACCAGGTTGGGGGACAAAAGTGCCAGCTTTCTTCCGCTGGGAAGAGGGTCTGTCCTAAGGAGCTCCTAGTCCTAAGCCCATGTTGGGCTTCATGCTCCAATAGTTCACTTTAAGTTTTAACACAAATTCAGCATATAATTTTCTAAGGAAATAAAATGGTATGTCTAAATTTTTGTGTGGACGGATATCAAAGACCATCCACCAATGATCCCAAAAGTTTGCATGTATGGCATCATTTGTGCACCATTTAATTGATAGTTTGGATTTTTTTGGGTCAACTGGTAAACTCATTTTTAGGTTCGCAAAAAGGCTGGCCAAATTGTCTTTGCATATGTTGAGGGCCGCAACCTCATCATAATCCAAACCATCATCAAACATCTCGTGCATTTGATCATGCCAACGAAGAGCGGCATTTTTTTGGTTTGTAAGGGTTTCAATGTTATCCACTATGTTGTTTAACGTGGATAAGATAGGAGCTAATGCGGGTACATTATTATATGTTCTATGCAAACCTCTCAACTCAGTGAGATTTTCATTTATCAAATCCTCGATTCGAGGAGGGTTTTGAGGGGGTAGAGGATCGTTTGGTGGACAGTTTTGTGGGTGTACTGGATCATTTGGTGGGGGGTTAAGAGAAATATTATTCCCTGCCTCAATGTCATCATTCCGATCAACCATTCCTATTGAATTGCAAAATGTAATACATATTAAAAAAAAACCTTAATTTTAACCTTTTTTTTCAAAAAAACCCTAGATTCAACTAAAACAAACAAAATCATGCAAAAATCTATCGAATATAGATTAAAAATTAGTTTAAAAAACAAAAAAAACTTACCTTAATATCTGATATCTGATTTTGTATCTGATATCCGGTCGCGTGGTAATATTGGCCCCCGAAAATTGAGAAATAAGGGCTCGTGGGTTTGTTCTTTTTTTTAATTTATGCTACAGGTATCGGATATCCGATATTGGATCAGATATTCGATCGCACCCATATCTTATATTTTATATATAAGATATATAACATATTTTATATTTTATATATAGCTTTGAAATATTATATTTTATATATATTATAATATAAAATATTATATTATATTATTATATTATTATAATATAATATTATTATTATAGTATAATATTATACGATTATAATATTATAATAATAATAATATTATATTATATATTTAATAACAATATTATATAATAATATTATATTATAATGTATTATACTGTTATAATATAATGTTTTTATATTATTATAATATAATAATAATAATGTAATATAATTATTGGATATTCAATATATAATCGTATATCAGATAATATCGGATATTCGATATTAAATCGGATATCCGATATTAGATCGGATATTCGATATGGCTCGGCCTTTCCTTCCAAGCTTGGTACCTGGATAGGTGAAAAAAAGTCAGAGCAGATTTTGAAGCACTTTTAGACGTGTTCAAACTATATTTTTTTCACATCGCCACTTTTTGGCACACCATGATCCTGCACATACCCTGTATCATCATATTTACTCATGTTTAGATCTTTTTTAGCTTCAATAGGATTAGGTTCTTTTCTCTCAATAGGTTTCTTGGTAGATTGTCCAAGAAAGAATCCAAGTCTAGTCTTATCATAACTAGGTATTTGTATAGATAGTTGTTCTTCAATCTTTTCACTATTGATATAAAATTTCTCAAGTTGTTGTTTAGTTTGCACCAATTCACTTT
This sequence comes from Cupressus sempervirens, assembly GCA_028749045.1. Taxonomy (NCBI): domain Eukaryota; kingdom Viridiplantae; phylum Streptophyta; class Pinopsida; order Cupressales; family Cupressaceae; genus Cupressus; species Cupressus sempervirens. Next base: position 182,519,957 of record CM053785.1, on the reverse strand, counting down.
TCACAATAGTGTTGTATTTTTCTAATTTTGCATGTTCCAACTTGATAGATTCTAACTTAGATGTTACTTTGCTTAACTGGAATCTTAGATCTACATTTTTAGCTTTTATTTCAGAATCATTCTTACCTCCATTTTTCTTAAGGCTTAGCTTGAGTTATACTATTTTTAACTCATGTTTCAAAATCTCATTTTCTTTCTTTAGATCTTCAATATCATTATCACTAGTCTTCTCACTAGGTCCTTTTTGTTTTAGATCATCTATCTTGTCTTTTAGTTTACCAATATAAGCTTTGGCATCTTCATATCTATCCTTTAGGCCATCTTTTTCATTAGTAAGGAGATCAATTTGCTTAAGAGATTCTTCAAGATTTTTCTTCAACTATTCCATATCCATAAGGATATTATTCAAGCTGTTAAGTCTCTTTTGAACAACTGTGCTCTGATATCAATTGTTAGAAATAGATAATACTGAGAGGGGGGAGGGGGATCAATTAGTATTTTCAAAATTTTTCCCCATAGCTAGATATTATTAATTACTTTTCCACATGCATAAGTAAGTAAATTGATAATGCTGAACAATATAAATAACCATACATAAAGAGAGCTCATAACACCATATTTTGTTAGCTAGGGAAACCCTAGCCAAGGGAAAACCCCTGTGGGGTTAGAACCCATAGATGATTCACTGTATAAAGAATCTGGTTAAGGATATTGACCCTATTAGAAGTCTATGAAGAATGTATAGTGTCTTGAGTCCCTATTAGGAGACTAGGCCTTGTTAGAAGCCTCAACCCTATTAGGAGTTGATAGATCATATACAAAAATGTGTAAGAAGCACCACTACCCTAACATGCAACTATACAATTAAGCTCTTCAAAAGAATAGAGATACATACAATATTGGATCACTTGTTATGGTTTGTAGTTCTTTTGATTAGATATATCAGATTTTTCTTCATACAAGCCTTCAGTAGCATATAGATAATCTTCCCTCTAGCTTGCTCAATGTCATAAACAAGGAGTAACTACGCATATATCAATTTGCATCATATCTCGCATTATCATATCACATCACATACATCTCTCCTAACTTTGCAAATGAATTTCTTTACTTATGTCAAACATATTGATAAATCCTTCCTCAGTCAGCTCTCATATCATCCTTAGAGTCAGCTCATCAAGACTTAATGATCAGAATAATTCTTTAAGTCGTACAACTCTATTTGCTGATATGCTCTGCTTTGTACTATGAAGTGTTTGCATCGATATTTCCTTCATAATTTGAACTCATCCGTACATGCACATGCACTAGTATACATCATTAGGATGATGTTATGCATCACTAGTCAACTACACAAGAGAATATTCTTAAGGAATATTTTGCTATGAATAGAACTCATCATGCTGCTGTATCATTGTCCAATACTTAGACAATTTTCCATCACAAATAATCATAACTGAACTATAAAGCATATGTTTCCATAAATGACAACCACATATCTCATCTTACTTGACTAATTGGCCATATTGCCAACATCCTGACTGCTAAAGAAGAAGAATAGATTGTTGAATGGCCCCAACATATGGTTGTAGTTGGTCATGGATTGTAAACTATCAACTTGAAGGAATTTATGGCTTAGATATGTGAGTACTCTCTCTCTCTCTCTCTCTCTCTCACACACACACACACACACACACACACACACACACACACACACACAAATGATAGTAGGTGAAAAATGCACCCTCCATGTAATTAGTAACCAAATGCATATTGTTATCTATTTGATTAATAACTAGATGTATAACAGTATATTCCTTTATAAATTCATATTGTGTTACATCTTTTCATAACTAGCTTTTCAAGTACTATATTTATAGTATATATTAATATAGGTTTTTTTAATAAAAAATTTATACATTTGTGAATACAGATTAATACATATTTTTAAATTATTTCATGAACATCCATTTACAATTTTACATTATATATACAATAATTCGTTATAAATTCTAAACACTCTATAAATTCGTTATACAATATGAATATATTAAAAACTTTGTTAATAAACACTAGATAAATTAAAAATGTATTTTATATATTATTTACAATGTAAAACTAAATTTAATACATATTTTATAAATACTACACTATCAAGCAATCAAATAAAAATACTTTTGCATATAAATTTTAACAAAAAAATAAAACTTGAGAAGTAGTCAAAAGATGACAGACATTTTTTGTAGTTGCAGTTGTATCTATTCATAGAAGTGAACTACAAGAGGACAAAGAAGATTGAGAAAACCAACAATTATTGCTAACTTGTTGGAGTTCTTGTTAACTTCAAAAGCACCACATTTCACTGCGCTCATTAGAGTCCCCTTCTTCAACATCACAATAACATCATCTTCATCTTTAGGGTCAAGGGGCACACAAATTGTAAATGGAATGATAGGAAAATCACTCTTAACCTATACTATTCTCTAAAATGGGATATAGATTCTAGATATATGTGTGTATCTCATCATATGATATTTTATTTAAATGTGTTCTCCTTTTTTGAGCCTTACAATTCACAAAACAATTGATGGGTAAAAATGCATATATGAAGATATACAAGAAAACATCTATTGATATTTTAAGGGATCATTAGATTATGTATTTGGTGTAACCTCTTTGACAATTAATCTCTTTTTAGTTCATCAAATCACTCATGGGGCATAAGTAAAAATCGTCAAGTTCACTCTAGATTATTTATACATTAGAGATATGGATACTAGAAATATCATTGCTACAAGCGTTATTGTGGATCATGCATTATGACTTTAATATTTTTCTCATTTTTTTTCTTAATGAAGATCCCTTTGAATGATGGTCACACCCTTTGTTCAAGGGTGATATATGCATGCACATAGAAGTTTGGTCATTTGAATCTTGGTGTCCTTAAAATTGTTGTTGAAATTCCTCCTCATCTACCTCCCACTTATTTGGATTTGGAGATTAGTTCAAATTAGCAAGTTGATTATGGTTTCTCAAATCTTATTTTGAGGGATCAACATTTGGTGGCTATTTCATACTTTTTTTTGAAGTCATTATAGGTATTTTCATATTTGAGAGACACAATGGAGGGGTATTCCTCTCCTCTTTAATGATATCTTTAGCATAATTATTAATACATTATCTTTGGAGATTGACATTGATGAGTTTTCTTATTCACTTTGTTGGTTGAGTTTGATCATGATTATGTGCGAGATCATTTGTGCATGGAGACTCAATAAAATTTATGTGAATATTATTTGGAGACTTCCTTCCTCTTCCTTTCATTTGGACACAAAGTGCGTAATGTTCCAAAGGTGATCTCCATTCAGAGGTGATCTTTGTTCGGAGTTGTTTCTATCTGGAGGTGTTTCTATTTGGAGGTGATCTTGATCTCTACCTGGAGGTGATTTATATCTAGAGGTGTCTTCTATTTAGAGGTGACTTTTTTCATGTGGTGTGGTGTTCATGCAATGTTGTGTTCGTGTAGTGTATGACATGTAGTATGTGACATGCAATGAGGGATGCATGGCATGCAATGTGGTGTCATGCGATGTGCTGTGGCTAGGCATGTGGTGTAAAACATGATGTTTTTGCAAATGGTGGGGGTGTTGCATGAAGGTTGGGCAGAGAATACAAACTTAAATGTAAATAATACTAGAACATAAAATCCATCAAATAAATGGAAAACATGAATAGTTATTGAATACACATAACCTCCAATTAATACTCACATACAAAGATGGTGCTCTGATTTTCCAGATATGAGAAAAGTATTGCAGGCGATGGAATAGGGTGAGGGTTGAATCCCACTGAAATTGGGAAGCCAAGGAAGGAAGATCTTCCACTTTCAAAATGATAAACAATCCAGAACTCCAACATGAATTCACAAACAATAAAAATGATCCAAACCACATACCTAAAACACCCTACAAGATGACCTTCTAAAGGGCTTCAGGGAAACTTTCTGAAGGATTACAAAAATGCCGACATGCCAACAAGTTACAACAAAAATAAAATAGTGGGCTCAAGAGATTAAAACATTAATTTTCGGCCACATAATAAAAAATATTATTTAATAATATTGGGGACATCACAGAGTGACTTCTTCATCATTAAGTAGATTTGTTTCTTGCTGACAAGACATGTTGCTTGTAGGTATTAGATCATGTTTTGTTTTCAGGCACACTTCATAGACATTGGAGCTTCTTAAAAATGGGGGTTTATCACATTCCTTTTCCTTCCCATGGGGGGTAGTCCTTTGGACGTATGATTGAAGTCCTCTATGCATCATCCTTTTTTCCTTTCCTTTTCTTTCTTTTAGAGAGTGTCATTTTCCCCTTTTATTTTTAGCGAGGGAAGTTTCATTGCATTGTCATTAAACATAGGTACCTAAATTGGTTTCGTAACTAGGACCTATATTACATATTTCTCATATTGCATAATATTCTTCTCCCTATGTTGCTAAGGGGAGATGTTGGTGTAAATAAGGTTTTACCCTTTTATCTATACTTAAGTTTCACTTAGGCAGCCAATACTTTTTAAATATTAGATAATTAGTTGCAAACCTATATAATGTTGTAAGTATATTTGATGTTAATTATTGATAGTTGCATAATTGCTTTTTTCAACTCGTTCATTCCACTTAAAATGAAATTCACTTTCTCACTACAATATCTTTTTACTTTTCTCACCCTAAATATCATATTGCGTGTTGAAAATTTTGGCAACAAAGTTTATGCACTAAATCACCATATTGCACAAAATTATTTATCTCCCATGTGTTTTAAAAGGATTTCCACAAGAATACATGCATTTCATGTACTCATTTTCATTTTCTACAAATCAAATTTTAGTTTTATCGCTTTATATGATAGCTTTTCCCTTAGTTTTTGTATTTTGAACTTACCTACAATCTATCTCCTAGGAAGCTACTTGCTCCTAAATCCAATATAGGTTGTCAAGTGATCTACACTCTCACTAGTAGAGATTTAAGAACATCTTCTTAGATTACATTAAAGAAACAAATCACTACTCAAAATGGATCAGTAATCAAACTACTTTAATGTCTCTATCAAAAACACACCAAAATAATCTCTTCACTCTTTTAATTTGTATAAAGTTTAATGTTCAAAACAAGTATGCTCACAATAACCAAATGTTTCTTGTTATCACTTCTCTCAATTTAGATTAGTGCACTCTACATTCTTATTATTGATGAGAATATTAAAAACTTCATTTTAAAGTCATATTATATAAAAAAAAATTACTACAAACCAAAAGTCTTTAAAGTAAACAAATATAAATTAAATTAAATTAAAAATCTTCAAAAATATAAAAAATTCCACTAAATGAACTTCCTCAAACTTTTTTTAACAAGACATTATTATACATACATATGCTATTTTAATATCAACTATAGCTATAGCTGGAACATAATTGTCCTTAGAATAAAAATAAAATAAATAAATACCCCTTTAATTACTTCATAAAATGATTAAGAACTACCAATACTCTAACAAGAGTCTCTTATAATACCTTCAAATGAATACAAATTACCTATTCCAAAAGTTGCAAAGGCATTCCCAACAGTGTCAGAAATTTGTATTGCTTTACGGATATGATAATATATAAAATATTCATAGATGTTATTTTATTTATATGCTTCAAATTTATTATTCAAATCGACCAACGTGCATCAAGATCAAGTGAAATTAGTAGGAGATAAAAAATTCTCAAAATAAAAAATATTTAAAAATAATAATAATTAATATTATATTTTTATTTATTTAATTATATTCCTATTTATTTAATAAACATGACTATGTACTATTGGATAAATTTTTGTTTGTGATTGTTGGTGTAAATAAGTATTTACTATTTACACTTACTTAAGTTTACTTAGGTTAATGCATAGTTTTAATATTTATTTATTAGCCACTTAGGAGTATGTGCACTCTTGTGAGTTGTCATGTTGACAACACTGGAGTTCGCACCTCTTTTATGCACATGGTGTCTACAACATAGGAGTTAGCACACTAATTAAGCACATGGTGTCTACAACCTTGTTATTCTTATCCACTCATCTAGAATGTTGGATAAGGTGTGTGCTTAGTTGTCAATGCTTATCTTATCTCCTGGTTATTTCTAGAGACATTCTAAGTGCTTCGTAAGAGGCCTTTATATACAAGCACTCCTAGTGTGTTTGTACATCACATACTAAATAGAGCAATGTATTCAGACATACTTTGAGTAATATATCATATCCATTCTTGGTCTACAGTTGTGCTTGTGTTTGAGTTCTTAGTTCTTGGGTGAATTTTTCCCTTAGACAAATTCTTATAGTGATATATATATATATATATATATATATATATATATATATATATATATATATATATATATATATATATATATATATATATATATATATATATATATATATATATATATATATATATATATATATATATATATATATATATATATATATATATATATATATATATATATAATACAATTACACTGATCCTAACACAAGGAGCTCTTAGAGAAAAGAATCAGGAAGAAAATCTCCATTCATAACCCCATTAAGAAAAAGTAGAAAAGAAAAGAAATGAAGGACTAGTAATCCGGGTAATAAAAAATCCCAAGATTAGTTCCTCTGATTTACAATTGATAGAAGAAAGAAGAGAAGAAACCTAACACTACCATTTGAATACTATATACAAATATCCCAATAACAACATTTCCCCATACTTCACCTCCCAGTACATATTATATCCATATATGAAACCATAAAGCCACAGAAAAAAGAAGATCGCTACAAAAATAATGCTTATCCTTCATCATCGACCAGATCCAAATGCTGAAGAAATCCCACACGGTAACCTATGCATATAGAAAGAAAAACACACATAGGCAAAATTCACAACATAATAAAATGCCTTATTCCTCCATAAAACCTATTGTAGGATTTGAGTGTCTAAGCTTAAGGGTAAGATCGGGAATGGGAAGGGGAGGGGCTGAAATCTATGGGGATATGGGTGCTTGAGAAGAGTCATGCTCCAAGAGATCCAAGATGGAAAAAACAACTTGATGCACACTGTTAACACAATCTATTGACAAGTGCGCACCATATTGTTGCAAAGTAGCCTTAATCAGTCGAAAGGATTGCTTCTCGAGAGCCTTTGTAATACTTTGAAAAACCACATAAACACCATGATTATTGAGAACTGCATGATGGTGAAATAAACCACCTATGAGAGTGGCACCACTTTGAAGATCATATTTCTAACAAGCTTTTACGAGCTTGCCTCCCTGCAAAAACCAAGGTTGAAAAATCTACTAACTATCAACTCAAGATGAAATAGAGATTGCAATAGGTCCAATGCATTTGACAAGAAAATTGATAAAATCTGAGAAGGGTAAATTATTCTTTTTCTTGGAGGGAAATGAATGTCATACCCAATGATTCTCTTTATTCCTCTTTGGAAATGCAGATGTTCATAGAAGAAGATATTTGCCAACATATCATCTTTGATACAACCTAGAAGTGGCAGTTCCCATTCTTTAATTTCCAAATAGACTCTATAGTTTCTAGGATAATAATCCATGTGTAATTCTGAATAGACCAAGCCAAGCTCAACTGGATAACTAACCCCTACCAAAGGGCTGGGACAACCTAATATAGTGTTGACCACAAAGAAAACCAGAACACAGAACCATAGACAATGTCCTTAGCAATTCATAGCAAGAAAACATCAAACCTACAAAACCAAAGTGACTCTTGCTCACGACACTATGAAATCTTGAGCTTGCAATGATAACCTTTATCACAAAAAGATATGAAATCTGTCGCATAATATAAAAAAGTAGAAAGCACGTATGAAGTACGTTAGCATAAAAGAAGAATAATGCTATCATAATTTTGCACAAGCGACTACATTTAAACTACTAGACAACACTCTAAAATAATACAAGAATCTATGCTACACGAAGAAAATCCTAATCCAACCATCAGATGAAAATTGTTAGTTTTTTTGTTTGTGATATTAAAATGACAAGTTTAGATTAAATTTTTATTTTAAAAAGTAAATAATAATTTAGATATATTATTAAAGGAAAACATATAATAATAAATTATGATTTTCAATTAGTACGAATTAATAGTAAATAAAATATTTAATACAAAGTATTAAAAATGTATAATAAGTTTTAAAGTATATATATATATATATACACCTACTCCATCAAAAATGCCAAGTAGGAAAAGTCCTAGGGGTCTTGGACCCTAAATTGCTAATCAGGGGGAAGAGGAATAAAATGAAGAAGGTGAAGACATGGATATAGATGAGGAGAAAAAGGGTGAGGAAGATGAAGAGATGGAGAAGCTAGTTGAAAACCCTAGGAAGAAATAGAGGAGGATTAAAGAGGAGGTCAAACCTGTAGAGGGGAAAACAATTTTTGGTCTAGAAATTTTGGTGCTCCCACCCTCTCCAAGTCTCCCTCAAGAGTTAAAAAAGGAAAAAATAGAGGAAGGAAGTGGTGAAGTGGTTATAAATGATAGATGTCTAGTGTGGTCTTGGTAGAAACTGCTCGACGCAAACTGAATACTATTCCTTGAACTCGGTAGCAACTGTAGAACTTGGTAAAGCCTGAAATGCTTGGTTAATATTGTTAACTGTACAACCTAGTTCCTTGTGCATTTTAATCCATTTGACCAAGTCAACATGGCCACATAAGCAAGAAAAAATATTCTAGGGCGAGATGTGACATCCTTCTGCTCTAGGAAAAGGCATCATCCCGATGTCCTTCATAACAAAATTTTATACACATATCAAAACTATTATCTAATATGAAATAAAACAACTATACAAAAAGATGGGGAAAAGATTTTTGTAAATCCTTAGCATCTTCCCAAGTGGCACTATCCACCCTGAACTAGTCCCATTGGACCTTACACTGGAGTATATCCCTATCTTGTACCTTGAGGGTACGCTGCTCAATGATTCAGGTGGGCTAAACTTGCTCTGCCACCTGCTTTAGCCTGCATTCATAATGTTTTTCATGTGTCTTTGCTTAAACCCTATCATCCTGCTATATCTCACATTCTTGATTGGCGTACATTACAGGTCAAACTGAATACTATTCCTTGAGCTTGGTAGCAACTGTAGAACTCGGTAAAGCTTGAAATGCTTGGTTAATACTGTTAACTGTACAACCTAGTTCCTTGTTATGATGTTATCTTACCCAATTTAATGTAATAAAACCATGCTTGCATCAATGCATAGATGCTAGGATGACTGTAAGAATGGTTGTCCAAAAGTTGTAAAATTATACTTACCCTAACTATATATATATATATATATATATATATATATATATAAAGGCAATTTAAAAAAATATTATTAAGTTTATATTTCTAAGAAAGATTATGTGTACAAGTAAATGTTTTAGCAAATAATACAAAAATAAAATTTTAATGAATCTTAATAAAAACAATTAATTAGAAATTATTAGTCTATATTAGTTTAATAGTTTATTTGATGAAATTCATATAATTTAAAGTAATTACATTTAAAAAAAAGTAATTATATAACTTTAACAATAAGTTAACTTTGACATTTGGTAGGTCAAACAAGTGACAAAATAAACTAGGAAAGCTTGTCCTATATCTTTTGTTCAAGACATCTATGCAATCATCAAAATTCTTACCGAAGAAGTACTTAACCTTGTTTTTAACTCTCTTTGATAAGATTTAGATGTGATGACTAACATAAGCTCTTTTGTCTAATTGACTTATTTATGAATCTTACCAAATCAATTTTAGAACATTTGTCTTTTTAAATTACATAATGATTGACAAACATTTCTTTTGATTGTTGACAACTAATCATTCTTCATCTATGCATTCATATAAAGTGACAACAAACATATTGCTTTAAGCATGCATTTTATTGGAAATAGTTTATTGGCGAACATATACGTTCCTTAAAGTGATATGATAGGTGGTTACCTAGGGTATTCTAAAAGCATGACTTAATCAAGAGGGGAAATATATAATTGGATGGTTATAAAACTTCGAAAATAATAATTTCCCAATATCTTTGAAATGTCTATATGCAAGAATATTACGAACGACGTGGAAATGATAACCGGTGCTAAGTTTTATCCATATTCATTGGTTCTCCATGCTTACAATCCAAGTACAATGAGCAGCTATAAGCAATTCGAGGTTGTCTTTCTCCCCATTGTCATCAGATATGGATCATAATTTTCCAGGCATTGGAAGAAATTGATAAATTGCTTGAAATTTCCAAAGAACCCATTTTGAACAATTTGCTGCAGTCTCGCGCTGATTTGATTGGTGATTGCTACGTTTCATGGACACAGCCGAGTGTTCTATCCCACATTCAGCGCACACACGGATAAACATGTGAATATAGTACGAGAAGACAGATTTATAAATCACGACCTTACTTGAACAGGATCTGTTCTGAAAGTTGTACAACTTGGTCTGCGTATCATACTCAGACAAGCACATAAATCTGGAAGATGAGATCAGGCTCTCTGGCCAGAGCGCGAATACTGAGTCTGGCTGCTTCCGCAGCTCAGCCTCCCGATGAACGTCCTGCCTGCTCCTTAATGGCACGCAGTGAAGGCCCGAGAGCGTTCTGACAGATTCAAATCTTTTGCCTCAGTTAGACCATGTTGGTATTTTCCCCGAAGTTCCTTAAAACCCACTAAGCGCTACCTACCTTCACCCTTAAGGGCCTGTTTGGTTGCAAGCGTAGGAATTGAGAATTAGAATAGAAAATTTGAATGAGAATGGAAAATGAAGAATAAGAATGGAAAAATGCAATCCAATTTTGTTTATCTCTTGTTTGGTTATGCAAGTTTAAATTGGAATATGGTTAACTTGCAATCGGCGCCATTTGAAAATATTTTGAAGATGCAATCGGCGTCATTGGAAAATCGCTGAAATATTTGAAAATATTAAACACAAAGTTCCCGCGCTCACCCCAGGTCAAAGCGGATTTGAAAATTTAATCAAATTTGAGAAAGCGAAAATGAATGCAAGAATAGCAATTCCAATTACAGGTATTTTTTGGAATGGACAAAAGCTCATTTTGGGGCTAAAATGAGAATACGTATTCCTATTCCACACACCAAATAAAGAATACAAATCATATTCTAATTTCCTATTCCTATTCCGGTTGTATTCCAGCAACCAAATGGGCCCTAAGGGTCCGTTTGGTGAGCGGAATAGGAATATGTATTCCAAAAATTGTGAATTCGTTGTTTGGATGCATCAAAACGAGATTGGAATACGAAGCAAAAATGGAATACATATTCCATTTTTGGCCCAAAAATGGGGTTTTACAATTCCACCAAAATAGGTGGTATTAGAATACATATTCCTATTCCATTTTTTTAATTTCAGAAAACATAAAATTTCGGGTCCACAAATTCCCATCAAATATTGGCTAAACCAAACGGAGAACATGGATACGTTCTATTCCAGAATACGTATTCTAGAATATGTATTCTAGAATACGTATTCCTATTCCACTCACCAAACGGACCCTAAAGGTTTTCAAATCGATGACCAAGAAACAAGGTTAAGCCCTAAGGCTTAAACATTTTCCACTTTTGGATACTACAAACAAGGAGGGTAATTCTACATAATATCCTAACTTTCTAATCTTAAAACCTTTGGATATTGCAATTAGGCTGATGCATTCCCTTTAATGTAATCTATAATTTTTATTATTAATTTAAAGCTAGATTTAATGGATTTCATCTCTTTCAAGTTAAGGAACACATTCAAAATCCTAACCTAAAAGGGGAAAAAACTCAAACATGTTTTGTTTTTAAATTTTATGATTGAAAATAAACTCTAAAATCTAATCCTTAATCCGACAGACCAATGCCTTAGACATACAGAGTCAAGGAAATCAAATCATAATATTTTTAGCATGAAAAAACCCAGAGCTAAACATTTTGTTGCCATACATTGAATTCCCATGTCATTCATAACAAAGTTCTTCTTTGAGTTCATAAATGGTACTACCAAATTCCCACCTTATAGTTCAAACTAAATAATCATCTCCTTAACATGAAATAGTAAATTAGAATAAGATTATAGAAAACATCCAAAATCATAGAATAATAAAGCCTTACTCTATAGTTCTAGAAGACCTAATGCACAAAACTAGGAGACAATGTCACCAAAAAATAATAAACCATTATATTTAAAGTTCAATTTTTTTCCAAAACATCTGTGATATGATTTCAATTCACAACATGTTCATTAAATTTTCTTTCTGAACTTCAAAAAGAAAAGCATAGAGCCTAGGAACGTAATTGATAGAAAAAGTAACCCAATAACATGATCATGAATTCCCTTTTATATAGACAAGAGAGCTAACAAGCTTCTAACCACACACCATAAAAATCTAACTTAATTGGTTATTTTTTTCCCAACTTAAAGTAAGTTAGAAATTACAAAAGAGAAAAACATATAAAGTTTTCAAAAGTATTATGGAATTCATTCCTTATAAAAACCTAGTTGACTGTTGATTTGAGGGAAACATGATTTACCATTTAATTTTAATCTTATCTTCAACCCTTGATGTAAGGATCATACCTTAGGTTCATCTTTAGCTAATCTCGACTACCATTTTTAAAATACTTCATCACTTAATGAACATATTTATTTTAGAACACTTTTTTAGTTATCCATATTTATCACATATTTTGAATCAACCAATGATATCACATCCCTCTCAAAAACAACATAGATATTCATAAAAATCATAGTACTCATCAAAATGTTTTTTGTTTTTTTTGTTTTTGTTTTCTGAAACTTCTCCATACCTATTGGAAATGTAATGATGACTAAGTGATTGGGGGATGGGGGCGGGGAGAGGGGTGGTGAATCAGGAACCACTTAAAACTTCTTTTGCTTAATCCCACTTTATTAGATTATCTAATCTATCTGCATGCATGACACATAAAGCAATAAGAGTAGCAACGCTATAAGACTTAGACACAAGATATTGTAACCCATAAACCCTCCAAAAAGAAGGTAAAATTGGGGTGGGGATGACACACACAATGCTTCACTACTACAGTAATAAAGTTGGCCTGTTAAGGCTTACAATTGATCATTTCTGGTGATCTACTCGGTTAAGAGTAAGGACTATTAGGTCCACCTTGTGAAATGATTTATACAATAAAGTAAAGCATTTCTCTATTAAGAGGCTTAGTATAAGATTGTTAAGTCTACTTGGTTAAAGGATTTGAGACTGATACACCTATTAGGATGGATCAATAGGTTGATCTCAGTTGTACAAATTTGTTTGCTGATGAAGATCCTTTGATTAATGTATTGATCACCTAACTATGATAGACAAGTCTTTGCTTTTCCTTTGTACTACTTGATAGCCTCCTAATCAGTCTGCTCTTCCATTATCCATATTCACTTGTAATAATATATGTAACTCTATGATGATTTTGGATGAAATAATGTGTCTCCCTTATATTTCAATCCAAATAGTAACTTTGCATTAGGTTGGCTATAATAGAAATTTAGTAGTTTCAAAAATAATTACCAAGTTGGCTAAGTGCTAATACTCGGGTCTAATAGCTTAGTCAGGTGATATGGAGATACTTAGGAAACATTGAACTCGACCAACTCTAGCACTCAGTTGACTTTGGATGCTTGGTTCACATTGATCACTCGACAAGCTTAGCTGGCTCACTTCACACTGTTCTTCCTGCGCAGTTCTCATTTTGAAACAAGGATGCTAATCTTACTTGGTTTACACTAGAGCCTGGTTGACATTCTTAGCACGATTCATACATGAGCTTGGTTAACACTCATTTGTCTGCTAGCTCAGGCTATACTAACTTCCCATTATGACTAAGTGTTTTGGTACTAATTGACAATATGTCTTGCCATAAGGTCAACAATCTCTCCCTTTGGCATTTGTGACCAAAACACTTATCATGCTTAAAATCTTTAATCAAAATCTTTTAGTCATACTCTCCCTTTGTATGTGCTATGTTCTGTAACTTAGTTTGAAATGAAAAATCCGCAACTTGGTTTGAACTAAAAAATTTGCAACTCTTTTGAATTGAAAACTCTTTTTTTGATTTTTCAAAAATTGTTTTTGTTTATCTTTGTTTTACACACACACACACACACACACACACACACACACACACACACACACACACACACACACACACACACACACACACACACACATTCCCCCTTATTTTTATTATAAATGCCAAAATTTACAAGATTATGCCAAAATGAGAGAGGAAATCGTGATCTACCTTCAAAATTAAAGACATTGTCTTATCCCAGTTATCTTGTAATACCTTTAAAATTTGTAGATCTATCTGAAGCTCAACTGATAACTCCATTATATGCTCTACCACTGAAAGGTTTCTATCTTTGACTAGTGTCTTTGCATGTTCAATTCTCTTCTGTATAATATCCATATGGGGAAGCATCATTCTTTGAAATTCTATCAAGGTTGCCCTTATTTTGGCCTCTTCTCTTAATAACTCTACTTGAAGATCTATAAAAAACCTGACTTTTTCAAAATGAGTTGAACTTGAACTCAGGTTAAGTGCCAACTGACTAACACTAGCCTTCAAATTCATATCAATCTTAGCCAGTTTATCCTTGATTTCCTTGGTAAAATTTATGATATCACTCAATTTTACAAATAAGGATACAACATTTTCCAATGTAACAACAAGATTTGATAACTCTACTTGGTCAATAGCAATTTTCTATGCTACATTTTCTAGCACTTTTCTTTTGAACTTCCTTTCAACATTTTCAGGAAGTTTGTCTTGACCATCTACATCTTAATTGAACTTATGTACAATTTCAACTAGTTTTTCAATGATGGGGAGCTTTTCATTTTCCTCTATAGATAATGTATCCAAAAATATGTCTTTGATATCCTCAAGAACTTTGCTTATGTTCCTTTCTACTCTTAGCATATGCTACTTGGCTCTTTTCTTCCAAAGTTCACCCAATATGTCCATTTTCTCGGTAGAAAGATTAGATTGGTGCCAATTTGGAAACACAATCTCTTCATCAAGGTGAATATCATCAATGATGCTTTGGCCTTGATAGATGATGATGGTATGATTTCTTTCCCTTTGCCTCCATCACTCTTTTCTTCAATGTTCGGTTGAAGCTTGTATTCTTTATCTCCTTTTTCAATCATATCCTCATCCTTGATAGGTTGTTTCTCAATAAGGCTTACCCTAAGAGAAGTTAGAGCATGTTTCTCAGTTACTATTAGGGTGGATGAGGGATTTTCTTTCTTTTCTTCACCACTTGGTTGAACTATATTCAACTCTTTAGACTGCAACTCGGGTGTAGATCTAGTTCTACCAGTGGTTGGAAGAGATGACATGACCTCTACTGCAATTTTCTTAGGATTAGACTCTTCAATAGTCTGAACCTCTGGTAGATTTTCCTCTTCTTTTAGATCAAAAATATTTTTCCACATATTGGATATGGACTGTACAACATCCTCAATTTTATTTGACAAAATCTGAAAAAGCTTTGAACTTAGGTGTTTGCCTTCTTTCATGCTTTGACATAGCTTACTTTATTTCCTTCTTTGAGAGATTTTTCTTTAGTTTCTTCAGAGTCTATTCTTTGATGTCTTTCTTGACTTTTATTGCATTATCCCAATAGTGATAAACAACCTTTATTAGGGCTTCAAGAGCTTTCCCTTTGAGTTCAATGGGGTCATACTTTCATGTGGCCATTTTCTTTGCCAATGCATTTTCAATCTGCTTCTGCTCATCCTTGCTTCTAGTTTCATATTTGAGGTATTTGAATTCAACCATGCCACTTCCTTCCATTACTAATTTTAACCTTTGCTTAAAAGTAGATGGGGGCTTCTTCAGTGAGATGATTGGAGTGTTATCTTCATCTTCATCATCACCATCATCTAGCCTCAATTTCCTTCTTGGTTTCCTAGACTTGGTGGTAATAATAATAGGAGTAGAAGACCTTTCTGATTTTCTTGATGGTATGTTTTCCTTCTTGTTCAGAGGTTCCTCTACCTCTTCTTCTTCATGATCACCTTCTTGTTCTTATTCCTCTTCTACATCATTACCTTTTCCCTCAGTAAGCATGAGAGGGGAATCAAGTTTGGAAAATTTATTCTCAAGGTTTTCTATCATTTTCTTTCCTCTCTTCAAGATTTTAGAAATTTGAATCTCAAGTGAGATTTCGGTCTTGTCTTCTTCATAAGTTCCAAAATAAGTAGCCTTAGGATCTACTAGTTCATTGATGAGGGCTTCAATGATGTCTCTTGTTTAATCAATGTTAACTTCATAACCTAATGGTCTCACCCATACAATCCTAGGTGTGACTACTTGACTATGAACTTGGTCACAGTCAACTAGGAAACATATGTCTTGCTCATAATCATCAACCAATTTTTTAGGGATCCTAAACCATTGAATTTTGACTTTCCATTACTCCAACATTTCTTTGATGAGTTTCCTATCTTTTCGCAATGGTTGCATGAAGGTCTCTTGTTCTTTTGAGCTCCTTGGTGTGATGATTCTCCTTGTCTAGTGTAACCCACTCTTGTTTACCCTTTGTGTCTCTTCTAAGATAGTTCAGCCAACTGATTCATGGTTTCTTGTGATCTCATCATTTTGACATTGGTTTCTTTTTCTGCCCTAAGATCATTCTTGAGTCTATCATTGTTTGCCCTTAAATTTATGACTTCTTGATTTGTACTATTATGCTGATTTATCATATCTTCCTGATGTAGTGATAGCTGGTGGATTTCATTTTCCTTCTCTTCTAGTCTGGTGTTGAGTAATCTTCTACCTTTATTTTCCATTTCTTTATCATTTTTAGCTTTTTTCTTTTGTTCCATAACTTCACATATCCTAACTGAATGAATCTCTTTTTCTCTTTTTATTTTTCTAACTTCTTCTTACAGACTGAGGTTCCTTCCAAGTAGATCTTCTATAGCTGCATTTGATTCTATCTTCAATTCTTTCTTCTATGTATAGATTATCATTCATATGTAGTGCTAACTCTTTTCTTCTTTTTAGGGGTTGAGAGAGTTGATTCTATAGTTTCTTGATTTGTTCCGTGGCCAGGTGTAGATCTAGTTTGTCATTATCAATGCTTTCTCTAGCTAGTATACTTCCATTGCTTCTGATATTTTCTCTCAAGCTATTAAACTTATGATAAAAGAACCTTCCTCTAATACCAATTTTTGGAAATGTAATGATGACCGAGTGACTGGGGGGGGTAAATTAGGAACCACTTAAAACTTCTTTTTCTTAATCCCACTTTATTAGATTATCTAATCTATCTACATGCATGAAACATAAAGAAGTATGAGTAGCAACAGTATAACACTTATACACAAGATATGGTAACTCAAAAGCCCTCCAAGTAGAAGGTAAAACCAGGGTGGGGATGGTACCCACAATGCGTCACTACTATAGTAATAAAGTTGGCCTATTAAGGCTTACAATTAATCACTTTTGGTGATCTACTCAGTTAAGAGTAAGAAGGACTATTAGGTACACCTTGGGAAAGGATTTATAAAATACAATAAAGTATTTTCTTTGTTAAGAGACTTAGGATAAGACTATTAAGTCCACTTGGTTAAAGGATTTGAGACTAATACACTTGTTAGGATGGATCAATAGGTTGATCTCAGTTGTGAAACTTTGTTTCACCTGAGTGTGATAGATGAGTATCTACTTTTCCTTTTTACTGCTTGATAGCCTCCTAATCACTATGCTATTTCATCATCCATATTCTCTTGTGATAATGTATGTAACTCTATGATGATTTAGGATGAAACATAGTGTCTCCCTTATATATCGATCCAAATAGTAACTTTGCATTAGGTTGGCTATAATAGAAATTCAATAGTTCCAAAAATAATTACCAAGTTGGCTCATTGCTGATACTTGGGTCCAATAGATTACGATGGAGGATAGTGCTTGCCCCAACTAGAATTCATGTAAGGGTGGAGGGATTCATGGGTTGGAGGATTAAGGGAAGATAGTTGAGTTTAGGAGGCCCTACCCTATTCTATGGGTTGTGGGGAGTTAAATATTGATGGGAGGAGAAACTAGAATCTCCTCACAATATTCCTTATTAACACCCCCTACCCCATTCTATAGGCTATAGTTTGCCTTTATAATAGTAAGGCACTCATTTGAACACCTTACTATTATAATACATAATCCCTATCTATAGATGGGCCAAGGCCCATAGCCCATTATTCTATAGGTAGGACCATTCTATTGGGCCTCCCACTCTACTATAGAATTCTTTTATCCCAACCCTATGCCCCTACTATTCTAAGGGCTTACCCCATAATGAGGGCATAGGCGAGAGTTTTGAGTTGCTATTCATTCCACCCCACATTGATCTTGAATGAGAAAAGTAATAGTTTATGCTATAGTCATTACTCTCATTCATTGAAAATTATGCATCATAGCCCATCATTCCAATTCCATATCGAGACCAAGCATATGAACCAACAGGGGTTACAACAATGTAGATAGAAAGTTGTAAAGGAAATAATAGCGTTGAGCCATATATCTATATCTTAGGGTTAGGAGTCAAGAGAAAATCCTTAAATTGCAAGCACATTTCTAACCTAGAATCATCACTTGTGGCAGGAGATAAGAAAGCATGCAGGCCAACATCCCTTTCATTCCTAATAAGGTCGCCCACTGGTCCCTCCCCTTTCATGCAACCTTTGCTCTGTCCTTTTGATCTATATATGGAATTAGATCATCAATTGGTGGGATTGTTGCTCGATCAAGAATTGGAATGGATGCTAGGTGGGGCAGATCCATCTTTGAAATGAAAGCAATGACCTAACCTAGCCCAATCGTAGTAAGACATTCAGGCTACCTCACGGTAAGCACTATATACCCACGCTCTACCCATTTATAAGCATGCGTAATCTCTATTAGAATTATATAGGGTGTTCAAATCTATCCCATGCAAACTAGTTATTGATTCATAACCTGTCGTACCCATTTCATCGCCCGTCATTCGAATGCACACCTATGGAATCTATTCTAGATTTATACCCATGCATGCAGTGGGAGATCCTACCTAAAGTAGAGATTGCAAAGTGCCCAGCTTGAAAAAGAAGTAGTTTCACCACCATTTATTCAATTTACTTAGTTGACCCTGTGTTCGTAGATCCAGCAAAAATATTAGTAGCAGAAAAGGAAGGAGCATAGACATAGAACCCACATGAAGGGGTTATCCTATCTGGGTGGAGTGGAGATTCATCGATGCACCGATGTAGAGGTGCAAACTATCACTATAGGTAAATGAACCCCTAGAATTTTATGGTATGTTGATTCCACAATTTATGTTGATTCCACAATCTATGTTGATTCCATAGGGTCATAGCTCGTTAAAGCTCCAATTCCCAATACCCCAATACAAATAGAGGGAAGGGGCACACCCCCACCATTTTCATAGGTGGCACATTGATGATATAAAGAAAGCATGACGCTAAACCAAATGTACCATTGAAGAGAATGCAACGTGTCAACCCTTAGAATAGTAGGGGAGATTGGCCCATTGTTTCTTTAGGCTACTGGATCTATGAAAACTTATGAGTCAAAAAAGTTGATGGCTTCTAGTCTTGGATCCCTTATATTTGGAATAGGCTATGGGTGGAAAAAACATCAAAGAAAGCCCCCTACCCGTGCCTTAGAATAGTAGGGCTATGGGAAAGCACAGATCAAAATGGAGAAAAAGAGGTGAAGGCAAGAGCAACAAGGAAGGTGGGAGCTAGAGCATAGGTATCAACATCAATTGAAATGGCATAAGCAAGGGAGGCAATAGGAGTTTCACTATTAGTGGCTTTGGTGGGAGCAGAGAGAGAAACAATTGATCTAGTTAACTTGGTTGAACCAAGAGCCCTCATGAATAGTAGGGCAAGGGAAGCATCTTTTCCAGTTGCCATAGAATTGTAGGGTCTGTAGTTGGGAGAATTGTAGGGGATCTAGTTAATTGAGTTGAATCACCATCATACATACTAGAAACCATTAATCCAATCCAATAGTTGCATGCAAAGGAGGAAGCAAGGGTAGTAGGAGCAAAGACAAAGGTAGCTTTAGTAGCTTGAGAAAAAGTGAGAGCATCAATAGCAGTAGCAAAGGACACAAAGCTTATTTTGATTAGTCCCCCATTGAAGCATATCTAGTTCCAGTCCCATAACCAATAGCATTCCAGGTAGTTACTATAGAAAATCACTAATTGGAACATATGCAAATATATGTTGGAGACACAATATACTAATACTTGAGCAATAGATTATGCTGAAGGTATGCCAGATGATTCAATTTGGTCAACTGGAACATTCATCGGGTCAGCTGCACCCTAGACCATATACGTTACCTATCTTACCACTTAAACATGAGATTTGAGTGGGTAGGAGATGAACTTGGCTAGGAAGTACCCTAAAATTTTATGGGCAGATCTATAATGATAGCATCAGGACAAGTTTAAGTTTGCCTCTACATCAAAATATTACCTTGCATAGATTGAGATCCATAGCCAGTTGTTGGCCTACCATCAATGGAAGCAACACAAGCCCTCTATCTATATGGGGATCCATAGCCTAAGCATATCCTTGTTCAAGGTGCATGCAATTCTAGGTCCCTACTATTCTAAAGGGATTCTGTTTGAGATTGATACCTAGTAGTGGATTCTGTTTCCTGAGCTAATGACCTTGAACCAATTGCCTATAGAAAAAATTGGGGGGCAGAACTATTACTCTATGGCAAGAAAGTAGATAGTTTAGTTCCTTTAGAATATTAGGGGCCTATAGAATGGTAGGGACAGGTGGAGGAAGGAATAGAATAGAGCTCTCCCTACCTACATGGGAGAGAAAAGAAAGCCCCCTACTATTCTAAAGGGCACTCTAAAAAAGAAAGCGGAAACAATAGAACTATAATTGTTAGGTCCCGAAGAAGCTATGATAGAGGAGGTGAAGGGTGCGGAGATTCAATCCAGCCTAATATAATATGACAACTCACTATCCCTCAAATTCAAATGGAGATTAGGTGGGTGGCTAGAGGCATCAATGGCATCTAATACCTATGCCCGGGTAGGGCTACCATTGTGTCATGTCCCCTATTCAAATAATTAAAAAACAAATAAACTTTGCTAAGGCAGGTAGGCTCCAAAAAGGTGAAGTTTCAGAAAAAGGGGCTAATCTTTGGAAACCAATGGACTAATAAATAAAAATTATTATTAAATTATATTTTATTAACCCCTCTTGGATGTGATTTAGGGTTATGCCCTCTTTTAAAGGGGTTTGGAGGCATTTTGGGCTCATTCCAGAACTTGATTTTTGCTAATTTTCTTGTTGTTCTTCAGAGGCTACCAAACCTGTGGAGAAGGAGACCCAAGAACGGGAGTTTGCAGGTTTCTAGGAAGGCTAAGGATGGGAGTTTGAAGCCATTCCAGGTGCATGCTCATACAGAGTTTGCCTTTGTGCTAAATAGTGCCGATTTGTGGGTTTTCGGGGTTGTTTTTGGTTTGAGTTTGGTGTTTTCAGTCGAGTGTTTCATATCAGTTTGGGTTGTTGCTGTATTTAAAAATTTAAGATGTTAAAATAGAGCTGAATATATGTATTGGGTCGTGATTAAACTTCTGAGATAGTTTATGAGTGTTTTTGTGGTGTTTCCGGGCATTGTGTGTTAATTTCGGGAGCCCGATTGAGCATAGTTTTGTCCTACATTTGTGAGCTGTTGTGTAAAGGCTATACAAATCTAGAAATTTCATTTTTTAGGCTGTTATGCTGCTCAAATTTCTGTAAAAATTTCTACTTTCAGATTTATTAATAATTTGTGAAGTTGTGAAGTTTTTTGGCACTAATTTGGACATACCCGATTTGGGTTTTATTGGGAAATTGGCAGATCTTTGTAATATTGGTTGTTTGATTTTAAAGATCTGATTTGAGGCTGGAAATACCATGTAAAATCAGTAAAGGGACATTTCAGTGGTATTAGAGCCATGATCTTGCCAGCCTGAGGGTTTGTAGAAGTTGCATGTCAGTTTTGACAACTACACAGATCTTGCATGTCAGATTTTATGGTTGAATGTTGCTTCTAATTAGTTGCATGTCAAAATTTATGATCGCATGCAACTAAGTGAAAGAGAAAAAAGATATTTGCAGTGAGAAAAGAATAAATAAATTTTGATCAAAGCCCCAGTTGAAAGAAAAAGTACAAAATCTAAGGAAGAAAAAAGTATGGCTGATCTAGATGAGATGGCAAAGAAATTCTTCCAAGACATCCAAAATACTCAGAAGCAAACAGTGGATGGTTTGGCAGAAACTAGAGAGGCTTTGCGAATATTGACAGAAAAATTACAAGGAGTTGCATCTATTAATGAGAAAGGGAGCACTTCAGAGGAGCCAAGAAATGGGAGATCCACACCATCTAAATCAACCAAAACTATTTTATTGCCTGCAAATGAGCCACCAGTTTCAAATCCAACCATTAATCCAGTGGAAGAGGTTACAGGTAACTTGATTACATTAAGAGCTACTTATAATGGCTTAGATGATGACTTTCGTAGTTCAGTTCCTTTTAGAGAATATGTGGATATAATGAACACTTTGATGCCCAAGAAAGAGAATAGGAGGGAGCATGACACAAGTGGAAGAGAGCTCAAAAATAAAATAAGCAAGTTTACAGCACCTACTTTTGATGGAACAAATAAAATTTCAGCTAGAGCATGGCTACAAAAATTACAAACTTTCTTCACACTTAACCCCATGAAAGAGAGTGATGCTGTTCAATTTGCAAGTCTACACTTGGAAGATGCAGCCTATGATTGGTGGTATCATCGAATGACTACTCAAGGTCACGATCAGGTAACTACATTTGAAGATTTCAGTCAAAGAGTGATAGATAGATTTGACCTCAAGGATGATGAAGAGTACTTTAAAGAATTGTCAAAGTTGAAGCAAACCAAATCAGTTAATGAGCATATAGAAGAATTTCAAAAAGTGGCTGTTATGGTACCTGATATGAGTGAAAAGAGGATCGTTTATCTTTTTCTTGATGGTTTAGAAGATTCTGTTAAGGGTTTGGTTAAGGCTTTCTCACCCTCAACCTTACAGGAAGCTATCAAAAGAAGCTTGCAACTTGAAACTTGCGTGCCTATGAAATCAATCACTAATCAAAAACCCCCAAATCTTTGGCAACATAAGGGAAATTTTTAGAAAAAGACTTTCCCAACACTACCACCAAAAGATGTGACAAATGTGGCAAAAAAGAAGGTAGATGAAGAGACTAGGAGTGAATTACGAAGGAAAAAGCTTTGTTTTACTTGTAGAGAACCATGGGTTCCAGGACACAGATGTTTGGGGAAAGGTCAAGTGCACTATATTGAAGTTGCTTCAGAATCTGATTCAGATGAGCATGAGGAATTTCATGATACTAAGGAGGAGGTAGAAGAAGAGAACGTAAAAGAAATCAGCAAGGATGGCACTTTAGCAGCATTATCAGGAGTCCCAAGATACCATCCCTTCCGAATTCGAGGGGTACTAGCAGGGCAAAGGTTGACCGTTCTTCTTGATAGTGGGGCAACTCACAATTTTATTGATGAGGGATTTGTCTTGAAAAGAGGGCTTAAAGCAGAAGATTTTGAGGGATTCAATGTTACTGTAGCTGATGGATTCACTATGCCTTGTACACGGGTGGTGAAACAACTCAAGATGACCTTAGGAGATTATGAGTTATGTGATGACTTCTATGTGGTTGGTATTGGGGAGACAAATCTTGTATTGGGTGTTCAATGGTTGCACTCTATCAGAGGCTATTACATGAACCATCAAACTATGGAGTTTAAATTTCATTCCAATGGGAAAGAAGTCATATTGAGAGGGTTATCAAATGGAGCACCTAAGGTGGTCTCTGCAAAGAGGATGGAGAGGACTTTTCAAAGAGGACAAGTAACATGGGCAGCAGGAGTCATAATCCAACCAACAAGCTCTCCAAAGAATCAAGGTAATTTCCATTTTGAAATTCAAAATATTCTTGATAAGCATAGTATAGTTTTCAATGATTTGCCTCCAGGATTACCACCAGATAGAGGTTTTGAGCATGTTATAGAGTTAGAACAGGGTGCCAAACCAGTTATAACAACCCCATACCGCCATCCAAGAGGTTATAAGGAAGAAATTGAAAAAAATATTAAAGAACTCCTAGACATGGGATTCATAAGGCTTAGCTCTAGTCCATTTGCATCATCTGTGGTACTTGTCAAGAAAAAGGATGGTACAATGAGAATGTGTATAGACTACAGGGCTCTAAACAAGAAGACCATAAAAAATAGGTATCCCATACCACGCATAGATGAACTCATTGATGAGTTACATGGTGCTGTATACTTCTCAAAAATTGACTTAAGATCAGGCTACCATCAAATTCGAATGAGGAGTGAAGATGTGGAAAAGACTGCTTTCAGATGTCACTATGGGCACTTTGAATTTCTTGTTATGCCATTCGGACTCACTAATGCACTTGCAACATTCCAATCTTGTATGAATAAGGTATTCAGTCAACATCTTTGAAAATTTGTTTTGGTATTTTTCGATGATATCTTGATATACAATAAAACATGGGAAGAGCATCTAAAGCACATAGACACTATTTTGGGAATCTTGGAGCAGCAATCCTTCTATGCTAAGCTATCTAAATGTGAGTTTGGTTTGACAGAGATCCTATATTTGGGACATATTATAAGCTCTAAAGGAGTACAGGTTGATCAACAAAAAATCCAGGCAATTTTGGATTGGCCTCCACCCACTAATCTTACACAGTTGAGAGGTTTCTTTGGGTTGTGTAGCTACTATAGGATATTTGCCAAGGGATTTTCTCAGCTTGCTGCCCCCTTGACTGATTTGACAAAGAAAGGAGCTTTTGTTTGGACAGAAGAGGCACAAAAAACATTTGATAAGCTTAAGGAGGTAATGAGTTCATGCCCTGTGCTTGCAATTCCAGATTTTTCTTTACCTTTTGTTGTTGAATGTGATGCTTCTGGAGAAGGTATAGGGGCTGTCCTAACTCAAAGGGGACATCCAATAGCATTTGAGAGTAGAAAATTAAATCAATTAGAGAAAGGTTACTCCATCTATGATAAGGAAATGTTGGCAATCATGCATGCACTTCATAAGTTTAGACAATATTTGGTATGTGGGAGATTCATTGTAAAGATAGACCATAATAGCCTCAGGTTCTTCTTGAACCAAAGGGATTTGAATTATCGTCAACAAAAATGGGTAAGAAAATTGCAAGCTTATGATTTTGATATTGAATACATGAAAGGAAAGAATAATGTGGTTGCTGATGCTCTCTCAAGAAAGCCCACTTTGTGTTCCTTATCATCTATCTCTACTGATTGGAAAGTCTCCATAATTTTAGAGTATGCTAAAGATTCATTTGCCACCAAGATTTTGGATAAGTTAGTGGATGATAACAGGTACAAGGTTGTTGATGAATTGATTTATTACAAGAACAGGATCTTCTTAGTGCCAGGGTCAAAAACTAAGGAGAGGATATTGAGGGCCTTTCATGACACACCTTTGGCTGGTCATCAGGGATACTTCAAGACATACAGGCAAATTCGAGAGTAGTTTTCATGGAAGGGTATGAAGGAGGATGTCCTTAAACACATTAAGGAATGTATGGTATGCCAACAAAGCAAGAGTGAGCAAAATTTTCCTGCAGGGTTGTTGCAGCCACTTCCTATTCTCGAAAAAAAATGGGAAAGTATTTCCATGGATTTCATCACTGGGTTGCCCAAGGTTCAAGGTAAGGATTGCATATATGTGGTTGTAGATAGACTAACTAAGTATGCATATTTCTTTCCTATCACATCTGATTTCAAGGCATCACAAGTGGCCGAATTGTTCTTCAAGAAATTTTTTAGATTACATGGTTTGCCTAGAAACATTGTTAGTGACCGGGACAGTAGATTCCTCAGCTCTTTTTGGAAGGAGCTCTTTCATTTGGCAGGAACTAAACTCACTCCCAGTACTAGCTATCACCCTCAAACAGATGGACAAATAGAGATAGTTAATAAATGGATAGAGGGATATTTGAGGAACTATGTTTCAAATCAACAACATGCTTGGGTGAAATGGTTACACCTAGGGGAGTATTGTTACAATACATCTGATCACATGTCGATTGGTATGCCTCCTTTTCATGCTCTTTATGGTTATGATGCCCTTTCCTTTGTTGATCTAATACTTTTCGATAGCAGAGTACCCGCAGCAAGTGATTTCATCAAGCAAAGCCAAGACATAATAAGGTCCCTCAAGGATAATCTACAACATGCACAAAACCAACAAAAGATATATGCTGACAGGAAAAGGATTGAAATATCTTTTGAGGTGGGAGATTTGGTATTTTTTAGGTTGCAGCCATATAAGCAAAGCACCTTGAAGAGGAGTGGGGCAGAGAAACTCAAGCCAAGGTTCTATGGGCCTTATAAAATCATCAAGAAGGTAGGAGAGGTAGCTTATGAATTGGAGCTCCCACCAAACAACAAAATACATAATATTTTTCATGTATCTTGCTTAAAGAAGGTTCTAGGCCAGCAAACCATAGTATCTACAGAATTACCACCTCTTGATGATGAAGGGAAATTAGTTTTGATACCAGAAGAGATTTTGGATACAAGAGAGAAAAGGTTGAGAAATAGGAGCGTCATAGAGCATTTGGTCAAATGGAAAGGATTACCACTAGAGGATGCAACTTGGGAAGGAGCACATATTCTTGAGAATTCCAACCCTCATTTCTTGAGGACAAGCAATATTTGGGAGGGGAGGACTTGTCATGTCCCCTATTCAAATAATTAAAAAACAAATAAACTTTGCTAAGGCAGGCAAGCTCCAAAAAGGTGAAGTTTCGGAAAAAGGGGCTAATCTTTGGAAACCAATGGACTAATAAATAAAAATTATTATTAAATTATATTTTATTAACCCCTCTTGGATGTGAGTTAGGGTTATGCCCTCTTTTAAAGGGGTTTGGAGGCATTTTGGGCTCATTCCAGAACTTGATTTTTGCTAATTTTCTTGTTGTTCTTCAGAGGCTGCCAAACTTGTGGAGAAGGAGACCCAAGAATGAGAGTTTGCAGGTTTCTAGGAAGGCTAAGGATAGCAGTTTGAAGCCATTCCATGTGCATGCTCATACAGAGTTTGCCTTTGTGCTAAATAGTGCCGATTTGTGGGTTTTCAGGGTTGTTTTTGGTTTGAGTTTGGTGTTTTCAGTCGAGTGTTTCATATCAGTTTGGGTTGCTGCTATATTTCAAAATTTAAAATGTTAAAATAGAGCTGAATATATTTATTGGGTCATGATTAAACTTTTGAGATAGTTTATGAGTGTTTTTGTGGTGTTTCCGGGCATTGTGTGTTAATTTCGGGAGCTCGATTGAGCATAGTTTTGTCCTACATTTGTGAGCTGTTGTCTAAAGGCTATACAAATCTGGAAATTTCATTTTGTAGGCTATTATGCTGCTCAAATTTCTGTAAAAATTTCTACTTTCAGATTTATTAATAATTTGTGAAGTTGTGAAGTTTTTTGGCACTAATTTGGACATACCCGATTTGGGTTTTATTGGGAAATTGGCAGATCTTTGTAATATTGGTTGTTTGATTTTAAAGATCTGATTTGAGGCTAGAAATACCATGTAAAATCAGTAAAGGGACATTTCACATTGATACCTATACCTGGGCGAGGTTTCCATCATAGTGAATCTAGCTCCTGGAGAGCAAACTTGATAATGAATACAAGGTTGTTTCTTGATCAGTCTCCTTCCTTGTGTAGATAGGATGGGAGGTAGAGGCCAAGGAATAGAAAAATTAGAAAGAAAGCTATAATATTCTTGTAGGGGGTTCCCTTTTGTTATATAATTGGTGGGTGATCTCTTTGGTGCTGCTTTTTTGTATTCTATAATGCATGCCATCCAAAGGACCCTATATTCTAGAATTCCATCCACCTTTGGAATAGTGGGCCCCCCCTACAATTATATGGCTCATGAAAAAAAACTATTGTAGTACCCACCATCGATGCAAGGTGTGATAGGAGAAATAATGATAACTTTGGTAGGTAGGTACACTCTAGTTCAATTGTGTTCAGTGAAGGTTTCAAAATGGGTGGTAGGCAACTTAAGATCCCTTCATCAACTTTATTACCTACCCCCCCCCCCCATTTCATTACCTATTACCATGGTAGGGGGATGGTAGGTAGCTTCTCCATCCTCACGGAGCTAGATGTCATTGTTTCCTCCCATAGGGGTTCAACCATTGGGGCCCCTTCCTACACCCCCAGTGGGCCTATAATTTTATGGGGAGTAAACAAGGCCCTATTATTATATTATTGCCTACTTGAGCTTTCCCTACTATCTATAGGCTCATTCCAAGTTCTCATGAGCTTGATCCATTAACAAAGCAACAATTCTAGAAATGCTAGGGCACCCCCTGCATGCA
The DNA here is from genome assembly GCA_028749045.1 of Cupressus sempervirens. NCBI lineage: Eukaryota > Viridiplantae > Streptophyta > Pinopsida > Cupressales > Cupressaceae > Cupressus > Cupressus sempervirens. The sequence goes on along the minus strand of CM053785.1, from coordinate 182,491,338 downwards.
AGGTTCATGAGGATGGAGAGTTAAGCTACCTACCATTTTATGATTGAACCTTTGCATGCACACACCAAAACAATAGAATAGAGGACATCATGAACACCTAGAGATAGGGGAGGGAAGTCTCGTGATGTCCATAGAATTGGGTGGGCTTAGGCATGCTTTTTTAGGGTGGTTGCAAGCTCTCCTCATTCTTTATCCTATTACTTCCCAAATGAACATGCACCCTGGGACTAAGATTCCCTTTGACACTAGTGTTCCTTATGCCATAGAATAGGGTAGGGGATTCTCTATGTAACATGCCCTGCCCACCTTATAGAATTATGGGGGGATGGATCACAATAGGCTACCCTACAATAATCTACCCATTAGAATCTTGGGGCCCTTACTCAATAGATCCAGAGCTTCATATTTTAACTTTTGTTTCGATATCCCCTCACCCCCTACTATTATAAGGGGAGTTTCCCACTACTAATCATCTACCTCAGCACCCCCAAGTCTAAGGGATTTTGACACTCAAGGGGGTATTCTGGCATGTTACGTATAGAACCTTGTTTGGAAACTATAGTACCACCCTACCAAACATGTCACCTGCTAGAGGTTGAACTCTAGTTTCCCTACACTATTGCTTTCTATCCTTTAGAATCTAATGAAGAGAGGGTAAGGTAGGTTTTTCTATGCCTAGCTTGTCAAGCCTAAAAAAGAAAGGGAGGTCCTTGCCACAACCAACTCAAGATCAGTGATCAAAGAAAATGAGAAGGGAGGTTGAACCTAGTAGGGCCTTTGGCTAGTTTCCAGCTGTCACCAGCCTGGTAGGTAATGAGGACCTTTATTGCAAGGCTACCACTTATAGATAGTCGGAAAAATTTCCCATATATAGATAGGGCCTCCCTCTACATGCAGAAGAATTCTCTTCTCTTAATTTTTCCCTTTGCATGCATAATTCTCTTAACATTATGAATTCTTCTATTCTATCGTGGGTATTATTATGTTAAGCGATTGAACTCAAATTATCATACATTGTCCCAGACCATCTACATGCAGAATTCATTATCCACTTATCCCTGATGTTTGTTGAATGGTAGGGGCCAAACAACCATTATTTGAGGGCCTTCTTCCCTCTTTAACAGTAGGGACTGTTGTTAGCTTGAATGAGACTTGTCATTATCCACAGTGGATAGCTTCCCATCAATTTTAGGCTAGGGACAACCCATAAATTTTAAGATAGGGTCCAGAGGCCATTGCCATTGTAGGGGTAGGTGGCCATTCATTGCCTCAATAATATCTATGTTGGATTATTCAGAATTAGTAAAAAAACTACTAGTGAATCCATATCAAATTAGTCTAGCCAATAACCTCTAATAATCCCTCAGGACCCATTTTGTGTTTATGGCTATCCCTCTGATTCTTCAACGCCATCTAGTAGACTTAAGTTAGGATTTAAATGAGTTATTCCCAACTTCTTATTTGTAAGTTCAATTGGGCCTTAGCCCATGGGGCCTACCTACCCCCCATTATTTATGTAGGCCCATTCTCTTTTTCTAGGGGCCCATCTAGCGAAGCTCTACCATTCTAGAGGTGGGCAAATTATTCACCCATTTCAAATTGTTTGGTTGAAGTAGAAGGGTATTCTAGTTGCTATACCTATTGTTGCAACTCTTCATTTATGTCATCACTTAATTGTTATCACTCAACATCCTCCATATTTATAGTGACCTACCTACAATTAGTTGCCCTTTTTTGCCTTCTACATGCATAAAGCATCTTCTAGCAATGATAGTAATCTGCCCTCTTCTATAATTCTATCCAGGCTATCTTTGGGCTCTATTTATTTGATATAAGTTATGTGAATGGCCTATAAGAACTCCTAGAAAATTTTAGGGCTTTTTGTTGAGCCTATGCTTATAGCTTCTCACTTCCCAGGCTACTTGTGACAGTTAGAGTGGGTAATTGTTACATGCCTATATCTGATGGGATCCAAGTGCTCTTGGTCATTGATTAATAAGCTTTCATGCATGTAGAGGTCACCCTACTATTATAAGGGAAATATACCCTTGGACTGGATATGGATATTAATTGGTGCACATAGAATAGTAGGGTAGCCCAATGGAGCTTTCTTTGTTCACCCTGAATGCAGAGTTAGCCTTGTAGTGTCTATTCTCTTCCCCAATATCCCTTTCTCTGATTTATTATTAGGTCATATTCCCTACTATTCTATAGGCTATTGCTAGGGCATGGGGTCAAATTCCATACTATTCTTAAGGTGAGGGATCTTAGCTTGTCATCCATTATGGTGATTACCTCTTTCACCTATAAAACCCCATAGAATTGTAGGGGCTCTGTCTAAGGTGCTTTCCCTACACAACTAAAATTGTAGGCATTTGTGATTCTATTTGTAGGTCACCTTAGAATAATAGGGCACTCATCTATTCCCTGATAGGTGCCAGGGTCCCCCCAGCACTAGAATTGTGTCTAAGAATAGTTGTTCCAGTAGAATTTCTCTTCAGTCTCTAGCTGCCTTATTTCTATTGGATCTTGGTGTATCCCTTTCTACACCCTACCCCTACAGGTAGTTGAGTCCTTGACTCAGTGCCAACTTGAGCACTTGGTGTTGTGATAGTAGTGCACCGAGGATTCATGTTGAGTGCAATAGGGTCGTAATATGCACCCATGATGTCCTACTATTTTATAGGCCCATAGCCCATAGAATTCTAGGGATGGGTAGGGGCCAGTGCAATAATTTGCCTATAGCCCATAAAATTCTAGGGTAGGGTGTGTAGGGGGGCCTATAGAAATAATGGGGTAGGGTGAACCTATAAGTGGTCCTACTATTCTAAAGGATCTATTTATGCTAGAATGCAAGGGGCCTGCCCTAGCCCTAAAATTTGAAGGGAAGGGAAGGTAAGGTGAGGGTGCATGTAGAAGGATCATAATGGTAAGGAACTGAGAATTGTAGGGCATGAAGCCCTACCCTTTAATTCTATGGCTATGGTAGACATGGCCTCAAAATTCTATGGCCCCTAGATGACTAGAATAAGGGTAATTAGTTCCTCCTCTTGGTAGTTAGATTTCTTTCTCTGAGCAGTTAGATTGTTTTCTCTGAGCTGAGCCTCCTACCTCAACTAGCCTAGCTTACTACTAATCTAGCTCCTTGGGTCCATTACCTTGCAATCCTATCCTTTTCTTCCCCATAGGGCTCAATGCCCCCTTTTTTATTATTAAAGTGCTACCATCATTTGTTTTATATTGTGCCTTTATACTGTGTGTGCCTTGGAGGATCCAGAGAAAGAAGGAAGCTATATCCTCCATAACTAGAATAAGCTACAACTATATTCCCCATATTGCCTCGGTTGAAAGGAGATTGGAAGGATGGAACTATTATAGGAGCTCAATTCAAATGGCCCCTACCCTTCCTAATTAACAAGGTTGAGGGAGGCCCCTATGATATGTAATGTTCAAATGTAGCCCCCCTACCATACAATTTAATGGGGATAGGATGTATAGAATCTTTCTCTCCTACTGGCCTTCTACATGCACATATGCATCGTACAAATCTATCCCTATCCAGCCTTTCAGATTGATCTGACCCTTGCCAATTCTTCTCTTTCTTTCTATACGTAACATGCCCATGCAAAATATGGCTTGTTAGGCTCCTAGTCATTCTATTATTCCCCGACCCCCTTTATAATATAAGGATATTTGCACTGATAGAATATATCATCACTATTCATAATTTCAGTCGAAGCCTAGAAGAGATAGGCATCATTAGGAATTAGTTGATTATGCCACTGCTATAGCCTTTACCTTTACCCTTACTTATATATAGTGGGGGGGTGGGGGAGGAGGCAACCAGGGGGTAAGGGCACTTTATAAGAAGATAGTTGGGTCTTCCAGTAGAGGAACACTCCATTAAGCACCCTTAGAATAGTAGGCTATTCACACTTCCCCTCCATAGAATAGGCTAATTTATTATTGGAATCCTGGGCACATTCTATGTGATGGAGAGAAAAAAATTGCTAGGAGGAGATGATTCCAACTTCCCCACCTTGCATCTACATGCACTGGCTTTTTTTTTCACTAGCATAAGTTTGCCAATTGCTTTATTGGCTCTTCGGAAACTATAGTCCTACTATTTATTATAGGACTACCCTTATAAATGAAGATCTCTCCACCTAGCATCAAGAGGAGGCCTATCCCTTCCTATCCCTCTGCACAAAAATATCACTTCGCCGTAGGGTCTAGAGGAATTGGAGTTCCTTTACTAGATTGGGGCTCTTGGATAGCTACCCTATATTGAAAGGGCCCCCCACCCATTGTCCCCACCCTACTTCCTGGGCCCCCCTACTATTCTATGGGGTGCGTTCCAACTTGACTAGACCAGGATCTCATCCATAGTTTGTGGCACACACCATTTCATCATCAGCTCTTCCTTCCCTAGCTCTAAGCATAGAGATATCCCTATCATGATCAGTAGGTGGAGCTGCCCCTCCCACGTGAGCATTTATATTTTATGCCTCTAGTAGGAAGGATTTTCTTATCAAGGGATAGGGATAAGAGGCCCTTCACTATCTATGGCAGTGAGCTAGGATCTTGCTAAGATGTTTCATCATCCATTGCTACTTGATCCCACACTCATCAACTAATGCCCCAGACCCACAACTACTTAGGTGATATGGAGATACTTGGGAAACATTGTCAACTCAGTTGATTCTGGCACTCGGTTGAATTTGGATGCTTGGTTCACATTGATCACTCGACAAACTTAGCTAGCTCGATTCACATAATTCCACTTGCTCTATTCTCATTCTAAAATTGGAATGCTAATCTTACTCAGTTTATACACTAGAGCTTAGTTGACACTGTTAGCTCAGTTCGTACATGAGCTTGGTTAACACTCTTTTTTTTGGTAGCTTGGGCTATACTAACTTCCCATCATGACTAACTATTTTGGTTCTAATTGACAATATGTCTTGCCATAGGGTCAAGAATACCTAGTTCATCATTTACATTTTTCAAGGAAGTCACTAACTTATTATTTCCACACATTAGTTAAGTTGAGATTTTCATTTTCATCTTTGATATTTTGGATGAGTGTACAATCAATTTTTTCCATCACCTTCAATCGATTCCCTAAAAGAGTAATAAATTTGTTAAGAAATAAAATTGCCTCTTGAAATGACATCACAAGGTCAAATATTCCTGTTATATGTAATTATTTTTGCATAGACTTGGATGATCTATTGATCAAACCTAACAACATTTAAGTTCTTATCAATCATTTCTCTTTAAAAGCCTCAATTGCTATTTTTATTGATCATGTTTTACTTTTGCTATTGTTAAATCATAATAAGCCTTTTGATCAACAACATCAACAATATTCTACGTCCAATGGTTTTTGAGTTAGTTGAAACCAAGTAAAACTCCTTTGACTTATTTTTTTCTTTCACATTCCCCTTAGACCTTAAATTTATTTCTTCAAATTATTATTTTTTGACCACAAGCTACATATAATTCTACTTCAAATCATCATAGTTATCTTGCAACTTATTTGTAACTACTTCATTTAATTATGTAGTATTGATAACCATTTTTTGCAACTTTCCTTGCACAAGTATTGACCACTATCCTTATCAATGAACTCCTCTAAATTCATCACAATTTTCAAAAAAAATGGTTCCTTTTTGGCTAGGGTCAAAGCCCATGGTTACCAAATAACATATTCTAAATTGAAGGACTACCCTGCCAATTCCTTCTCTAGTTGCTCTTCACTTTGGAACATGGGTTTTTCATCACTTCTAGCAATATGAAACATCATTTATGTCCCTAAATTTCAAACTAGTAGTAGAAACATTCCAAATGTTTGATTAACATTAATACTTTTCAATTGAAATATTTTTAGTCTCAAGGCCAAATTTATTCCTTAGTCTCTTCTTTTACATGTTTGAATCTTCTAGAAAAAATTTCTTCCTCTCTTCCTAAAGTTCTTTCTTAAACTCATCCTTCTTGGAAATCATCACCAAAAATACCTAGTGTGGGTAGGAAATGTGAATCAAGGATGCATGACCTAAGTTCATCACATAACCTACTCACATATACACGAGCATATAATAAATACAGAGAGAAGATAAGGAAAATATTCTTTTCAACTCCAATTCTAGAGAACTAGGTCTAGATAGATTAATGCTAACCGAAGGAATAAGGAGCACTAATGTGAACAAGATCTAGGAAGAATAGAGGAAAGATATCCAATTCCTTAAGAACTCTCAATGTATGTGTGTGTAATCAAAGCTAGATATATGATAGATATGATGAAAAGAAAAAGGGGAAAATGAACACACCTTTGAGATCTATTTGTGCTTGTCGTTCTTGATCCAAATGAATGGAAGTTGTTAATTTGGGCCTAAAACTACACAATAGATGAAACCCAAAAATATTTTGGAAAACTATCAGGAGTGAACTAGATCTTAAAGGGTGAGATGGATCATCAGGGGTGCAGTGTTCCCCTAATGAAAGGTATGTGACATTGATTTTGATTTCACAGTTTCAAAAAAATCTAAAAAGGGTACTCTAATCTGTGATCCTTTTGTTGACTTGATTTCTATAACCTACACTAATTTTTTGTTGATGGGGGGTTTTCTTTAGTCAAACCCCAATTTAGGAATTAATGTTGAATTGAAATAACATGAATGTAAAGTAAGTGTACAAATCCCCTTACAAAAATTAAATCTCTTAAATCAAATGCAATGTGCTTACTTCACTAATAGATTTGGACCAAGAAGATGAAGATGAATCGATGTATAAGATGCAAAAAAGGATCTTGGATGGATTGAATAAGATCTTGAAGATAAACTCTTTCAATTTCTTGAATGCTTGAATCCTAGATCTTCAATGGAGGAATGCTTAAAGATTTGAAGGCTTGAGACTTGAAACACTTGAGAGCTAGAGCTTGTAAATTATTGAGAGAAAGATGTTGTGATATGAAAAATGGTGCAAATGGAAGGGTTTATATCGAGCTTGTAATTAATTAACTCTATAAAATGGGACCCAAAGAGGGGAGCCAAAATAAGACTTTGTTATGAGTGCATTGCACCCCTGATTGTCCCAATAGGGGAGAAATACACATTTGATTGGTTAGGGGTGCACTATGCCTTTGATGATTAGATGCACAAACCCATGAAGCTATCTTGGGGCTCAAAAATAGGTCTCAGGATCTAGAAATTAGGTCCAGATTATGAGGAAATCCCATTTTGGTGTGAGGAGTAGATTCCAAGTGGATATATGGATAAAATGAAGGACCTAAAGGAAATAGATCCTACATTGAGATTGACACCAATAAATAGGAGCTTTAAATAGTATCTATTAGGTTTTACCACAATTCCATCGAGGAGAAAGGGCATAAAAGGGAAGAAGAGATGAAAGAGAGAATGAAATTGATGATCTCGCATTAAATAGGTGCTAAACCTTCATTAAATTGGGGTGCTTACAATTTAAGATGGTACATTTAGTTCCCACTTTAGAACGAGCACAAAATTGATCCAAACTCTTGGTAAAGTAGAGAATAAGGCATAGGATACTCTTATTTAAATTTAGGAGACAAAGAACCCATCAAGCCTCCAAGGGATTGAGAATTTTCTAACTCCCAAATCATAGAGAGAGAGATATCACTGACTAAAAAGGAAGAGTGATTATCTCACCCAATAGAGTGGGCACTATACTATGAATCATCGAAAGAGATGTTGCAAAAGATGACATTAAAATAGTCTAACAGGGCAGTAATTTGCTAGTCAACCCATCAGAAGACCCACCCATAGATCAACTTTCTTCTTATCACCATGGTAAGGTTTAGTAAGGATGAATTACTCATGTATAGGACTTAGAAAAATGTTATGCATTACCCATTGATGAGATTTATCACATGTGCATGTAAAGGAGAGAGAAACTCAATGTCAAGGATGCTCACTTCCTAGATTGAATGTGTGCATAGAGAATCCATTCTTTAGGATTGTGCATAATCCATAAAGGGATTCATGAGAGACTTTCATTAAAAGAAAAGGATGAAAAAGTAATGCATATATTTCATGCTAACTTAGGAAACATACTAAACAACCAAGGTGAAATTACCCCAAGCTAAACTCAAAATTCATATTCACCACCCCATGATTGGAATAAAAAAATGATCAAAGTGTATGACCCCATGTTAAAGTCATTGCTAACACTTTAAGAGGAGCAATGGATTTAGTGAAGTATACATGTAATCATCAAATGGTCTTTTCACTATGAGATGCCCCTAAAAGAAGACAAATCAAGGGAGATGAACACATAACATGCAAGAGAACAAAGAGATCTACTAATTATGGGGTCAATATGATCATATGATAATATGTAAGTATTATATCGAGTATGACATGTCATCATCCCCCAAAGGAAGTATAACTACAATAGAATGGAAGGAAGGTATATAAGAGATACAAAGAAGATTATTTTTGGATCACCATCATGGAGACCAAAAAAATTTGGAGTTACCATGTTGCAAACCCAAGAAGACAACACAAGGATACTATTACCCATTTCCCCCCCGCCACACCAAAATTCAAATTTTAAATGCTTGCCCCGCCCAGTGGCTAGTTCCCAGATTTAATGTTATTTAATTGCTTGGGAAATACAAAAATTAAATGATTGAAACCTTGGTGTATTTCCCTTTTTTGCTTTGCAGGCCTGCAACTTTTCGCACCATCAGATCTTGCACAGATCTATGGTGGGCACTATCTCACATTTTGAAAATACACAACCCTTAAACATTGCTAGAAAGCCCCTTTTCGATGTGTGGTAGGTGGGTTTGCTTTCTCTTATGAGCTGCACATGGGAAGGATAGGGTGGTAGGTTGAGCTGACAGTTTGGTTGGCACCCGCTTTCTCGCATTTTATTTTTGATAGACCTTTTGATGATGCAAGCAGGTGCCCTGGTGACACACATCTAGATGATATCATGATTGATCTCATAGAAGGTTTAGAAGGCACAAATTCTGAGCACTATAGATTCAAATTAGATCCACAGCCGAGGCTTCCCCACATTATTAATATGTGAGGGTTTTAATTCTTGTGAGCATGCCTCCTTATGACACGTGGAGGGAACAACATCACGGGCCCACCTTGTTCAAACAATGATGCATGAAGAATTCTCTCTGTTCAATGCAAATAGATCAAGGGTTGGCGCTTCCTCACATTAACAAGATGCAAGGAAGATAAGAAATGTGAGAAAGCACCTTGCTACCATGTGTCCTTGTGGGGTTGGGTCCATTCCACATGTTGCAAACTGATGCCAGTTGTGTACCAGGGTGATGCCAGATGGGGCTGAGTCAGGCTGAGTCAGTTGCCAAGTGTTTTCGTGGGCCCAGGTTTCATGGATAGGCACAACTTTTAGAAGATCTTCTTGATCATCAATCTCGCAGAGATCAATGATTAGGGCTTTCCCACAATATGGAAGTGCAAGGAAGTTAAACATTGTGGGGAAGCACCTAAATGACATGTGTCCCAGTGATTCTAGTGGAGGCAGTAATAGTTAGAGGCACTGGCAGTTAATGTGATCATCGCGGTTAGAGTTGAGGAGTTGGTGCAGTTAGTCAGTTAGATGTGGTCCACCCTGAGAAGACCTTGCGAGGTGGAAAAATGATAAAAGACCATTGGCCGACATGGCTCATTCTACTTGCAGGGTCACATTGATTTGCTAACTTTGTTGATCCACCAGCTAGAATAGGAGAAATTAGGTTTTCTCGTGCGATCTGATCCTTGTGATCGATGCTAACCACTTTGGAATGAATGAAAAAAAAAAGAGGAACACTCCACCACCTCTGATCCTCCCATCTACTTGGTCAAAATGATTTAATGGTGCCATTTTTGTCTTCTCAAGACCCTATTCCAACAAGATCAGATATCATTGCATATGGATCCCCATGATTATTCTTTATAGGACTTAATGGCAGGTAGTTGCAAAGTAATTTTAGTTAGAAGACATTTCAAGTATGCTCGAACTATAAAGGCAATTTATGTAGATTTTGTAAAGGTCGACCCTTCTTTGATTTCTCTGATATTGCTCTGCAATTTCATGTGTAAATTCCCTTTGCCTCTGAACTGTATGGAATTATGCCTTATCTCCTTTAGCCATTGATGTAAAGTGCAAGAACTATTTGCCTCTCATTAGTGTTTTGTGGATATCTGCAATCTGCATGACTGTATCTCTTGTAGCTTGTAAATGATATATAAGTGAATCTTCTCTTTCCTTGTGTCATTCATTCTAGTTTTTTGATCTGCATGTGGTTGTTAGATTGAAACAAGTCTAAATGTGTATATCTTTTGGTGTCATGATGGTTCAATAGTGCATATATGGGCAGGGATTGGTTTGAACACTCTATTTTGGTGAATCACCCCCTTAGACTAGAATAGGTAGATTTTTTTTTAATGCTGTCCTTCTCCCTTTTCCTCTCCAAGAGTAGTTAGGTGCACCCTGATAGTAAGAGGAAGCTGGCCTTCTCCAGAGATTCAACCTCACAGTTCAAGTCCCATAGCTTGAAGGTTGTTTCCATGTTTCACAAGGTTGTCCTTAGGTAAGACTTTGGACAAGGGTGCAAACCTCTATGACAATAGTTTTTGGCATGCCTGATGGGACATATATTAGAAGATTTCAAGTCTACTGGTGTCAAGAAGAAATATTTCAGGATTAATATTGAAGAGATAGTACTGGCTTTGGTGTTCAAGCCTTCAAGAGGGTCATTCTAAAAAGTACTTGGCAACTTTGAGCTTCGAACACATCTCGTTCCTGACTGAAGTTGCAAGAATTCATGCCCAAAGTTGAAACAAGGGCATCTTCTAGAGGTAATTTTCAATAACAAGAGCTTTCACTTTCAAATCCTAGAAGAAGGAGGGGTAGAGTATCTTTATCACCAGTTAGGAGCACAATAGTAACAAATACACTTGCAAGATCTATTTTTACCCCTCCTACTATTAGATCTCAGCCTAGATTGCCATCAACACATATAAATAGATCAATTGTGTATATGGCACAACCTAGAGCTCATGCTTTTGCCACCTTTAATGGTGGCAGTCCTCTTTTATTGGCACAAGGACATGACATACCAATAGCTGCACTTAAAAGTATACCAGAGTTTACTGGTGAAACTTCTACCTCTCCCTCAGAACATATTCAAGAGGTTGCAAATGTTTGTAATATCCATGGTATTACAGAAGATGATGTTGCAGTTAGGCTTCTAGCCTCATCTCTAAAAGGAAAAGCACTACAGTGGTATAGAGGTTTGGCTCATGGTTCTATAACAGATTGGGATGTATTAGGAGCAGGTTTATGTAAACACTTTGAGGACAAAAGTGACCATTTGTCACTTTTAGAATAGTTGACTACGATAAAAAGAGCCCCCCATGAATGTATGACTGATTTCAACTATAGATTTCAAAAGACATGGGATAGAATACCTGCTTCAATAAAATCTACCCTTGGTAATGCCTTCTTGCATTACCTCAGAGCTTTCAACAGTGACATTACTACTACAATCCAAACAATGGGAGGGGATACTTTACCTAATACTTATGACATAGCAATAAGGGCAGAAAATATATTGATACAAGGAGGTAAGTTAGGTCCAAGGCCTCCTATGCCCTTTTCCCCTGATGTCCCAAACCATCAACCAACAATGGCTCCTCCTCCCACAACTTCCACCTTACAATCCCTTGCTCTAGTCCCTCAAGCCTCCACATCTTCAAATGGAATAGATGAGATTAAGGAGATGATGCAATCTATGATGTTGAACATAGATAAGAGATTGCAGGGCTAAGAAAAGAAGTTAGAGGATAGTTTCTCTGTGATGCAGAAAATGAGCAATAAGGTGGTGACTTTAGAAAGGCAACAAGGTCAAGGTAACAAAGCTCATCAATTGCAATATCAAACCCTAAACAGTGTTAGGCCTCCAAATCAAAATTATGGGAATAATTCTTTTGATCAAAATAGGCAGAGTAGTCATGCTTCAACCTCCAATGTGAACCAAAGTAGGGCCATAGTCCCTCAAAACAACATGGCCCAAGATCAAGATTTTTGTCCCTCTTGTAACTATTCTTATGCCTGTTGCATGTGTCAGAAGGTTGAATTTTATTTGTCTTTGACCATCCAAGAGCCTACAACAAGACAATCATACAAGGAGGACCAATTTAAGGATGCCTCCTATGTGCAGGGGCAAGGTGATTTCTCCTTTATGAATCATCAAATGGAGGAACATTGTAATGTAAACCAGGATTCCATTACTCACAATACTAGGAGCAAAAGAAGAGCTATTGAAGATACTATCCTTCCTCCTCCTAATCAGGCCTCAACTTCAAATGCAACACCTCATGAGAAAGCAGTAGATGATCAACCAAATGTTCTTCAGTAGCAAGGACAAAGTAATGTTTGAAATGATGTGAGTGATGCTTTGGTTGTTCCATCTCAACCTCCTACAAGGACAGCTCCCAAGGCTTCTACTAAAGTGCCCTCTACTCCATTCAGTGTGGTAGGAAAAATGAAGGAGACAAATGTGAATATTTCCATGTGGGATATTGTTGCTAATATACCCATGTAGAAGAGGTTACTGTAGCAAGATTTGGAGAGTATTGAACCAAAGGATAAGACGCCTAGCATGGGAAGTGCCACAAGTCTAGTGCAACCATCAAATAGGGTAGAAAAAAGTAAAAAGGTTAGACCTCCTCCATTCTATGTTTCTCTAATTATAGGGGATAAACTAGTCCACAATTGCATGATTGATTCAGGGGCTAGTAGTTCAGTGATGCCTAGGTGTGTTGCTGATGCTTTGGAGATGAAATATGAGCACATTGTTAAGGATGTGTTACAGCTGGATGGTAGTACTGTCAAGACTATAGGGATCCTTAGGAATGTAGAGATGGCCCTACATGCATGCCTTGGTTGTACTATAACTCAAGATATATCAATTGCTAAGGTCAAGCCACATTTTTCCATTTGTTTATCAACAGGCTTCACTACCCAAATAGGTGGTTACATTTCTTCCGATTGGTCATGTATGTTTTTTAGAATAAGTTATGGAGCAAAAAATTCAATCAAAGCAGAGCCTCTAGCCCTCCATCATATTGAACCCTATACCCCTAATCTCATCAACATGAATTGCACTATCCTAGAAGTGGATGAGAATGACATAGTGAATGAACGTACCACTTCCCTAGCACAGATACCTAATTTCCTTTTGGATGAGTGGGCTACTGCATATCAATTTGATCATATGTCAGAGACCCTTGAGACAGGCCTCAGTACCTATTGTATATTAGAAAAGGATGCTCTCATTCCCAATCTTGTGGAGACTAAAGAAGATATAAGTGGGATATGGAGAATGTACTTTAATGGCTCAAGAAATAAGAATGGATCAGGGGCTAGTGTGATGTTGGTTTCTCTTGCACAAGTAAGGTATTACTTCTCATTCAGGCTCTAATTTAGTTGCACTAATAATGTAGCCGAGTATGAATCCTTGATTCAAGGTCTCCTACTTGCTCAAAGAAGAGGAATCCAAATCTTAAGTGTATATGGAGATAGTGATTTGGTGGTTAATCAAGTGAGAAATTAGAATATCACCAAGAATGGTTTGCTCAAGTCTTATAAACATAGGGTATGGGACCTGCTTGAGGATTTCAATGTGTTTAATATTCAGAGCATCCCTAGAAAAGAAAATAGATATGCTAATAGACTTGTAGCAATAGGTACATCTTATGATGTGCCAGGGAATCTCGAGGGGAAGAAAGAGCAAAAAATCAGAGTGGTATTAAGGCCTGTCATCCTTGACAATAAAATACATTGGCAAGTGTTTGAATTTGATGAACAAATTGTAAGCTTCTTGCAGAATGAAGCAAAATTTTTAGATAGAAACCAGTCAAGACTGCAGGATCAGTATGGTGATCAAATCATTAACCTAAGTTCCAACAGATTGCCTAAGGTTCTCATTACCCTAGAGAGTGTTTTCAATCTTGATGACCAAGCAAGAGGCAGAGTCATGAACCTAGCTGCTGATGAGGATGATCACACCCCAGTCATGATTGCTGATTGAAAATCCTTAAACATGGGGAAGGTATGTTTTGAGATTGAACAAGAAAGTTTTATTCATCTATGTCAAGAATTTAATGATATATTTGCCTGGACATATGATGATTTAAAGGGTTTTGACCCAAGGTTGTTTCAACATACCATAGATTTAATTGATAATGTCAAACCAGTGAGACAAAAATAGAGGCCAGTGAATCCCAAGATTGAACCCTTAATGAGAAAAGAGCTATCCAAATTGATTAAGGCCAACATAATTTTCCCTATCAAGCACTCATCATGGGTAGCAAATCTTGTCCCTGTTAGGAAGAAGAATGGAGAAATTAGATTGTGTGTGGACTTTAGGGACCTTAACCAAGCTTCCCTTAAAGATCACCATCCTCTTCCTTCCATGGAGCAAATTTTGTCCAAGGTCAGTGGTTCAGAGAGATTTTCATTTCTTGATGGGTTCTTTGGTTACAATCAAGTGCTGGTTAAGGAGTCTGATAGATACAAGACTACATTCACCACCAAGTGGGGTACCTATGCTTATTGTAAAATTCCATTTGGACTAACTAATGTAGGTGCTACATTTCAGAAGGCAATGGAGATGGCCTTTAAAACCATGATTGAAAAGTTTGTATTAGTTTACCTTGATGATATCACAGTGTATTCAAAGAATGTGGAGGATCATTTTGATCATCTTAGATAGGTGTTCTTGAGGTTTAGAGAGTTTGGGGTATCCCTTAACCCAAGAAAATGTGTCTTTGCTACCAATGAGGGAAAATTATTAGGACACATTGTATTTAAGGATGGCTTAACCATTAATCTAGAGAGAACAAAAGCAATACTTGCTCTTCCTCTTCCTAAACACAAGAAAGGGCTACAAAGTTTCCTTGGTAGGATAAATTTTGTGAGAAGATTTATCCCTAATCTTACTACCATGGTAAAACCCCTTACAACTATGCTCAAGAAAAGTATGGTCTTTGCATGGACCAAGGAAGGGAGAGAAAGTTTTGAAGAGATCAAGGCAGCCATAGCCTTAACCCCTACTCTCATTTATCCAAAATTTGAGAAGGATTTCATTCTCTATACCCTAGGTGGTGAGTCATGTATTTCTGTTGTCTTGACTCAGAAAAACAATAAAAATGAGGAGCAGCCCATAGCCTTCTTTAGCGAAGGGCTTAAGGAGCATGAAGACAAGTAAAAATTTGTAGAGAAGCAAGCCCTTGTGGTCATCAGAGCTTTAAAGAAATTCAGACACCTCCTATCTCACAATAGGATTCATTTGTTAGTACCTCATGCCAGCGTGAAATATTTTCTATTGAGCAAAGATATTAGTGAGAAAAGAGTTGGTTGGATTACAAAAGTGATGGAATATGATGTTGACATCCAGATTACCAAGCTGGTAAGAGGGAAAGGATTTTGTAAACATATGTTATCATCTCAGAAATTAGATGAGGAAGTTGCCATGGTATTAACAAAGGAAAAAGAGGTAAGAAATGATAACCCAAAGAATTGGGTGGATGATATGAAGAATTTCTTATCAAGCAAAAGATATCCTCAAGGATTAGATAAAGCTAAAAGGAGACAGTATAGATTGCAGTCAATTCCTTATGTCTTAGTTGAGGGTATTCTTTGCAGGAAAGATTTAAATGGAGCCCTATTAAGATGCATTGACATAGACCAAGCTGAAAGAATGATCAAAGAACTTCATGATGGCCCTGATGGTGGTCGCTTTTCGGCAAGGACAACTGCAATGAAGATCATGAGAGTTGGTTATTACTGGCCATCCCTATTCCATGATTGTCATAGGTATGTGAGGAAATGTGAAAAAAGTGCTTTCTTTTTTGGTAAGAAAAATCTTGCAGCCCTTCCTCTTCATCCCATCCAGGTGGGCCAGCCTTTTGCTCATTGGGGATTGGATTTCATAGGCCCTATCAACCCTCCTTCCAATTCTGGTCACAAGTGGATCTTAGCTGCTACAGATTACTTCACCAGATGGACAGAGGTAGTTGCATTGAAGGATGCCACAAAATCTTCAGTTGATGAGTTCCTTGATGGAATTGTGACTAGGTTTGGTGCTCCTTTAACCATCATTTCATATAATGCAAAGTCTTTTGTAGGAGCTCAGATTAGTGCATGGGCAATCGATCATAATATCTACTTGAGCACATCCTCAAACCACTATCCTCAGGGTAATGGTTTGGCCAAATCCTCCAACAAAAACTTGATTAAGACCATAAAGAGGAAAATAGAAGATAACCAGAGGTGTTGGCATAAAAAATTAAGAACAGGTCTCTGGGCTGACAGAATAACACCTAAGAGGTCATTAGGGAATTCACCATTCATGTTAGTATATGGTAGAGAAGCAAGGCTTTCAATTTAATTAGAGTTCCCATCGTTGGAACTAGCTCATCAACTAGAGCTAATTGACAATGATTCCATGATAGTGAGAATGGTAGAATTGATGGAGCTGGAAGAAAGAAGAAATTAGGCCATGCAGACCATGGAGACAGATCAACAGCAGGTAAAAAGAATTTTGACAAGAAGGCTAGGGTCAGAACCTTCAGGGAGGGTGACTTGGTCTTGAAGTGGGATGCAGACAAGGCAAAACTAGGGAGGCACTCAAAATTTGATGCATTATGGAGTGATCCCTATCTAATTTCCAGTTGTAAGCAGGCCAATGCTTTTCAATTGAGCAGGCCTGGTGGTGAAATCTTGCCTATCCCAGTCAATGGGATCTATCTCAAACCATGTTTTTGATAGGGTTTGAATTTTCTTGTACATAGGTAGTGTAGTTTCCTTTTAGTTGTTTTCTAGCTTTCCAAGAAGTGCATGAGCACATGTGTTTTGTAGAAGGTTTTTAGTCTCTAGTTTCAATTACCGAGGGCAGGTTCCCAGATTTTTAGTGTTTTGTCCTACAGAGGTAGGGTTAGGATTCTACAATGCACTGATCCACATTTTCCATGACTCTATAGCCCAATGGATGCGCAAGGTCACTAGTTTTATGCGTAGCCGGCTTGCATCCCCTCTAAGTCACCAAAAATGTTACCCATTTTTGCCCCCGCTGCCAAAATTCAAATTTTAAATGCTTGCCCCGCTCAGCGGCTAGTTCCCAGATTTAATGTTATTTAATTGCCCAAGAAATACAAAAATTAAACGATTAAAACCTTGGTGTATTTCCCTTTTTTGCTTCATAGGCCTGCAACTTTTTGCATCGTCAAATCTCGCATAGATCTATGGTGGACGCTTTCTTGCATTTTTAAAATACACGACCCTTAAACATTGCAGGAAAGCCCCTTTGTGACACATGGCAGGTGGGTCCACTTTCTCTTATGAGTTGCAGGCAGGGAGGATAGGGTGGCTAGTTGAGTTGACAGTTTGGTTGATGCACGCTTTCCCACATTTTATTTTTGATAGACCTTTTGAAAATGCGAGCAAGTGCCCTAGTGACACACGTCCAGATGATATCATAGCTAAGCTCGCAGAAGGTTTAGAAGGCACAAATTTTGAGCACCGTAGATTCAAACCAAATCCATGGATGAGGCTTCCTTGCATTATCAAGATGTGAGGGTTTTAATTATTATGGGCATGCCTCCTTGTGACACATGGAGGGAATGGCTTCACAGGTCCGCCTTGTTCAAAGAATGATGCATGAAGAATTCTCGCTATCTGATGCAAACAAATCAAGGGCTGGTGCTTCCTTGCATTAACAACATGGAAGGAAGATTAGAAATGCGAGAAAGTGCCTTGCTACCATGTGTCCTTGTGGGGTTGGGTCCATTCCACATGTTGCAAAGTGATGCCAGTTGTGTGCCAAGGTGATGCCAAATGGGGCCGAGTCAGGTTGAGTCAGCTGCCAAGTGTTTTCATGGGCCCAAGTTTCATGGACATGCACAATTTTCAGAAGATCTTCTCGATCGTCGATCTCGCAGAGATCCATGATCAGGGCTTTCCTACAATATGGAAGTGCAAGGAAGTTAAACATTGTGGGGAAGTGCCTAAATGACACATGTCCCAGTGGGTTCAGTGGAGGCAGTAATAGTTAGAGATGCTGGCAGTTAATGTGACCGTCGTGGTTAGAGTTGAGGACTTGGTATAGTTAGTAAGTTGGATGTGGTCCACCACGGGAAGACCTTGTGACATGGCAGAAGGATAAAAGACCATTGGCCCACGTGGCTTATTCTTCTTGCAGGGTCACGTTGATCTGCTGACTTTGTTGATCCACCAACTAGAACAAGGGAAATCAATTTTTCCCGTGCGATCTGATCCTTGTGATCGATGCTAACCACTCTGGAATGAATGCCAAAACAAAGAGGAACACTCCACCACCTTTGATCCTCCCACCTACCTAGTCAGAAAAATTTAATGGCACCATTTCTGTCTTCTCAAGACCCTATTCCAACAAGATTAGATATCATTGCATTTGGATCCCCATGATTATTCTTTTCAGGACTTAATGGTAGGTAGTTGTGAAGTAATTTTAGTTAGAAGACATTTCAAGTATGCCCAAACTATAAAAGCAATTTTTGTAGATTTTGTAAAGGTCAACCCTTCTCTGATTTCTCTGATATTGCTCTGCAATTTCATGTGTAAATTCACTTTGCCTCTGAACTATATGGAATTCTGACTTATCTCCTTTAGCCATTGATGTAAAGTGCAAGAACTATTTGCCTCTCATTGGTGTTTTGTGGATATCTACAATTTGCATGACTATATCTCTTCTGGCCTGTGAATGATATATAAGTGAATCTTCTCTTTCCTTGTGTCATTCATTCTAGTTTTCTGATCTACATGTGGTTGTTAAATTGAAACAAGTCTAAATGTGTATATCTTTTGGTGTCATAATGGTTCAATAGTACATATATGGGTAGGGATTGGTTTGAACACTCTATTTTGGTGCATCACCCCCTTAGACTAGAATAGGTAGATTTTTTTTTTATGCTCTCCTTCTCCCTTTTCCTCTTCAAGAGTAGTTAGGTGCACCTTGATAGTAAGAGGAAGCTAGCCTTCTCTGGAGATTCAACCTCATAGTTCAAGTCCCATAACTTGGAGGTTGTTTCCATGTTTCACAAGGTTGTCCTTAGGTAAGACTTTGGACAAGGGTGCAAACCTCTGTGACAATAGATACAAGTACGATATAACATAGAATGATAGATAGAAGAAGTAAGATATAAATAGAATAATTTTACAATACAACAATTTTTTTATCACCTTGGACCAACATAGTAACAAGTGTCATTTAAAGAAATCTAAAAATACATTTAGCAAACACAATATAGGGGAAGCACATAACAAAAATGAAACACTAAAAAAGATACTATGCTAGAGCACTTACTTCAAGCATGTTCCCCTCCTCTATCTTGGTAAGTATTAATAAGATAAGGTGGATAACTTGCAAGAGGAGATATGTCCAACACAATAGGAACAATAGCTAACTCCAAAGAAGGACTCTCAAGAGGGTCACTATGCTTAGGTGTAGATGTAGATGTAAGCTGCATAGAAAG
Organism: Cupressus sempervirens; assembly: GCA_028749045.1. Taxonomy (NCBI): domain Eukaryota; kingdom Viridiplantae; phylum Streptophyta; class Pinopsida; order Cupressales; family Cupressaceae; genus Cupressus; species Cupressus sempervirens. The sequence continues at coordinate 182,471,758 of CM053785.1, read as the reverse complement.
TATGTTAGGTAAATCAAAATCAATAATCTCATGCTCATCATCATATAAAGTATACTCTTTATATAAATTAATAACAATAGAATCCAAAATAAGAATATGCATATAATTAACTTTTTCAATAGACATGGGCTTGTGAGAGAATTCATATGAGATTTACCACAAGCTTGACAGTTCTTTCAACATTCATGAGCATGCTAGTTATGATTAGTTTTATTAGAAATTTGTTGAGAAGATAAAAGAGGATCAACAACCATAGGTTCCTTACCTTTTGATGACAAAATAGGAGGATCAATAAAAGGCTGAGATGTAGAAGAAGGAACCACACTAGGAGGATCCATACTAGGAGAGGGGTCCATAATAATAGAAGAAACTAGACTAGGAAAATAAAGAGATGCAAGGCATGGTTGACCAATAGAAATAGACGAATCAAAAGAAATAGGTGTTAAAGTTGTAGGGAAAAGACCATGAGGCATACTTAATTCAATAATATTTTAGTAGTTATATGATTGATACGAACAAAATATATAATCCAGACATGTAGGAGGATTCGTAGGAAGAGAAGGAAAAATGAAATCAATAGTAGCATAAAGTTGAGGTCAAGAGGGATGATAAAAACTATGATTTATCATCTTAATCTCACCATCATAAGAAATTTAATGCATTGATGAATAGGAGAAGCAATAGCTTGCATGTCAGTCAACCAATGTAAACCAAGATTCACTTAGAACTAATCAAGAGTAGTAATACAAACAAAGGTACTATTTGCCACTTTACCATAGTAATCAATAGGAAAATAGATGGAACCTTGCAAAGGATACAAGAAATCATTACAAGTCTGAATTCGAGTATTAGTTGAGTCATAGAATTCACAATGTTTCCTCTTATTATAAATACTTTCCTTAGTAATGATATTAACCATATAAGTATGATCAACAAGACACACATAAGAAGGATATTTAGCAATTTGAGTAGCAATATAGAGAGGACCATCTAGAGTCTTAAACTTATTAGCATCAGTGAATGAGATAGTAAGGGCTCTAGTACACTTACAATTTAGTTTAGGTTTAGGTGGAGCATTAGATATAGAAGTAATGTATTTCTTAGGTGGGGGTGGAGGTTGAAATACACATTCCATAGAATTAACAATATTATCATTCTTTTGTCTTAAGGTATTATAAGAAACATTCACTTCAGTAGGAGAAGAAGAAGAAAGATGCTGAACAATAGTAATAGTAGTGTGCTAAGGAAAAGGATTAGTGTAGATTTAAAGGTTTTGATTAGGAGGTGCCAAAGATTTCTTTCCATTATCTTGACCCTCAAGAAATAGGGCATTAGAACTGATCAAATATTGAATCTTATGTTTCAAAGAATAACATGCCTTAGTATCATGTCTAGTCTAGGGATGAAATTGACAAAAAATTTGAGGATTAAAATGCAGACTTGATGCAGTAGAAGGAAGAAGAAACTTAATAGGAGGAAGTGTAATAATATTAGAAATAACCAACCTAGTCAAAATAGAATGTAAAGACTCATAGAGAGGATTAAACTTATAGTTCATCCAAAAAATAGAGGAAGTAGTGACACTTCAAGATGCATCAACTACTTGATCATGTACTATATTTGTGGCTTGTTGTTTTTGATGTAATAATTAAGTTTTTGTAATTTTTTAGGATTAGGTACAAAGTCATTCTTATCAATAGGTACAAGATCCATTGGAGTGATGCTCTTAAATTGACTCACTTGTAATTGATAATGATGAAGCATTGCAAAAAGTTGTGAAAAAGAGGAAAACTTAGTAAGCATAATCTTATCTCTAATATATTTTTGTAAATTTGCAATAAACATATGATGAATATCAATATCAAGCACATGATAAGAAATTTGAGCATTCAAATGCTTAAATATACCAATAAAATGAGTCACTTTCTCTTTAGGACCTTGTTTACAATGCATCAAATCAATCACTTTCTCTTTAGGACATTGTTTATAATGCATCAAATTAGTCAAAGAGATAGATAGGACAATATTATTCTAAAATTGTTGTATGAAGGAATTAGAAAGTTTATGAAAATAATAAATAGAATAAGGTGACAAAAACCAATACCATTGCAAATATTTGTCATGGAAAATGCAAGCAAACAACTTAGCTAAAATCCTATGATCACGAGCATAGTCACTACATATAACTTGGAAAATCTTAAGATGTGTCACATGATCACCTTTACCATTCTAAGTGTCAAGGTGAGTCATAAAAACTTGTAAAGGAGCAATAGCATAGATAATGTCAAAATACAAGGGACTACCCATATTACATGTAGGAACATTAAACTTAGATTGAGTGAAAGAAGAAAATTGTTGTTGCAAATAGGACACCGTCTAAGAAAGACTAAGGATAAAAGTGAAGAAAATAAGGTGTGATCTAGAAATGAAGAGAAAAATCCAATTCTAAAAGAGAAATGAAGGATAAATAGAGTTATAACTACAACCTTTTGAATCACCAATTCAAAGGAAGTTTTATGAACCAGAATAATTAGAAGGAATAGATGAAATAGGAACATTATATACACTAGGATGAGTGTATTAATTAGCTAGAATGGAAGAAACTAACGATGGAACACTCAGAACTAGAGTAGGAGGATTAGGATAAATTAAAGAAACATAGTTATTTTAAGGTTGTGAAGTGGACAATAAAGCAAGCAGAACACTCATAGGAAAAGAAGGGTTAATAAGACTACTAAGAGGATTAGATACCTGAATGAAAGTAGTCACAATAGGAGGAAGTACATTAAAATTCTAGAGATATGTATAAAATAATGCAAAATAGGCTTATAAGTAGACACAAGTAGAGCCATCCATACTTCAGAAGCAACTTGAGTCAAGGGCTTAACATGAGTATGGAAAAGGTGAGTAAGACCACACAAGAGATTAACACCATGTTCATCATTACATATCACTTTTTAAAAAGCATCAAAAGCAACAATAGTCTCAATATTATGATTTTCTTGTAAAATCGAATCATGCATTTTATCAATCTCAGTGTTGTGATGTGGAGCCTAATTAGAATTAGAGGTTTATTTTTCCCCACTTTATTCTGCACGTTTCCCCCCTAGATTTTTCTATAGGGGTTTGGGGTAGCACCCCCAAGAGGGGTCAAGGGAAAGAGCCCCAGGTGCACTCTCTGTCATAGTCCATGGTGGGGTTGAGGGGCAATGCCCCTACAAGGTTTTTTTGGGTAGCACCCCCAAAAGCTCTACTAACTTTATTATTGTAAAAGATGCCAACTGCTATTTTTTTTCTATTGGATGAATTATTCTAGTCTTAATTTTGTAAGCAAAAAAAATCTTGTATAAAATGTCTTAGGGTTATGGATTTCATAATGTATGATGAGATTGTATCTTCTTGCGATGGTATTGAGTTGTAAGGGATACATATTGTAATCAGGTTGTAATAACTAGATAATAAGAATATTGGATTACATGGTTGCAAATGTAGTCCAAGGATTGGGTGAACCATGTTAAATCTTTGTGTCTTGCATTCTCTTCTTTATGGTTTATTATTTTATGATATTGGTTATATTTGCATTTAATTTTTATTTCTATCTCTTTAAACCTAAAAAGTGGTATTAGAGCATGGTTTTTTTTAGTTATCCTCTATAGGAAGGTCTCATAATTGAGTAGGAATCTCATGGTTGAGTGGGAGCAATGATAGAAAAGGGTAAGTTGAAGGTTGAGAAGTCTAATGGGCATAACTTTTAGTTATGAAAAATGAAAATGGAGGACTACCTTTATCAAAAGTATTTATGGTGACCATTGCAAGGAAAATCCAAGAAACCAAAAACTATTATAGTTGAGGACAAGGATATTTTGGATAGAAAGGCACTTGGAAGTATTCAACTATGTCTAGAATAATCGATTGCATTTAATATTTCAAAAGAAAAGATGATTGAAGAGTTGATACAAACCCTATATTTTTGTTTTGAAAATCCCTTTGCTTCAAACAAGATTGATGCAATGTAGCCTAGTGGGATTGATCACAAGGTGATCAACTAGTCCCAAAACCCTCTTCACTGAAGTCCTTCAACCAAATCTATTGGTAAAGATGATCAAATGTGAAAGAACCAATCACAAGTGATACAAGGATGATACTAGGTTATCAAAACCATACACCCAAAAAAGTAAAACCCTAATAACTAAGGGACCCTAAGAACAAGAAAACTTATCACAAGTTGCTCACAATGCACAAATTGACCAATTTTGTGAAAACAACCTTAAACTTCTTCAAATGACCAAGGAAAACTCCAACACATGGGAATAGTCTATTTAGTTTACCAATGGCATGAAATAATGGTAAAAACCAAACTACGTAAGTTTTTCCACATAGTTGCTTTGTTGAGCCATCCAAAAAGGTTAGTAGCCCTTTTTGATGAAAGTCAAAATCTAAACAAAATATCTCCATACAACCTAGGGAAAAAAATTCAGTTTTGGAAACCCTTTTGGGACTTACAAAACATACTAAGACACTAATGTTTGATGACACAAAAAAATGGACTTTTGTTCACTTTTTCTCTTTGGCAACTAGGGCAATTAGGCCTCCATTTACAAAGGAAGTACATGTTCTAGGACTCCATCATACAAATAAATTATGGGAACATTTGAGGAAAAACATAGAAAAGTTGCAAACTTTATTTAAAGCCTTGATGCTAAGTCTAGTTGGAGTTGTGGAAGATGTTGCATCCTTTTCCTAGCATGCACATGAGAATTGCATGCCTAAGGCATCAAATTTCTCAAGGATACCTACAAGTACAAAATTAAAACCACTTGCATATTGAATTAAATATCCAATACTAGGATTTCACCAGAGACCATTAAATTCCCATGGTGAAATCCTCCTATATGCTTGAAAATGCTTCAAAACCCTAGGTTAGCAAGAAATTTGGACCTACTTACACAAAAATGTGAATTTCTTGAGTTAGGGAATAGATGGAGACTTAAAACCAGAATAATTGGAAAGCTATTTCATCCACCTATTCAAAAATTTAGGTTTTAGCACTAGATGAATCTGTAAGAATCCATACAACACATATAGCAAGTTGTTTACAGTAAAAACAAGGTAGTTTTATTGATTGAAAGTTGTAAATATATAATCTCCACCTATCACCCACCTAAAAGGGCTTATTATAGGCCTTTCGATGGTCATAAAAACATTTAAAATTTTTTATGGATTTTGGGAAATTTTTTCTTTGATTTGCAAAAAATTGCTTAAAATTTTCTTGACAACTTTTCAAGCAATTTTGCATTTTTTTGCACTTTATATGAAAATGTTATGAAAACTTAAATCTAATGACCCAAATAGGTCCTAAACATGATAAACATGAAATAATCCAAAATCCTAAGATTCTAGGCATTTTGACCATCTTTGACCATAGTTGACCAAGTGCTTATAACAGTGCCAATCTTGGAACTAGGTCATACAATTTGGTCTAGATCCCTATTTGATTAATCTTGCCAAGGTTTGATATTTGGATCTGAGGTTTGTGACCTAGTCTACAAGGTCTGGCAATGGTTGGTCTAGTTGATAGGATTTATTACGGGTGCTCCTACACCATACTCCCATTGTGTTTTAAAACTCAAGTTCCTACTTGAGGGCAATTGCTCCACAAAAATACCATGTTGTTGATTTGGTCTTCTGTCATCCAAGTTGCATCAATATTGGGGTTCCCTTTCCACTTGAATAAGTACTACATGTACTTCTTGATTTTGGTCTATTTTAGTAAGTTGGTGTCCAAAATTTCTTGTAACTCCATTAGTGTGCTTTGAGGGAGATTAGTTACATTGTCATCACTATGGATGTCTTCTTGCTCACCTTGTTTACTTGTTGAATCTGTTATGCCTTTGTATGGGGTGAGGTCTATAACATAGAAGATTGGAGAAATTTTCAAGGTAGGGGGAAGAGATATCTCATATGCATTTTAACCCATCTTGTTGAGTATATTTCATGGTCCAACTTTCTTCATCTAAAGTTTGAAATATCTACCTTTAGGTAGTCTCTCTTTTCTAAAATATGCCCAAACCTTGTCTCCAACTTTGAAGTCGATTTCCCTTCTTTTCTTATTAGCATTTTCCTTGTATTTCAGTTATTATCTTTGTAATGCTTCCTTGACCTCATGTTGCACCTTTGTAATGAGTTCTACTAACTCTTCTCCTTGAGCACTAATTTTGAAATTAGATGGTAGTTCTACTAGGTCCAATGGTCCCTTGGGATGAAGGCCATACACAACTTGGAAGGGAGTCTTTCCTATGGATCTATTCATAGAGTCATTAAATGGAAACTCTTCTTGGGGCAAGATTATATCCCAACTTTGAGCATACTATTTTGTGAGGCATCGTAGGAGAATTCCTTAAGATCTATTTACCACCTCAGCCTGCCTATCAGTTTATGGATGGTAGGTAGAACTGTAGGTTAGGTTAGCACCAAGTTTCTTAAAAAGTGTTCTCCAAAAATGGCCTTGAAATTTTATATCCATATCAGATAAAATAGTTTTTGGTAAACCATGGATCCTAACTACTTCCTTAAAGAGAAGATGTGCAATATGAGAAGCATCATTTGTGCTTTTACATGGTATAAAATGGACCATTTTACTGAATCTATCCACCACCACAAAGACACTATCAAAACCTTGCTTAGTTCTAGGTAGTCCCATGACATAATCCATTGAGATTGATTCCCAAGGTCTTGTGGGGATTGGTAAGGGTTGATATAACCCCTAATTTGTCGAAACACCTTTGGCTTGCTGATAGATGGTACAAGTCTCAATGAACTTCTTTACCTCATTGTTCATCTTTGGTCAATAATAGCTTCTTTTCACCATGTATGTTATCTTTTCAATGCCAAAATGTCCTCCTAGACCACCACAATGTTTCTCCCTGATGATATTCATCCTCATTGAGCATTTGGGGATGTATAATTGAACTCCTTTGAATAGGAGTCCATTTTGAATCAGATATTCAAAATTTTTTTTATGGTATCTTCTAACCATCTCTATGAAAACTTGAAAAATCTCTACAAAATCAGGACATCATCATATATGTGCTTGATGGACACAATTCCCACACTTTATAGTTGTAATTATTCAACAAGACCAACCCTTCTACAAAGGGTATCAACAACTTTTTTTACAACACCTTTCTTATGTTTGATGTTGAAAGTATAAGTCTGCAACTACTCCATCCATTTCAGATGTTTGATAGATAGCTTTTCCTAAGAACTGAAGAAAATCAATGCATGGTTGTTAGTCTATACTACAAAATAATTTGCAATTAGATAGTGCCTCCATTTCGTGAGGGCTTGTACCATGGCATAAAGATCCAAGTCATAAGTTGAAAATTTTTTCTTACCATCATTTAGTTTCTAAGAAAAGAAAGCTACAACCTTATCTTCCTAACTTAGGATTGCACCTATGGCCGAATTTCTTGCATCATTTTCCATAGTGAAAACCTTATTGAAATCAGGTAGAACCAAGATTGGCTATTGAGAGACTCTATTCTTCAAGTACTAAAATGCATCATTGGCTTCCTTTGTCCAAGCCAATTTAGTCTTATTTCATCCTTTGATGGTGTCAAGCATGGGTGCACACACATGACTGATGTTTTTGATAAACTTCCTATAGAAGGTGCCAAGATCATGGAAGCTTCTTACATCACCTTGGTTATTTGCTAGAGGCCAGTTGATGATTGCTTCAACCTTCTTAGGTTCATCTTGAGGGTACCTTGTGAGATCACAAATCCTAGGAACATAAGTTCCTTTTTCATAAAAATGTACTTTTCTAAGTTGATCACCAACTTGTGCTGATGAAGCCTCCTTAGTACATGTTTCACATGACAAGATGCTCCTCCTTGATGTGATTTAATATTAGTATGTCATCAAGGTAAATAAAAACAAATTTTCCAATAGAGTCTATGAATATCTCGTTCATAAGCCTCATAAAAGTGCTAGGGGCATTGCTTAACCCAAAGGGCATTACTAACCATTCAAAAAAATCTTTAGTAGTTTTCAATGTTGTCTTCCATTCATCACCTGGTGTTATTTTGATTTGATGGTAGCCAGACTTCAAGTCATTCTTGGTGAAATAGGAAGCTCCTCCTAGTTGATCCAATAGATCGTCAATTTTGGGCATGGGGAATCTATACCTTATGGTAATCTTATTGATATCCCTGCTATTAGTAGACAACCTCCATTTTCCATCCTTTTAGGAGCAAGGATAGATGGAATAACACAAGGACTTAAACTCCTTTGTATTTGATCTTTTTCCAACAAATCATTCACCTACTTGACAATTTCAGCATGTTGATTTGGTGTCATTTTATAGGCTGCCTTGTTAGGTAAGGAAGAGCTAGGTATCAAGTCAATTTGGTGAGTGATATCTCTAATGCTGGGGAGGCTTGTGGGTAGATCAATAACACTAACTTTCCTATATGTTTTTAGTATATCTTGTATTCCTTTAGGGTTAGGACCCTTGTCCTTAGAAGTTATGTTTTCCTTTGGCTTAGAGACCAAAATAAAACCTTGGGTATTGGGTTCCTTCAAGGCTTCAATCATTTATTTCTCCCCTATGGTTACAATAGTAGGTTCTTCTTTAGGGTTAGGCATGGGCTTCATGGTGAAGGTTATACCATTCCTAGTTATAGAATAGGTTTTCTTCTTGCAATGGTGGATGGCATCGATATAATATTGCCAAGATCTTCCTAGAAGTATATGAGATGCTTCCATTTCTAAAACATCACAAAGTACCTTATTGTTGAATTCTGCTAGAGAAAATTCTACCCATGCTTGTTCTTTCACTAAGGTTTGTTGAACCTTTGTTAGCCAAGAAACATGATATGAAAAGGGGTGGGGTTTCTAAAGTAGTTTAAGATTTTCTACCATTTTAGAGGAAACTAGATTTTTAGTAGAACTTGAATCAATCAACAAATTGCATACCTTTCCTTGGCACTTGATCCTTGTCCTAAAGAGATTCTTTATTTGGGGTGTCTCTTGGGTGTGACGAATCTGTAAAAATACTTGCCTCATCATTAGACATGCTCCTTCCTCAGGTTCAAGTTCTCTAAGATAAAATTTCTCTTCCTCCTTAATTTGTGCTCTTATTTACCCTTGATTATTGTTTCTCTTTTCAAAGCACTTTCCTACATGGTGTCCTACTTGATTACAATTGTAGCATGTAAGAGGCCCATTACCTCTTCCTTTGCATCTAAAAGACTTTCGTCCTCTATAGTTTCCCTTAGAACTTTGTTCTCCATGATCCTTATTCTAATTAGTAGGTTTCTTTCTACTATTCTATCCCTTATTACAATAATTATTCTTGGGCTTGAAGTTTTTATTATTCTCCTTGCCTTTATTTTGATCCTACCTCCTCTTCCATTTTTCTTCCACCATGAGTGCTAATTGATATCATTTTTTCATAGAACTTGGGGTGTGAAGGATGAGTTCTTCTTGGATGGGTAACTTAAGGCCATTCATGTACCTTGCAAATTTTTCTTCATCATCATCTACTGTGTTGGTCTATATAAACAATATTAAGAACTCCTTTGTATAAGAAATAACATTTAGATCCTTTTGCTTTAGACTTTGTTTCCTCCTATGAAGTTGTACACCATAGTATTTAGGCATATATGTTTTCTTGACTAGTGCTACCATTCTATCCCAAGAATAAATCATGTTTCTTCCTTTCTTCACCCTCTCTGTCTGGATGAAGTTCCACCGAGTTGGGGTTGCTCCCTTCAACTAGGACTTTTCCATCTTTACCCTTTTCTTCTCTGGGATGTCTTCACACTCAAAGAAACTAATTAGGGCTTCTATCCAATCAATTTCTACATCAACATTCATTTTTCCATTGAAAGTTGGAAATTCCAACTTCCCCTGCATGGTTCTTTTCTCCATGGACATGAGAGAATTCAAGAGAGGCCTTTGTTCAGTAGGCACTTCATCATCTTCATCAAGATCTTTGACCTCTGTATTCTAATCTTCTTTAGAATGTGTACCTCTTTTTTTTTCCAACTTTCCTTCAACTTCCTTCAACCTCTTTGCAAGAGCAACATTGGTTTCTCTTTGCTCCCTTACTATTTTTTCCAGTTCAACATTTATTACCCTAGTAGGTATTTCTTCCTCTTCATCAGTAAGATCCATGGCTTTGATACCACTTGATGCAATGGATTCTAGTAGGATTGATCACAAGGTGATCAATTGGTCCTAAAACCCTCTTCACTATAGTCCTTCAACAAAATCTCTTGGTAAAGATGATCAAATGTGCAAGCACCAATCACAAGTGCTACAAGGATGATACTAGGTTATCACAACCCTACACCCAAACAAGGAAAACCCTAATCACTAGGGGACCCTATGAACAAGAAAACTTATCACAAGTTTCTCACAATGTACAAATTGACCAATTTTGGGAAAACAACCTTAAACTTATTCAAATGACCAAGGAAGACTCCAACACATGGGAATAGTCTATTTAGGTCACCAATGACATGAAACAATGGTTAACACCAAATTATGTAAGTTTTTCCACATAGTTACTTTGTTAAGCCATTCAAAAAGGCTAGTAGCCCTTTTTGATGAAAATAAGATTTTAAAGGAAATATCTCCACACAACCTAGGGAAAAAAATTTCATTTTTGGACACCTTTTTGGGACTTAAAAAACATACTAAGGCACCAAGGTTTGATGACACAAACAAATGGGCTTTTGTTCACTTTCACACTTAGGAAACTAAGGAAATTATGCCTCCATTTACAAAGGAAGTACATGTTCTAGGAATCCCGAAAAATGATGATGGGAACATCTGAGGACAACCATAGACAAGTTACAAACTTGATTTCAAGCCTTGATGCCTAGTCTAGTTAGAGTTGTGGAAGATGTTGCATCCTATTCATAACAGCAAGAGAATTGCATGCCTAGGGCATCAAATTTCTCAAGGATCCCTACAAGGAAAAACTTAAAACTACTTGCATCTTAAAGTAAATATCCAATACTAGGATTTCACCAGAGACCGTTAAATTCCCATAGTGAAATCCTCCTCTATGCTTGAAAATGTTTCAAAACCCTAGGTTAGCAAGAAATCCATACCTACTTACACAAAAATGTGAATTTCTTGAGTTAAGGAATATATGGATAGCTATTTCATCCACCTATCCAGAAATTTAAGTTTTAGCACTAGATGAATCCGTAGGAATCCATACAATACAAGACAACAAGATATTTGTAGTAAAAATAAGGTACTCTATTGATTGAAAGTTGAAAATAAATAATCTCTACCTATCACTCACCTAAAAGGGATGATTATAGGCCTTCCAATGGTCATAAAAACATTTCAACCTTTTTATGGCCACTGGGGAAGTTTTTGCTTTGATTTGCAAAAAGTTGCTTGACAACTTTTCAAGCAATTTTGTATTTTTTTGCACTTTATAAGAAAATGTTATGAAAACTTAAATCTAATGACCCAAATAGGTCCTAAACATGATAAAACATGAAATAATCCAAAATCCTAAGATTGTAAGCCCTTTGACCATCTTTGACCAAGGGCTTATAACTGTGCCAATCTTGGAACTAGGTCATACAATTTGGTCTAGATGCCTATTTGATTAATCTTGCCAAGGTTTTGTTTTGATATCCAAGTTTTGATATTTGGATCCAAGGTTTGTGACTTGGTCTACAAGGTATGACAGTGATTGGTCTAGTTAACAAGATTCATTGTGAGTGCTCTTGCACCAAAGATATTTCTCATGAAGCATTTATTTAATATGAAGATGATAAAAAGGTGGATTTTTTGGTGATCACTTAAATGAGTTTAATATGATTTCCAGTCATTTATCTTCTCTAAATATTAATTTTGATGAAGAAATTAGGGCTCTCTTGATTTTACGTTCTTATTCTAAAAGTTGGAATGGCTTGGTAATGGCTGTGAGTAATTCTATTTATAGATCTAATACCCTAAAATTTGATGATGTGATTAGTCACTAGTAAATTTGGACTCAATTTTTGATGAAGTTTGGTCAAAATTTTAACCCAAGTTGGTCAAAATTTTGACCAAGTAGTTCGTGGAAATTTTTCTCATCAAAATTTTGACCAACTTGTAGGTTGGTCAAAATTTTGACGAATACACTTGTTGAAAAGTCTTTGTCTCTAGTTACTTTGATTTGCCATTCTTGGTCAAAATTTCCACCAAATTTTGCTCAAAAACTTTAAAGAATTAGTCAAAATTTTGACCAAATATTGGTAGAAAAATTTCAAGAATTGGTTGAAATTTCCATCAATTTTTGGTCGAAAACTTTCAAGAATTGGGGGAAATTTCACCCAAATATTTGTAGAAAAATTTCAAGAATTGGTCAAAAATTCCACCAATTTTTGGTCAAAAGGTTTCAAGAATTGGTGGAAATTTTGACCAAATATTGGTAGAAAAATTTCAACAATTGGTCAAAATTTCAACCAATTGTTGGTGGAAAACCATGAGGATATGGTCAAAATTTTGACCAAAGTATGAAATTTTACAAAAAAATAGAGTGAGTGAATCCCCCAACAAATGCCTACCCATGAACTCTCTCTTAGATCATCTTCTTGGAGCAACACAATTTTAGAAGAGGCTTGGTAGCGGTTGCCATTGAATAGAGTGTCTATTTAATGATTTTGACTTTGATCTAATGGTGAGCCCTCGTCTAGCATCAAGGTTTCATATGAAGATCTCCCATGGTAGCAAGGATTTAGCATAAATGGAATCTCAATCCTTCTTCACATGAAGGGGATATTCACAATTTCTAAGTTTCAGCAACTAAACTAGTAGTACAAATTAAGAAAAATGAGCATGCTAAAGATCAACTTAAAGAACATGTAAGAGTCTCGATTTCTTCTCTCAAATCTATGATAAACATTTCAACTCAGCCATTAAACACAGTAGAAAATTATTTTGACCTAAATTCAAAGAGATATAAGGATAGTATTGGAAAGATCTACAAATAATAATCCTATGGCAAAGTAGCAAAATGGTCAAAGAAATAATAACAAATAGCCTTAAATGTATTGGGGAAGAAAAAATATATAAAGTGAAATTGATATTATTGATATGAAGAGAATGAAGGTCAAAGAAAAGATAAAATAAATAAAAAGGAGTCTATATGAATTAAATTTCATAAAGACCTCAAAGAAATGACTGCAACAAGTAATGATACACATGTTGCTAAACAAGTTTTTCTGAATGCCAATGAGAACATATGCCACCTATGGTAAAAATAAGTATAGTATGGAAGATGCTTGGACTCAAATAGGATATTTTAGAGAAAAATAAATTTCTAATACATTTCTAAGAGTTGATGTGTGACCATGAATAGCCAACAAGTGTGGGTTAAAGTTTTATTTTTCTAAATTCTAAACAATGCATGACCTGTTCATAGTAGAGCTGGGCATATGCCTTGCATAATCACATCATAATACTACAACTTTTGCAATGTATGTTTCTCTAGGAATGATCTATAATGTTGATACCCTTCAATATCACTGATGAAGATCGGTTGTTGCTATTGTCCTACTGTTATGATACTACTATCACTTATAGTTTGGGGAGCATCCACCAGATGCTCTTGTGAAGCTAGGCTTTATAGGGATTTGGTAAAGTTGGTCACAATTGCAGTGTCATTGTAAATTGGAAGGTCTAGAAATATTGGAGTGGCAGATGCATTTTAACCCACATAGCTCAAAAAGGTAGTTGTTGTACTATTGTTAATATTCGATTCAGATTGAGTAGTGTATACTTTGGTAGCCATGTAGTATTTGACTTTGGCTTGATTAGCTGTGAGAAGTACATCTGTAGTTTGACCAAATGTTAACATGAGAATGTCCATTGTCTTTGGCTTTTTGTAGGAGGCATCCACTGATACCACTATGAGATTGCGTGATGCAAACTTGAAAAGGAGGTGATTATTGACTACAACATTGACAATACGAAGAAGATATGTGTTGCCCTATTGTATAGTGAAACTTGATGTTCCTACATACATCAAACTTCATTGCTCACTATGTTGATTTTGTTTAGTTAGAAATGGACAAATTGTTTAGAAATAACTTTTCTTTTAATCTATTGAGCTATACCTAATTGAATGCAAAGCCAATGAAGAAAAAACTCTTAAAGATAATGGATGTATATGATTTTAAATTTTTAATGGATGCATATGATTTTAAAAAACAAACCTTTATTGAAGAAAAGAGACATGCAAGTCATTATGAAAAGGATTCAAACAGTTCACTGATTTACCATATAGGAAAAATAGGAGGATCATCACACTAAGTTCAGCAAACAAACTTGTAAGTAAATTGTTTATCATAATGGACTATAGTGTAGTCAATATAATATTTGTGCAAAGCATGCATCCCTAAAGTAAATTTCACTACAAATTAAAACTCAAGGAAACTTGACAAATTAACTAATGTTGATGTTTAACTCTTCAAATAGAGTAGTGCAAGATGAATTTATAAGAAATAGAGAAAAAATAATTACAAACCTCTTGGTGCCTGATTTTTTCTTCATCCTCTGCATCATTTTGTTCCTTTGATGACATCATAATTTCATCCAAAATTTTTTGCTCCAGTAATTCTAGTGTCTGAAGTAGAGATTCTTGATAGCCAACATTGATTTGTTGCTCATGTTTAGATCCTTTGACATCTTTAACATTTTTTTTCTGGTTGTTCTTTAGAATTTGGCATTTGACCTAGATAGAAGGGTCTACCTGATTCAATGCCTGTAGGAAGCATGTTGCCATTGCCTGGATATGGAGGACCTGGACCTATAATAGATGCACTTAGAAAGGTGTCAAACTTACATGCCTGATCCAATTTACCAAATTAAAAAATTAATTACTCTTTTTACAATCTAATTCTTCTAAAATAATTATGAATACTATCCATGCATAAAAAATAATCTAATATCCAAATGCATATTAGTCACTTAGACTTGTTTCCCAAATTAGTGTCTGAAAGAAAGTGAAATTAGATGCAATTGTGAGCAATGCAGATGAAATTCAAAATTGCAATAATTTACTGACAACCTATACAATGGTTTCATCATCAATAAGGTTAACAATTTTGCTTTTGTGTTGTGGAATAAAACATACATGATATACTCTAGGACCATTTGCTAATCAATATCTAATATTGAACAAATAGAAAAAGAAATAGTTTTGCACAACTAATGGAAATTAGTAATTACAATGACAATAGAAATATCTATACACTCAAAAGGTGTCACACTCTAAACCCTTCTATCCAAATGATTCCATGAGTTTGAAATGCTTGGATACCAGCTTAGAACTCCCTATCCATAGAGTGCAAGAAGGTACATTTGAAGTATGAAGGCTCTCAGTCAAGCCTTAGAGATATGCTTCTTGCTAGTAAACCATGCAATATGAGGTTCTTTGAGACAAGAGCAAGAATGCAAGTGTTTACAATGAATCCCTCAAAGGTGCAATGCAAATATGAAGACTAAGCTAGTATGAGAATACAAAGTGCAGCTATTCTAAACAATGATGAGAGTATTACAATCCAACTTTTATGCTATGTGAGCTAGATTATTGCAAAATAGAAGCTAAACTAACATGCAACATGATTCTATGCTAAAATGCTATGGCATGAGAGAATGAGACAAGATATGAGAAGTTCTCCACAAAGCTCCAAGGAAACATGTTAGAAAACCTATAGCACAACAATACTCAAAATGGTGGATGCTTTGAGGGGGAAAGCTCTCTCCCTTTTAAAGAAAAATGGACGGTATAGATCAAAAGACAAGAATATCCCAATCAAGGGTTGAGATGAATCTAGAATAAGTGGATCATATTCTACCAGAAGAGACAATTCATAGTGGAGGAATTTCAAATTTAAGGTAATAAGGGACATATCATAGTGGAGGAATAAAGAAATGAGGAGGTAATGGGGTACATGTCATAGTTGAGGAATAAAGAAATGAGGAGAGTGGAAGACATGTCACAGTGGAGGAAGAAAGAATGAGGTGAGTGGGAGGCATGGAGGAGTGGGGGATTAAAGAATGAGATGAGTGGGAGACATGGAGGATAAATGAATTAAAAATTCATTTTGAGGGCTAGATGGATAAAGGGGGAATAAATGATTTTCAGAAATCATTTATTAAGCTTGGTAGGGGAAAGGTTAGGGTTAAGATTAATTTAGATTATTCTTAATTAGGTTTAAGAAACTTAAGCATGTAGAGGATTTAAATAAATTAAATTTATTTAAAAGGGAACATATGATGTCACTATGCATTAAATGAATTTAACATACTAGAAGGGAAGTATTTGAATTAAATTCAAAATATATTAGGGAAGTGAACTTATTTAATTAAATAAAATTAATTAAATAAGTAGAAGAATATGACAAAGTACAATTAATTAATTAATAATTAATCATAATGTCAAAGGAGATATTAAATTAATTAATATAGTGTTAAAGGAGTTAATTGAATTTAAAAATAAGATCCTTCATTCCACTAAAATGGAGTGAATTATTAAATTAGGCCACTTCATTCCACTATAGATAGCATATTATCAAATTAATATCCCTTATTCCACTTTGTATTTTTAATTTGATTGGAAATATGACTTATTTTGATTTTATTAAAAATGGATATTCATGTATTTTTCTCAAAGGGGTTCAAATTTGAATTAAATTAGAATGTCTAACTTTTAAATAAACTCAAATGTATAGCCATCCTAGGTAGAAATGAGAGATTAATGAGTATGAGTTAGAATTTGATTAAGTGGTCGTTCAATTTTGCTTGATTTGATCATAAGAATTGACGAATTTAGCAATTTGATTTTGCAAGGCCAATATTGGGTGATTACAATATCCGCTTCATGGCACAAAAATCAATGCCTTAAATTTTAAGCCTAAATAACCAACCAGAGTTAGTCATCAAAGCAGTATTTTGATAGATGTTTTATAAAGAGGGCAATAAACAAATAAATTGAGTGTAATTTAATTGTTTGAATGACTGATTTATGACTAAATGAAGCTATGAAACTATTTATTATACAAGAGCCAAGGAATGGATTGTATTGGTGTATAAATATATTGATAAAGTTGCTATTTTTTATGGAGCTCAAATGCTTACAAGCTTAACTATGTCAATGTTTTCAGACTTGTCTCAAGTCCATACAATCACAACATTATTCTTGATCTATAATGTTTAACTTGTAATCAAAGAGACGTGACAACTATTCTTCTTGGGAAAATCTTGTATGGAATTGGATAAGGCGTGTTTGACAGATAAATGTTTCCAGAATCTCCAATTAGCAAAAGAGGATTTTAGTTCTTGAAAATGCTAACAAAAAAGTGCATTGAATA
Organism: Cupressus sempervirens; assembly: GCA_028749045.1. Lineage (NCBI taxonomy): Eukaryota > Viridiplantae > Streptophyta > Pinopsida > Cupressales > Cupressaceae > Cupressus > Cupressus sempervirens. The sequence continues at coordinate 182,454,365 of CM053785.1, read as the reverse complement.
TTTGATGAAAGAAAAGCTATGTACAAAATCCATGCTGTTAACATAGATGGGAAGTGATATACCACTTTTAATATTCCCGTTCTATTGGTCTTTATAACACTTTCTATGCCATATGATACAACATAAGAAACAGGTTACTAATATCACGCCAACAGTCACACCAATGGAAATCCCCACAATCACCTACTTGGATTGAGTACTCATTTTCTTGATAAGATATAGGCTGTAGGAGACATAGAACTTAAGAAAATCTTAAATCTTCTTATGACCTATATTAAGAACAAAAAAAAATAACATTACCACGATAAATATATAGCATTTCACAATATTTGAAATAATTAGGACTCAGTGCATGTACAGTTACCTAACAATCAATAATTGCTAACTTACATAGCTAAGAAAATATCATGAAAGTGACTATTTCCTTTCCATCAAACAAGCTATAGCAAATTGAAACTATCTAAATAATAATATCAGATTTCCACAATCCATTGAAGATTATGAAGTTTGCTTCTAGATTCAATCGTGTGTATTTTTTAGCATCATAACTATCTAAAAATGCACACAATTGAATCTAGAAGCAAACTTCATAACTATCTAAATAATTAAAGGTTAAACAATTAACTAGAATCATCCATTTTAGTTGCCACTATCTGTTTCGAACAAGGTCATGTTCAGACCATTGATAATTATAAATGTGTTAAGTGTAATAAATAATAATTTAAAATTTCACATAATAACTATTTTGGTAGAAAATTCTTCTAGATTATGGATAGACATTGCTAGAAATGCATACCCGCATCCCAAAGACTTGAAAATGTAGCGAGTCAATCTTGGAAAGAAAGAAGGCCCTGTAAAATTGGATCCATATGCAAGAATCTCATTGCAATACATGAGATTTGTGCAAGACATTTTCTTAAAAAGCTACATCTAAGTGATAGTCAAACTTCTAGATAGCAATCATGTTAAAGACTATTTAAAGTAGGCAGTATTGTGACTAACTATCCCTACATTTGTATACCAAAGAATTTGGAAAAAAACCCCATTTTGAGCAAAAAATGGCAGCCCATTAATTTTAAAGTCAATGTAGCAGGTTGCATCACTTATTTGACAATACACTAGTAAGAAACCATAAGAAATTACAAACCAGTTGAAAAATCCTTTTTTGAAACAATGCAGTGAATCTGAGATTGACTGCAATAATACACTATAGAAGGAAACTGATTCTTAATTTTTAGGATTCAAGGACAGCACAATCCACTCTGATTTACACACTGAAAAAACAAAGTGATGATTTTGGAAGGTCAATATGTATAAACACACAAATGTCAAAACACATAACAACAATTCTCATACCAACACATACTTATAGAACTAACGCTACATTAAGAGAAATCTGCATTTATCATTCAAACCACAATAAAGCATTTTTGAATTTGAATATATTCAATTCTGAAATTTAATTTTACTTTTGAAATAGAGTTAATGGATCTCAAAGAGAGATTCTTATCTAGTATATTTGTCAATGCATGCATGTTGAGAGCACACAAATAACTACACAACTTTCAAGGCACATTGCAGAAAATCCAGTACAAGAACCAAGTTATAAAATTAAATATGAATGCTAGAAGTTAACAAACTTTTCATTTTTATAGTTAAATAGTCACTAAAAGTCTAAAAAATCATAAATCTAATTTATCACAACATTAATCTCTGCATTTCAAACAATATTTTTAGTATATCTATTGCTAAACTAAGCATAGGCACATAGCAAAGTAGCACCTATATTTTCATTGGCATTACTTATATCAATACTAAATTTTAATAAATGAAGAAATAAATTAAATTTTCTAGTCATTGAGCAAATTCTGGATATGCTATTCAAACAACTTTTCTCCATTTAAAGCTTACAGATACTATCAATGACATGTACTTTATTGCAAAGTAAGGCTAAGCCTTGTTTTGACTTTAGTTTTTGTTAGTACTCATCACAAGAGAAACAACTACCTAAGTACCACTCCTTTGTTTGTTATACCACTATGTCACAAAAAGTAAAATCCATCTTTTGACATTGGCATGTCCACTAAACATTGAATAAGCTATACGAGAAAATATCATGCAACTCATTGGCCTTTGAGACAGAGAGTGACTAGCCTAAAATATCCCATGAATGCATAATGATTTCATTTATTTGGTTGGAATTTGAGCACATTTGTTCTTTAGGAGGACCTACAATGGTCATTTGTAATGTACGAGCAAAAGTTGCTCAAGCAACAAAAAGTTGCTAGCAACTTTTCTTTTTTTGCTTCCTAACTTTGGTAAGAGGCTAAAAAAAACCCTAATTAAACAAAAAAACTAAGGAGAAGGCTATAAATTTCCTAGGGAACCCTAATGCAAGGGTTGGTAAATGCCATTCTATGGCTATAATATAGAACAATAGACTATGTCTAGAATTGCAGTGATAGTTACTGGTTTTAATTAAGTTTTAAAGTGAATGGAGAAGTGTTTGTGGATTTTGTTGGATGGAATAGTGTGTATAGTGTCAATTCTTCCTTGTGCAAGCATTAAATTAGGTCTTTTCAAGTTTTTCAAGTGCTTTGTTTAATTCTTTCTAAGTAGACTATGCTCTGCCAGTTTTGGAGAGCTTATAAACATGGGGTTATAGATCTTGTTTCCACCGTGGGTACACCATGGTACTTTGGAACCTAGGACTATAGACCCTAATCTATAAATATGTTCAAGGAGGTTCCCAACAAACAAGTGCAAGCATTTCTTTGATCTTGACCTAGGTGAATACAACAGTATTCGGCTAGGAGTGGATAGCAACAGAATAACTCTAAAAGGCAGAGAAGTGGATTTCATGACAAGTCCTTTGGATGGGTTCATTAAGGGTGTTAGGAGGTGTGATTTTTTGAAGGAGAAGTCTTGAAAGGCTTTGGAAAGTGCTGTGGAAGGATAGGATAGCAAGGTTTTTGTAATCTGATTTAAAAAGATCATTGTATGAAAGATATTGTTGCTATAGAATGTGTTCAATCATTATTTTGTCATTAATGTCAAACCTGCTATTTGCTGGAATGGAAATTTCTTATAAGATCCAAGCACTATCACTTAGTTGATTGATGAAGAATTAATAAGATGTAACAAAAGAACCTAAGGGAAAGGTTGAGTTATGATTTTGTAATGAAGTGCAAAGATCAGTTAAGACAATGATAAAGTGATGTATTGACAATATAATTGAATATGAAGAGGTTGGCTACACTTAGAAACTATAGAAGAAGAAGTCATAATATGACTATATCTACAAATCTTGATTAAATTCATCAGAGGGAGCTGAGCAAGCTAGTTCAAGCTGAGAAAATTTTCAACAAATGCTGAGTGAAGACCAAGTGTTGAGTGAAGATCAAGTGTTGAGTTATGTTCATGTGCTAAGCATTAGAAAGTCAATAAGTGTCGAGCTACTGCATTATTTGAAAAGTCAAAGATTCGCCCGATCTGAGTTGACATGGTTGTTATCTAGAATTTTGTGAACCAGATAGAAGATAAGAATGATGAGCTGATGGCACAAAACTCTATGTAAAAGATTTTTGGGTGAATACAACTAGATTCTAGACAAAGTTTCTAGATAAAAATGAGATATGGGATAGATACATTGTGTCTTACCTAATCTATTGAAACCCTAAAAATGGAGAAGGAGAATTGAGTGAAAAAATTATTCTAGATTTCTATTTAAGGAGTCATAAGGTCACGAAGAAAAAGGTTGGTCAAGTATGAAAAAATGAAGTGCTGAAGAAGGTGTTAAGGAGGAAGAAAGCACAGAAACTTTGTTTCAATAAGTGACCACAAAGATGATTGCATTGGTATGATGAGCAAGAAGACTCAAGGAAAAAAATCTTGAGAGGAAGACAAGCTGTTAGAGCCACAGTGATTAAAACCAAGAAAAAGATTGAACTGAAGTATGATCTAAAATCTGCAAGATATGTTGTGAGTTGTATCAGATCAAAAGCCCTTATTGTTACTGTCTAGCAATTATAACAGTTAGTATAAATCCTATGGACTTAGGTTGGTTTAATAACCATTTCGTAAATCCTTTAACAGGGTGACATTCCAAGTGAATGTTCCAAAGTCCTTTGACTAGGCCCACACCTAACAGTGTGGTGAAATCCTCTAACAAGGTCACATTTAACAGTGTGTTGTAAGCCTTTAATAGGACATCACTTCAGAAGAGTGAAAATTGAGTAGCATGTTACTGGTGGTTTTTTCTAAATTGGGTTTCCACATAAATCACTATGTCATTTGTTGATCTTGCATGTTTTATTCTTGCATGTTGATTTGTTGTAACTTGCTAAGATGGTTGTTTTAAGCTTGGATGCATGAATAGTCTAATGGGCTCACTATAATTAGTGAAAAGTTATTATTAAGGCATTTAGACCTTGGATAACTGATTCACCACCCCCCCCCCCCCCCCCTCTTAGTTATTCTAAAAAATTTCCAACAATTGGTATCAAAGCATTGTTGTTGGTTTAGTTTAAAGGAACTAGAAGTAGAAAAGATCAAAATGCCTAAAAGAGAAGTTCCCAAGCTCAACAAAGACAACTTTATTGTATGGAAAAGTTTGATGAAGCTACATCTTGGATCCATAGGTGATTATGCCAAAAATTCAATTGTTACGAACATGTTGATCCAATTGGTACTCTTACTGCAGAAGATTTGAAGAACAAACAGGAACACAACCAGACAATGTTGGAGATTGCTTTTGCACCCAACTATGCTGAATTTGATGATATCAAAGGATGTAACATTGCATTCAAGATGTGGAAAGCCCTATCAAACATTTATGGTGGGGATCAGAATGTCCAAAGAGCAAAAAGAGAAAGCCTCAGAGGAAAGTTTGATGACATGAAAATGGAGGAAAGTGAGAATGTTGCTCAGTATGCCTCTAGAATAAAAGAAGTGGTAAGTGCAATAAGATGTTTGAATGGTCAATTAGATGATGATACTATTAATAGTAAGTTCTTAAGAACCTTTCTCCCTATCTATGCTATTAGACTATCAGCTATACAAGAGCTAAGATGTGTACCAGGAAACAATCTAAGTTTTGAAGGTATAGTGGGTAGACTTACTACATTTGAGTTATCTAACTTGGCAATTACAGATCTGAGAATGTTGAATCTGCTTTCAAGGCCAAGCTATCACTGAAAGATATTGAATAGGTGAAATCAAAGAAGGGAAGGAAGATGAAATATGTATCCAATGACAGTAGCACTGATGAGGAAGATGTGGAACAATTGGAAGCATTATTGGCTAGAAGATATCACAAAGGCAAAGGAAAATTCAAGGGTAAGTTGCCTATCATTTATTTCAATTGCAATGAAGTAGGACATATTTCTACAAGGTGTACACATAAAAAAGGATTAGAAGGAAGGAAGCAAGTACAAAAATAGAAGAGAAGATGATAAGAGAGATTACAAAGACAAAGGCAAGAAGTGTTGTATTGCTGAAGAGGATTCTGATGATCATGATGATGAAGTTGTTTATGTGGCCATGAAGGACCAGTCTAATGAAGAAGAGCCTACATCACTGGTAACATGTATGAACAAGAATAATAGATGGATCATAGATAGTAGGTGCTCACATCACATGACAGGAGACAAAAGTAAGTTTGTTAACTTTACTTGGTATGATGGAAATAGTGTTAGATTTGGAAATGATGTTCTACGTCAAATCAAAGGAAAAGGTCCATTAAGCTTATAGAGAAAATTTCATGTGATAATGCATACTATGTTGAAGGACTAAACTACAATTTGTTGAGTGTCTCACAATAAGGCAATGTAGGGTGAAAACTAGAATTTGGAAACAAAACTACAAAAATCTATGATACTGATGGTAAATTGATAAGAAAAGGAGATCAAACAAGAAGTAATCTGTTTTATCTTGATATGAAAAATGCTTCTTGTTTTGTTGCAAAATTTGATGATGTGTGGTTATGGCATAGAAGGCTATGTCATGTCAACTTTGATAATCTAGTCAATATCAGCAAAATAAAAAAAGTCAAAGGTTTACCTAAACTAAAGAAGCCTGACAACATCATGTGCAAACAATGTCAGCTAGGAAAGATGACTAAGTCTAGTTTCAAGAGTAAAAACTATACATCTAAAGAAGTACTTGAATTAGTCCATACTGATTTATGTGGTCCAATTGAAGTGCAAAGCTACAAAGCAGATAAATATATAATGTTGTTTGTTGATGACTATTCTAGGATGATGACTGTTATGTTCTTAAAGCAAAAATTTGATGCTTTTCAAATGTTTAAGTGGTATGTGGCTAGAGTTGAAAAGGAAATAGGAAAGAGTTTGAAATGCCTAAGATGAGATATGTAACGCCCTGCCAAGGGATCCAAAAGAATTAACCTAAAGTTTCACTAAGTTTGCTAAACATTTTTTTTTTTTAAAAGGTAAGAATGTATAACATACACATCAACACATAGTAGCGGAAGCAACAACATGTAATCATCGACAACATACATTGCAAGTTACATTTCCTAAGGATCCCAAGACGTTGAGTCACGTTTAAATTTAATTAATTCTAAGTCTAACAACTATCACATACATATGAAAGAATAATTAGAAAATCCCATGTCCATAATATACATTTGTTCTGAATGCCTCTTGGCAAATCAATTCGGAATGCTCAATCATCCTTTGTACAAGTCACAGGGTATGAAAGGCTTAAAAGAATATACATATGTAAAGATAAAGATACAACATCCTCAAATCCATGATACAAAGTACAGTAAAAATATATGAATCTATTCACCATACATGATACATCCATACATCCATAATGATAAAAAATCTATCATAAAATCTAACCATCCATCATAATAATCCAAGAACATAGTGAAGATAAATGCCAATCACGAAAACTCCAGCCACGGTGACCACGGAACGGATCTCAATGGTAAGAGTAAAAGCACTACCACCCGACCACGTGGAACCTAAATGGTCCACTCCCACCACGCTGAGGAGATAGTCTCAAGTCCCAAATAGGATAACAAAACCTATAATCATAAATACTCTCTAAGTCCAAGAAATCCTATAAGTATGCTAACTCAAGGGTTCCTAAAAAGATTGACATCTAAAACCCAGAGGTACCACAAGACACGTAGGAAACCTAATATGCAAGCGGGAAAGTGTCATCACAAAAGTCAAGTAGAAGTTACCCGAGCAATCCCTTAGGAATCTCGGGTCCCTACTGATCCTGCGGCCACTAGTATCCTCTCGTACTGATGAGGCCTACTATGGAATGCAAGGTTGTAACCAAGCGTTCTCTCTACCCCATCTTAGTCTGTACTAGCACTCAAGGCATGGGAGAGAACATACAATTATCTTGTTAGGTTCATTTTCTCTCATTTAGTGTAAATGTTTTCACTTATTAAAAATGACTTACAATGGGTTTCTCAAGGCAGCCTCTTAGGGCTCCGACCCCCATTGCAAGCCACTTCCTGACTCTACACATAGATAACCTACCCTAGGCTCATGAAAACATAAATCAAAGAATCATAATAAAACCACCTCAGTCCTATACAAGCAACTAAAAAACATCATAAAAGATAAGCCACAAAATTACATAAGTTCTTCATGAGCAACAGATAAGCATCAAATAACAATCACATGATCACGACAATTCTCTATCAGCAACTGAAGGTATCAATGATAGATCACAAAATCCAATGGTTCTCCAATAAGCAACCAGAAAGTATCCCAATAGTAAATTACAATACTGATCGAAGACTCCAAAATGGTCATCAAATATAACTGATCGAGACTTGAAAATGGTTAAGTCAAGTATCTCAAATACGTACATCTCAGCTTCACACAAAGAAACTGGAAAGCAATAACAAACAGTAAATACAATCATGTCATAGAGCACTTCATCACATTACCATGGTCAGGTTAAGAAAGATCGAAACCAAATCATCATGACATCACATTCACAACCCCGAGCCTCTGGTAACAACCTAAACTGGTCAATACTAGAACAACCCCAAAATATAGAGAACACAAAGAAAACGTCAAAGTCTCACAAATTGGATTTGACTTTGAAAGTATATTATAAAGGTTTCAGTTTGCAGATTAACATATATTTCAACAACTAAGTTTCACAGCTTACCCCAACGAATTAACACGTTCTCATAATTAATCATAACGCAACTTAAAAGTAATAATAATCATTTCTTCATTTATTAAAGAATAATAATATTTGATTATTAAATAATAAATAAATAAATCCAAAACCCATTTAAAAATCGAAGTTCTAAAAGCTAATTATACCTATATTATTTAAATACTATTTACCAATAGCTTAAATCAATTCCAGTTTTCATATACATTTTTGAATTAATAATTATCTAATAATTATTAATTACGTAATCAATAATCATTAAAAATTTCCTCAATTTCATATTTATATACATATAAATAGTTAATTAACTTAATTAATTAACAACTAAAATTTTGAGTTTAATCCTCCAATTATTTATTATAAAAAAATTATTATAAAAATAATAATAAAATTATTATAATACAATTTATTAATAACATTATAATTAATATTGAAAATCACATCACATAGCGATTTTTAAATCGCTGTCTCCATGCGAGGTTGCAGCGCACGACTGCTGCCGCAGTCAACCTGCGTTAGCAGGTACGACTGCACAGCAGTTGGCCTGCCATATAATGTTGCAGCGCATGACTACTGCCGCAGTCGGCCTGCCATTTAAAAAGGCACGGGTGGGGGTAATTCCCCCACCAACTATTTTTTTTTTTTTTATATATATTTATTATTATTATTTTTTTTAAAATTATTTTTCTTTTTTTAAAATATAAAAACTTTTTTATAATATTAACTAATTTTTTTTTTTAAAAAGAATTCTATTTATTTATGTTAAAAAAAAAAATTACAAATAAACAAAATTTATTAAACAATTCTCTTTATTTTATTTTAATTTTTAATTTCAGATCCCACCCAAATTAAATACAATAATTCCTTAATCTAGAAACGAGGGTTTCAAATTGATTTATTCTTCCAATTCTATTATATAGGTGAAATACAATATAGTATCATAAGGTTCATAAGAGAGCGAAAGAATCAAACAGTGAAATCCAGACAATTCGGATTGATAATCCACAAGCACGAAGAAGACAAGATTATCAAATTGCATAATTCAACCCATGATCAAACACAAGACCCTACCTCAATCTGATGCTATTATGCAATCTCCAAAAACTGTAAGAGAATTTGCTCCTCTTCAATAACCTTCTTCTAAAAATCTTCTTTAGAATTCGCCTTCTGAAATTTGCTTCCAAAAGTTGTCTCCCCAAAATTCTTTGTCCAAATTCGTATCCCAAAAATGAACCCCCAAAGTTGTGATAAGCAATTTCTCCTCAAATCGGGGCACTAATTGTGCGTTTACTCGAGAAGACTCTTTGCACAACTCAGTTAACTCTAAATTAACCTTTATTATCTTTTCTTATCTTTTTGCATTCAACTTTCATGCACATTAAGTTGAATTATTAAATAACTTTATTTAATATTCCACTTGACTTCTATTCTTAATTAATTTATTACTTTAATCTTATGTGCACTTTTAAGAAATTAAAATAACATTATTAATTTCTATAATTTAATCTTTTAATTTAATTCTCATATTTAAACTCATGCTTAGATCATGTGATCTAGAATTTTTAATAATTTAATATCTTTCAACTTTTAATTTATTTTAGAACTTAATTGATAACATATTTAATTAATTTAAATAACAATAATATTTAGCATTTATTTAAAAATGAACTCCAAATATATATTATTATTAAATTAAATAAATATTACTCTGTTCTAAATTCATCTTTGAATTTTAATCTCCAAATTTAATTCTTTTATTTAATTAATTAATTAATTAAATATAAAGATATCATAATAATTCTCTATTAAATTAAATCATTAATTAATCTTTTTAATTAGACTTAATTAATAGAAAATACACCAAGGACTCATAAAGCAACATACGAAAACCCATCATAGAAAAAAATACATACCAAATCAAACAAAAGGGTTATAATCATGAAATTACATCATTTGATGCATTCAGAGGGTACTTAACTCAGATACTTATCCTAATTATCAATTAGGACAATTGGCTAAAGGGTTTAGGATTTGGACTTAAGAGTTTATCTCCCCTCTCTTACCATTGAGACAGTGCGATAGGGTACGCTCATCCTGACAATTCAGGGAAGTCGATACCCGGTACCTGCAACCTGCATAAAATCCACGCATGTACAAACACCATATTCTAAGCTAAACAGACAATGGCAGGAAGTGGTGCATCGTGTAGATCCTGACTAGCAGGTGACTACAACTCCCTTCCTTAACCATATGAGAAACACCATACATAAATAAAACAACACGCACACCATACACATGCAGTATGGGGTAAGTATCCATAAGAAGCACATGGAATAATAAACCATCTAACTAATCATCATCGATATCTGAAACCATTGAATAATCATCATACATGCATGAAATATAGAGTACCAAGTAATCTCATAATATAATAAACTGAGTGTAAACATCATCTGGTAATCTCTAAAATAATAATACTAATCATCAAAAATAAATTGGCCTAAAAGAGTTTGGCAATGATATCAGAAATGTAGCTCGAAAATGTAAACTAGGGGCAGGCACTACATCCACCCCCCCTAGACTTAGGCTTACTCCTGGAAGCCTATAAACAAATAGGGATATAAATCCCGTAATCCAGATGCATCCTCCCATGTAGCTGAAGAGTCATCAGTAGGGTCCCATTGGACCCTTACTTGCTCTATGGTTCGACCCCTGAGGGTCAACTCCCGCTGCTCCAGAATACGAATTGGCTCCAAAGCCAGTTGCCCGTCCTCTACCTGCAATGCATTCCAATCAAGAATATGTACAACATCAGGGATATACTGTCTAAGTACTGAAACATGGAAAACATCGTGAATGCGAGCAAGGCTAGGCGGTAAAGCAAGACGATAGGCAACTGGACCAATCCTCTCAAGAATATCGAATGGTCCCACAAAGCGAGGTGCTAGCTTTGAGCCCTTTCCATAACGGATCAGACTCTTCCGTGGACGCACTCTCAAGAAAACCTTCTCTCCCACAACAAATTGCTTATTTGACCTATGTGCATCAACATACTTCTTCTGCCTATCCTGTGCCGTTGTCAAGTGCTCTCGGATACGCACCACCTGTTGCTCCATGTCACGAAGCATCTCTGGGCCCAACAGGATGCGATCCTCAAGGCTATCCCAACTCAAAGGTGTACGACAAGGGCATCCATATAAGGCTTGGAAAGGTGCCATGCCAATAGAACTGTGATACCTGTTGTTGTAAGCAAAATCCACTAGGTAGAGATAGTCCTCCCAATGAGTTTGCCTATCCATCACATACATCCTCAACATATCTTCGAGAACCTGATTCACTCTCTCTGTCTACCCATCTGTCTCTGGGTGATATGCTGAACTGAAGTTCAACTGCGCTCCAAGATCATGCTGTAGTGATGTCCAAAATGCGAAAGTGAAAACATGATCCCTATGCGAAATGATATTTCGAGGAATACCATGTAGTCTCACAATGTCACTCATGAAGACATTAGCTACAAAAGCTGCAGTGTAGGAAGACCTGATTGGTGCAAAATGTGCCACCTTAGTCAACTGATCAATGGTGACCATGATAGCATCATGACGATGAGGGGTCATAGGTAATCCTACTATGAAATCCATAGAGATGATATCCCACTTCCATGAAGGAATGAGATTCAGTTGCAAAAGTCCTGCCGAATGCTGGTGTTCTACCTTGACCCTCTAACACTCAAGACATCTAGCCACAAAATCAAAAATGTCACGCTTCATTCCAGACCAATAGAATAAATGTCGCAAATCTGCATGCATCTTCTTGACACCTGGATGTGCCGAGTAAGGTGCACAATGGGCCTCTGATAGGATCAATATGCGAAGCTCATCTAGTAGCGGCACATAGATCCTGCCTGAATGTCTCAAAAGGCCATCTAACTCTAGGACATAGCCTGAAAACTTACCCTCCAACAGTCTCCCTGAATTGATCTCACTGCACACCTCCAGATACCATGAATCAATGGGGAGTGCCTAAAGTATCTGACACCTCAAATCGACACTAAGAGTCATAGATGATATCACATGTTTCCTGCAACTCAAAGCATCAGCTACTACATTCTCCTTCCCTTGGATATACTTTACCTCAAAGTCATACTCGCACAAAAACTCCATCCAACGTCTCTGCCTAGCATTCAGATTAGGCTGTGTGAATATGTACTGAAGGCTACGATGATCGCTATGTAGTTCAAATCTGTGCCCCAACAAGAAATGTCTCCATCTCACTAAGGCATGAACTACTGCTACTAACTCAAGGTCATGTGTAGGATAATTCAACTCATGATCCTTGAGTTTATGTGATTCATAAGCAATCACTCGACCATTCTGAATTAGAACTGCTCCAATGCCCTCAAGGGAAGCATCTGTACACACCATGAAATCACCTTCTGGATCAGGTACTGCTAAGATCGGTGCACTAGTCAGAAGCTCCTTGAGTTTCTAAAATGCTTCTACACATTTATCTGTCCAAAGAAACTTCTTTCCTTTCCTCTGAAGGGAGGTAATAGGGTGTGCTATTCTAGAGAAGTTTTGGACAAATCTATGATAATAACCAGCTAGACCCATGAAACTATGAATCTCCGACACAGTAGTGGGTGCAGGCCAATCTACTATTGCCTGGATCTTCGTAGGGTCTACAGAGATACCTTCACCTGAAATAACGTGTCCCAAATAATGTATCTCTGATTGAAAGAAATCACACTTCACCGCATTGGCATAAAGTTGATTATCTCTCAAGCACTGCAAAACCAAACTCAAATGTTCCTCATGTTCCTTCTGGGACCTAGAATATATCAGTATATCATCGAGGAACACAAGAACAAATCTATCAAGATAGGAACAAAACACCCCATTCATTAAGCACATGAAAATTGATGGAGCGTTCGTCAGCCCAAAGGGTACCACTGTGAACTCATAATGCCTGTAGCGAGTTTGGAAGGCGGTCTTATGAATATCAGCCTCCTTGATGCAAAGTTGATGGTATCCTAACTTAAGATCAATCTTGGAGAACACTGTAGCTCCCTTGATCTGATCAAATGAATCATCAATCCTTGGTAAAGGATACCTGTTCTTTATTGTCACCTTGTTCAGCTGTCTGTAATCAATGCAAAGGCACAAAGAACCATCCTTCTTCTTCACGAAGAGCACTGGAGCTCCCCATGGTGATACACTAGGTCAAATACTACCCTTGGCCAAAAGTTCCTCTAACTACAAACGCAATTCACTTAACTCCTGGGTGGTCATATGGTAAGGAGCTCTAGAGATAGGTTCTACTCCTTGAGTGAGCTCAATGCTAAAATCAATGTCTCTCTTCGGAGGCATGCCTAGAATCTCACTCAGAAAGACATTTGCATACTCTTGTAAAATAAGGTGATCTAGGGTCTTCCTCGTAGAGTCTTCCTCATCAAGCTCATTTACTGTAACGGCAAATACCTGACATCCCTTATGAAAGCTTCGCTTTAGTTGCATAGCAGAGATCATTCGTAGGGATATAGGCCTCAGTATCCCCACAATCTCAACATCCTTCCCTTGGTCATCCTAACACATAATGGTCTTCTTTCTGCAGTCTATACTAGCCCTATGAGAGCCAAGCCAATCCATACCTAAGACCACATCATAGGAGCCAAGAGGAATAACTCAAAAATTGATTGAAGTCTCAAACCCTCCTATGCTAAGTCCACACTTATGAACTACAGAATCTGTGGAAACTTTAGCACTTGAGGCTAGTTCCACTTGCCAACCATGATCTTGCTTAACCGACTCCAGCTTACACTTATCAACTAGAGATGGAGAAATGAAAGAATCTGTAGCACCTGAATCAAATAATACAGAGAGAGGTGTACCTCGGATAGCTCCTGTAGTCTCAACTACTGTCCCCTGATGGTCTACCTGACGGTGATCCACCGCTGCAAATACTCTATGAGATCCACCTGCATTTCCGACTGTAGGCTCAGATGCTGCTGGCCTAGGTCCTGAGTACTGAGATGCTCGCTGTGGGCAGTACGCTGCAATATGACCAATCTGTCCACATGAATAACATCCTGTGCCTCTACCAGATCCTCTCCCTATAGGTGGTGCATTCGACCGCTGGTGGCTACCCCTGCTAGCAAAAGACTGGCTGCTCTGTACAGGCCAAGATTGCTGATTCTGTCTATTACGTTGAGCATTGCGATTGATCCTAGAGTTGGATCCACCGCCACCACTTTGTGCCTGAGGGTAAAATCCCTTATGCTGCTGAGGTTGCTGTTGAGAATGCTGATTCCTCCTAGGGAAGGGAGGCTTCCTGATTCCACCAGAGTTGTGGTTGCCCTTAGATCCTGCTATAGTAGGCGCTCCCACAAATCCTCCTTGCCCAAAGTTGACACTCTTCTCTACCAGGATAGGTCGATGTACCGCATCCTTGAAGGTCTTAGGCTCAAATACCTTAACACCCCCAATAAAATGGTTGTTCAAGCCTCAAATGAAATGTTGTGCCAACTGTGCTGGGTTGTCACTGAATCCCGAAAAAGGCATGAGCTCATAGAATTTGTGCTCATACTCTACAACGGTCATAGTGAACTGTCTCAGGTTATGGAACCCATCTACTCTATGCTGCTTCCATTCATCTGCTATTATGGAACTCTACAGAAGTCCAAGTTGAAGAACCAAAGAGATTAGATGAATACAGAACCTTTGTGTATTCTTATGAAGGAATGCTTGTTGACGAGGATTTTATCAATCAAATTGGGATTCAACAGAAAATTTCAGTTTTAGCCGAGTCACCACCAGTGAATGCTGAGCTGCATTTAGAAGCCAAGTTGCAGAATGAAGAAAATGCACATTCTGACTCTGAAATTAGTACACATGAAAAAGATGTAGAACTACCTAACAACAACATGCATAGTGACCCTGAATCTAAAAGATCAAACATGGAAATAAGGATAGAACCAAGATTATCCAAATATGTGAACAGACATCACCCTGCTGAACAGATAATTGGTGACAAAGATGCAAGACCAATGCCAAGGAATAGACTAAGAAATGAATCATGTTTGTTAAGAAAATTTAAACCTAAGATAGTGTATGATGCATTACAAGATGGTGACAGGTATAAAGCTATGGAAGAAGAGATTGATCAAATAAAGAACAAAACTTGGAGTTTAATTCCCAGACTAACTGACAAGAATGTGATTGGCACCAAGTGGGTATTTAGAAACAAGCTAGATGAGAATGATGAGATTACTAGAAACAAAGCTAGACTCGTATATAAGGGTTATGCTCTGGAAGAAGTATTAGACTATGGGGAAACATTTGCCCCTGTTGCTAGAATGGAAGGAGTAAGAACTTTACTTGCATATGCTACATATAAAGGTTTTAAAGTCTATCAGATGGATGTAAAGTTTGCTTTTTTGAATGGTATATTGGAAGAGGAAGTCTATATTGAACAACAAAAGGGATTTGTTGATGAGAACAATAAGAATATGGTTTGTAAACTACATAAAGCACTCTATGGTTTGAAACAAGCACCTAGAGCATAGTATGAGAGACTTCACAAATATCTTGTCAAGATAAGATTTGAGAAAAAAGTTGAAAACAACAATTTGTATATCAAGGAAGAGAAAGGTAAAGATGTTTTGATAGCTGAGATCTTTTTTGATGATATAATATTTGGAGGAAAAGATGCTCTATGAAAAGATTTCGTTAATCAAATGAAACATGAATTTGAGATGTCAATGTTTGGAGAGATCAATTTTTTTGTTGGATTGCAAGTACATCAATTAAAACATGGTATATTTGTAACCCAATCAAAATATATCAAGGAAATACTCAAAACATTTGGCTTAGATGAATCAAAACTAGTGAGTACACCAATGGTGATAGGACATAAGCTATCTAAGAATGATGATTCAGTTGAAGTAAACCAGACAGTGTACAGATCCATGATTGGAAAGCTACAATATGTTGTACATAGTAGACTAGATATTGCTTTATCTATTGGAATAGTAGCAAGATTTTTTGCAAACCCAAGAGAAAATAATCTTATGGCTGTCAAGAGAATAATGAGGTATCTAAAAGGTAAATATGATTTTGGTTTGTACTACAAGAAGACTAAAAATTTTGGTTTGAAGGCCTACACTAATGCAGATTGGGGAGGTAATATAGATGATAGAAAAAACACTAGTGGAGGAGAACTTTTCTTAGGAAAAAGATTAGTCACCTAGACTAATAGAAAGAAAAGTTGTACATCACAGTCCACAACAGAAGCTGAGTATGTTGCTGTTGCTATAAATTGTACCAATATTGTGTGGATCAAGCTTCTATTGAAAGGAATGAAGGAAGAAATAACTGAACTTGTGATACTTTATTGTGATAACACAAGTGCTATCAACATATCAAAGAACCCTGTGATGCATGCTAAAACACAACATATTGCAATCAAGTATCACTATGTAAGAGAATTGGTGGAAGACAAGAAAGTGAAGATGGAATATATCAATACAAAAGAACAAACTGCTAACATCTTCACAAAACCATTACCTAAAGATGCATTTGAATATTTTAGAGGTAAGTTAGGGGTGATACTCCTAACCAAGGCTGCTTAAGTAACAACAAGACTGCCCTGCGTCAAATGAGTTGATTGTTTAGATGATATAAGTTGATGCAGAGGGTATTTACTTTAGGTTAAGCTTGAAGTAATCAAATTACTGACATTCCAAATAAGTCACAAGCAAGGTGGTAGAGGGAGATATTGGAAGTTCTTGTAAATGCTACACATGCATGATAAGATGCTGAAATAATGTGTCTTTGGCATTGTTGTCAAAGAGGGAGAAATAGCAAAAAATGATCAAATCTAGAAAAGAGGGAGAAATAGCTACAATTGGTCAAATATCTGAAATAGAGAAATAATAGAAACTAATAAGATCATGAAGCGAAAAGGACAGGAGATATGAAAGGGAGGAGTAGAAGCAAAGAAAGAAATCAAGATGACAGATCTAAAAAGGAGTAGCTCAGAAGATTTAGTTAATAGATAGATCAGAAGGAATAAGATCAGAGGGAGATACAAAAGTCAACAAGTTTTCTTTTTGGCATTTAACTTACTATTTTAGCCCAGTTAGAATTTTGTTAACTTGGTTGATCAATCAACTTTGGTTTGGTTGATCAGTTTGGTTTGCATCAATGCCAAAGAGGGAGATTGTTGTAATCTAATTGAAAAAGATCATTGTATGAAAGATATTGTTGCTAAAGAATGTGTTCAATCATTATTTTGTCACTGATGTCAAACCTGCTATTTGCTAGAATGACAATTGCTTATGAGATCCAAGCACTATCACTTAGTTGATTAATGAAGAATCACTAAGATGTAACAAAAGCACCTAAGGGAAAGGTTGATTTATGGTTTTGTAATGAAGTGAAAAGATCAATTAAGACAATAATAAAGTGATGTATTGACAATATACTTGAAGATGAAGAGGTTGGCTACACTTAGAAACTGTAGGAGAATAAGTCATAATATGATTGTCTTCAAAGCTTGATTAAATTCATCAGAGGGAGCTAAGCAAGCTAGTTCAAGCCAAGCAAATTTTTAACAAATGCTGAGTAAAGATCAAGTGCCGAGTGAAGATCAAGTGTTGAGTTATGTTCATGTGCCAATCATCAGAAAGTCAATAAGTGTCAAGCTACTGCATTATTTGAAAAGTTGAAGATTCGCCTAATCTGAGCCGACATGGTTGTTATCTAGAATTTTGTGAACCAAATAGAAGATAAGAATGATGATCTGGTGGCATAGAACTCTATGTAAAAATTTTTTGGGTGAATAAAATTGGATTCTAGATGAAGTTTCTAGATAAAAATGAGATATGGGATGGATACATTCTATCCTACCTAATCTATTGAAACCCTAAAATTGGAGAAGGAGAATTGAGTGGGAAAATTATTCCAAATTTCTATTTAAGGAGTCATAAGGTCATGAAGAAAAAGGTTGGTCAAGTATGAAAGCATGAAGTGCTGAAGAAGGTGCTAAGGAGGAAGAAAGCACAGCAACTCTATTTCGATAAATGACCACAAAGATGATTGCATTGGTATGATGAGCAAGAAGACTCAAGGAAATGAAGCTTGAGAGGAAGACAAGCTGTTAGAGCAGTAGTGATTAAAGCCAAGCAAAGGATTGAACTGAAGTATGATCTAAAATCTGCAAGATATGTTGTGAGTTGTATTATATCAAAAGCCCTTATTGTTACTCTCTAGCAGTTGTAACAGTTAGTATAAATCCTATGGACTTAGGTTGGTTTAATAGCCATGTTGTAAATCCTTTAACAGGGTGACATTCCAAGTGAATGTTCCAAAGTCCTTTAACCAGGCCCACTCCTAACAGTGTGGTGAAATCCTCTAACAAGGTCACATTTAACAGTGTGTTGTAAGCCTTTAACAGGGTAGGCCTTTAATAGGACATCACTTCGTAAGAGTGAAAATTGAGTAGCATGTTACTAGTGGTTTTTCCCAAATTGGAATTCCATGTAAATCACCATGTCATGTGTTGATCTTGCATGTTTTATTCCTGCATGTTGATTTGCTGTAACTTGCTAAGACGGTTGTTTTAAGCTTGGATGCATGAATAGTTTAATGGGCTCACTATAATTAGTAAAAAAGTATTATTAGGGCATTTAGACCTTGGATAACTAATTCAACCTCTCCCCCCGCTCTTAGTTATTCTAAAACATTTCCAACAAAGGTGTCTATGAAACCCTTAAAACCCTCATTATTGGCTAAAATGTTGTATGGCCTATTGAAGGCTTGAGACCCCAAAAATCCTTGACAATGGGTCATTTATAACAATTTTTCTTATTACTAGTTGTGTTTAATCCTTGAAAGAAAGGAGGTAAAAGCCCTAGAAATTTGCAAGAGACCTAATTGAGGCTCCTCTAGTAGCCATGTTTATGAAGAAACCCTTCAATCAGGTATTAACCCATCCTTGCCATCATTTTGGTTATGTTGAATAGGTTGTAAAACCACTCTAAAACTCTTCACAATCCCTATTGGAGTTTTAGAAAGGTGTGGGACCCTAGAAGACCTTTATAAGCCTTTTAGGGAATTAGGTGCTAGAGAACAAGCTTGGAATGCTGAAGGGTTGGAAAAGTTAACTTAGTGGGTAGGTTAAGGCAAGCTAGGGGATCCTTGGATGAGTAAGGTATCCTAGAGAACATTAGAGGTTGTTGCAAATGATTGAATAAGAATGATGGAACTGGCAAAAACAAAATGTTTTCAATCATTATTTTTTCATTGATGTCAAACTTGCTACTTGCATGAATGACAATTGTTTTAGTGATCCAAATACTATCAATTGGTTGATTGACAAGGAGGCAACAATCAATAAGATGTAACTAGAGTACTTAGAGAAAGGTTGAAGTTATGATGTTGTAATGAAGTACAAGGATCAGCTAAGACATTAATGAAATAGTGTATTGTTGACATATTCTAAGACACATATAATAGACACATTAAAACATATCAAAGATGGAAGGGTTTAGCTATGTTATTTGTGACAGCCTAACTAAGTTTATAAGAGAATGCCGAGCAAGCTAATTAGTGCCAAACAGATTTTTAGTTGAAGCTGAGCAAGTTCACTTTTAGTGTGCCGAGTAAATATCAAGTGTTGAGCAGAGAACAAGTGCCGAGTAAATATCAAGTGCCGAGCAGAAAACAAGTGCCGAGTAAATATCAAGTGCCGAGTAAACATCAAGTGCTAAGCAAGAAATAGGTGCCGAGTAAAGATATAGATGCCGAGCAGGATACTAGTGCCGAGTAACACAGAACAAGTCAAGTATCAGTAAACCAATAATGTCGAGTTGCTGCATTATTTTGAAATCAAAGATTCACCAGATCTGAGCGGACAAGGTTGTTACCTAGAAGTTTGTAAACCAGATAGAAGATAAGAGTGATGAGCTGGTGGCATAGAACAACATGTAAAAAGGTTTTTAGCGAATACAACTGGATGCTAGACAAGGTTTCTAGATGAAGAAGAAATATGGGGTAGATACATTGTATCCTACCTAATCCATTGAAACCCTGAAATTGGAGAGGGAGAATTGAGTGGGAAAGATATTTCAGATTTCTATTTAAGAAGTCAGAAGGTCATGAAGCAGTAGTGTGGTGGTGAGAAAGTATGAAAGCATGAGCTGCTGAAGAAAAGTGTTAAGGAGAAAGAGAACAAAGAATACTCTATTTCGTTGGATGACCACAGATATGATTGCATTGGTATGATAAGTAAAGAAGGCTCAAGGAAATAAAGCTTGAGAGGAAGACAAGCTAACAGAACTAAAGTGATTAAAAGCCAAGCAAAGGATTGAACTAAATTGTGATCTGTAATCTGCAAGTTATGTTGTAAGTTGTATCAGATCAAAGCCATTGTTGTTACTTTTTAGCAATTGTAACAGTTAAGATAAACCCTATGGACTTAGGTTGGTTTAATAGCCATATTGTAAATCCTTTAATAGGGTGACATTCCAAGTGAATGTTCCAAAGTCCTTTAACCAGGCCCATTCCTAATAGTTTGGTGAAATCCTCTAACAAGGTCACATTTAGAAATGTGTTGTAGCCTTTAATAGGGCAGGCTTTTCACAGGGCAGACCATCAAAAGTGGTTAAAATCAATTGCACAATTATTTTGTGGGTATCATCCCCACCCCAGTTTTACCTTCTTATTCTTGAAGGGTTTCTGGGTTATCAAATTCTTAGTGTTATGGTGTGATGCATGTTTACTTTTCTTAGTTGTTTGAATATTTAAATTGCATGCATGATAAGTTCAGTTATGTACCATTAAGGATTTGTAGAGAAAAGAGAAAAAGTTTTATTATGGAATTTGGACCTTGAATAACTAATTCACCCCCCCTCTCAGTTATTCTAAAGAATTATAAATGGAAGAAAAGAAAAATTATGTAGCAATGATACGAAACTACGTACCTTTTACATATGGTGGGTTCAAATAGCCTCAATGTCATATCAAAAAGATGATCAAAGAAAAAATTATTACCTACAAAAACATAAATGGATTATTAGTCCAAATCGAGTTATGTATAAGTAAACTAAATTTACACTTTAAATAATAACAATTTTAAAGCACCTGGAAGCTTTCATAATTTTAACAGAAACATAGTTTTCTTGTTCAACAACAATGTCCCTGCAAATGAACCAGTACTAGTCACACGAATTGCTCCAGGAAATGGATCAACTTTAGTAGTACTTGTCTCTGATGCTCTATCAACTAAAGGTCTATCTATTAGTGCAAAAAATAGATACATGAGTACAAAATCCACCCAACAAAAAAACAATGCATGATTAGCACATTACAAAATATAACAAAACAAAATTTTACCAGTTGTAGTGAGCATAGATGAGGATGTTTGCATGCTCTAGCAATATTGGACTGCCGACTGAAGGAGGCATCCACACTTCATCATGAGATGAAGAATACAATATTGTTAGCAAGGATATTTGCAATGGATAAAGATCAAATGGGATACTAGCTAGAAGTGTCTAAAAAAAATGTTAAGTGTTATAATGTTGATGAATACAAATAAAGAAAGTGTTACTTACACGAAGGTTGTGCACTACAACCCTCACCATGTTCACCATGTGATGTCACAATTGTCACAAATTTCTATACAAGAACACATAATATTTTAGATCATGATCCATAAGATACTATAAAATATTAACATCTATTGAAATTCTATTATTTCTTTAGATTAATTAATACTTACCTTCAAAGATTGGACCCAACGGTCCAATCTTTTTTTAGTGCCTCTTTCTCCTCACTTGTGTCACACTTGATGTTAATGTTAAAAATTTCATAAATGTATCTTTGTTTGAGTTGTTGGGCCATGAACAGAGGATCAGCACTAAGGGCAATGTCATGTAGAAATGATGCTTGTATTTCAGATCACATTTGATCTACTATCATTCTAGCTTTTTCCTATCATTTGTGACATCACTATCAATAAAATTTCATCAAAATAACTCCAAAGCCATAAGGAAAACAACATAATAATATGACATTTGTTTCCATATAACAATAAAAATTACAAGAATTAATGTTTACCTCCATTGAAGGTGTGTGAGATGGTGCATCTCTTCCTGTGTGTGATGGTCTACCCATGTTGCCCTATGAAAAAGATTACTAATTCTTAGAAATTAGTAGCAAAATGAAACTATTTGACATGTTGTACTTAAAGTTTGTATCTACACATATGGTTTTGACAAAAAAAATTGGTGTAAGTAATGTGTATATCTGCAAAATTTAATATCGATAAAATTTCATCGAAATAACTCCAAAGCCATAATGAAAAGAACATAATAATACGACATTTTTTTCTATATAATTTGAAGAATTACAATAATTAAGGTTTACCTCCATTGAAGAAGGTGTGTGAGATGGTGCATCCCCGCTTGTGCGACATGGTGGTCTATCCATATTGCTCTGTGAAAAAAATTAGTAATTCTTAGCAATTAGCAGCGAAATAAAAGTAATAGACTTACCAAAAAAATATATTAATAATAAAGTAGATTGTATATGTAAATCATTTATCTTAAGTTAGCCAAAGATTTGGTGTAACTAATGTGTATATCTAAAAAAATATTGGACATGTTCTATTTAATGTTTATATCTGCACGTATGGTTTTGAAAGAAAAATTTGGTCATACATGACCCCATCATAGTTGACATTGATCATACCTAGACAAACATTTCATTGATCATCATCTTCATCCATGTCATCATCATCATCATACTTGTTACTTTGATCATCTTCATCACCACCGCCATCACCATCTAAATCACCATCATCATCATGACCATCATTGCCCTAATCATCACCATCTTTATCAACATGATCATGATCGTCATCATCATCATCATCATCATCATCACCATTATCATCAACATGACTAGAATCATCACTATCTTCTTTTTCTTCATCATTGGGTAACAATTGTTCCTAATAATCATTTACTTTGTCTTGTAAGTCTTTAGTATCTTCTTCTTCCATCATATTATACTTTACCGGCCTTCCTCTTGGATCATGTCTAAAAAAAAATGACTAACCTAATTTGTGTGGAACACCAAAGTAAAATAATTACTCGCATTGGCTTGGAAGAACATAGGGCACATCTCCAACTGGCTCAAATGACCTTGTATTAATAATTGTAAATCCACTACCATGTCCAATAATAGTCCTATTAGGATCATTTTGATTCAGCTATAGCCTATACCATTTGACAAAAAATATAACTATTATGATCAAGTACCATTGGTGTAACATTGGGATCTCCATTACAATGACCCTCTTTAACCAACAATGCAACACCGTCCCATGTTAATGAGCGACCATTTTCTTGGGATTGTTGAATCCATACCATCATCCAATCAAGATTGTTTGCAATATACAAATGTATTGCATCCCTCTCATGACCAACTATAAAGAAAACATATAGACAAGTTAGAAATAACTTATATTGATGATGGCTAATAATTAATTAACTACAAAAAAACAACTTATATTTACCTCTCACTCTCTTCAATCTACCTTTCCCTATCACGTACTCCCCTTCGAATTTGTCATTAGAGTTGGGATCCCAAATGCAATTTACATGGATATTTGATGTAAACTTTGGAAGATATTTACTAATGTAAACCATGGTTCAGTATACCATATATCCCTCTACCATAGAACCCTTAGGACATGCTCTTTGTTGAACAAAGTGCTTCATAAATTTCAAGTGC
Source organism: Cupressus sempervirens (assembly GCA_028749045.1). NCBI lineage: Eukaryota > Viridiplantae > Streptophyta > Pinopsida > Cupressales > Cupressaceae > Cupressus > Cupressus sempervirens. The sequence goes on along the minus strand of CM053785.1, from coordinate 182,430,387 downwards.
CTCTCAACCATCCATATTGACCTAGTTAGTATAGGTCCACACAATTCAATCTCCTCAACTTGATGTATGAGGTAGTGTTCTAGAGCATTGAAAAAGGTTGAAGGTGGACACTTTTGCATTTCACACATAAGCTATGGAATTTTTCTCTTCCAATATTTTATATCTTTTTTTATCAATTTCTTTAGATGATAACCACCTAAAAGAGATTCAACATGCAAGAACATATAAATGAGATTTTAGATAAAATTATACAATAGATTTTAGATAAAAGTATACAAATCTAAGAAAAAACACTTTTAACCTCGTGTATTTTCCTAAATCATATATAATTTGTTTAATACTATTGTCAAATTGGTGTGGGAGGGATAGAGGTAGGACATATTGCAATCATTAAAAAATAATCATTTCAATATATTATTAAATAATGCAATAGGTAGTACATTCAATTTTACAAATATATTGTAAACAAAGAACATGACTTACCTTGATGAAGGCATGCCAATAATGTGTTTTCAATGCTGGCCCAACATCACCTTTCTTTGATAGAGGAGCACTTATATTTACAACAAATCCTATTGGAAGTTTTGTTTTTTTATGACTTCTTTTAATGCATCACTTTGTTGCTCCGTTAATAACCAAGGGCACTTGTATTTATGTGGTCTCCATTGCTATTTGATTCAATGGAATCTTTTAGAGCATGATTGGATTCATGATTATCAATACAAATTTTTGCAATTTTTTCTCTATCATGCCTTCCATCCAATATTTTCCATAGTGTCTCTGTTACATTCTTTCCAATATGCATAACATCAAACAAATGCATGATTGGGAAATCCTTGTAGTATGCTAATCTAATAAATTGAGTAGGATAAATTTTCATTCCTCTAGGAAGTTGGTTATTGATTCCTTGAAGACCTACACGAGCATCAATTACATCACTAGTAAATATAAGACAAAATCAAAATACAAATTTTAAACTTTAGATGACAAACTGGACATTACCTCGATGATTTAGTTGATCATATTCCAACTTTCATAGATGAGGTATCATTATTCATGGCCTTGATGATGTCTCTTATTTCCCATTTAAAAGATATTTTTTGGTAATTTGATACTTATGATTATTATGGAGAAAGTACCTAAACTCATCGAACACTTGCTTTCCTAAACTTCTTGAATGACGAGATTTCATCGTCAGAACACAAATTGGACATGCAAATTTTCCCTTTGTTTGAAGATCTAAAAGATCATGTACAATTGGATCATGTACAATTATCATGCACAACTTAAGAATACAATAGTAATGTGTAAGCACTATAATAGACCAAAAATATGTGATCTTCATAATATAACATACCACAAAAATGAGTTAGCCCAAGAGCATCATGTATTGTCCATACAAGCATTGCATGGAATTGAAATTTTCAATGTCCTATTGGTCTAGAGATGTCATACATAGTGACACTATTCCATAACTTCAACAACTTATCAATTAGGGGCTCAATATACATGTTCATATCTTTAACTTGGTACTTACATAGTAATTACATGAACATAAACATTACATAATTATTATGACCATTTGCATACACTATTTATAAATTAATTAAGATAACTATTAAATGAAAAAATACATGGCACAATCATTGACAATATTATCTGCTCCCTCTTTATGGACATCCAAAGAGGAATGTTATTGTTAATAACAAAAATAGGCCACACTGAGTAAATAGATCTCATATCTCCAAATAGATAGACACAGTCTGTTGTCGATTAAAACTTCAAATTATGAGGTTCTTCTTTAAAGAGTGACCATGTTTCTTCTATCTGTTTAAATGTAGAACCATCTATAGGCATTCACATAATGTCATCTTGACTTCTATTATGTGCATGGTAATCAATAAATTGTGCCAATCTAGTGCACTTGAATAATTGTTGAAGATGTGGAATAATGGGAATGTACCAAAGAATCTTGTGAGGCACCTTTTTTGTTATTTGATCTGATTGATATCTACTAATATGACAATCAGGGAATTCTGTTGCAAATTCAAGTTGTTTGTGATATAGAATGTGATCATTGGGATATGCATGTATTGTCTGATACTTGATTCCAATCTAATTCATAATGGTAGATAATTCTTGGTACGAATGAGGAAAAACATTTGATGGTGGTAACAAAAACTCACCTATCAACCTACAACAACAAATATGCATTGTTAATATAATGAATAGTAATTGTATGCTAACATTGAAGATGACAAAAATGACATATCTTAGCATACGTGACATTTCTACATTAGATAAACCATTCATAACCTTAAAGTTCACCAACAAAACTATAGCTGAGAGAAGAGTTGTTTGGGAGCTTTTGTATAGGGGCTCGTGTGCCTTCTCAAGCAAAAGTATATCAAGACCATCTTCATCATCATTATAAGATGTGCTAGTACCATCATCGTGAGCCTCTTCATCACCTGCTCCAATCCCATCTTTTTCAATCATGTCCTCTAGCACATTATCATCTTCTTCCATGGGAGTGTTATCCTCAGCTTGGATATTCACACTTTCATGTTCCTCTAGTAGGAAATCTACATTTAGTAATGGACAAAAAATGTGGTCCCCTTCAACATGACCATGTTGCCTATAATGACTCTGGGCTGTTGTGATTAAAATTCTTCAATTCTTTAAGTCCGTACACTTTTTTCAAAGATAATTACATTTATCATTTTTTCTTCAGAACTCAGACCACAATGTAGCCATTGTCTCATTATTTTGTTCTGGGTTCATATTGTCAGATGTAGTATTTCTTCATAGGAAAATATATCTGCAAATAAATTAGACATGTTGTACTTAATGTTCATATCTTCACATATGATTTTGAAAGAAAAATTTGATCTAACTAATGCATATGTTATCTGCAAAAAAAATGGACATGTTGTACTTAATGTTTATATCTGCACATATGGTTTTGAAAGAAAAATTTGGTGTAACTAATGTGTATATTTGCAAAAAAATTGGACATGTAGATATAAAGCATGTGCACCTTTTGGTGAATAGAAATTAGATTCTAGTCCAATGGTGTCTTATGTGTTGTTAATGGTACAAAAAATCTTTTATTCTGTTAATGTTGTAACAAATCTTTGCATAGTAGAATACAAAAAATAGTCACAATAAATAGTGTAGCATCAACCCCTGACAAGCTTTTAGGGCCCCTTCATCCTCCAAGCCTAAAACGAACCTAAGCCAAGGGATATCCGACATTAACACTACACAATCTAGAGCATCAACCATCAACAACCAAAAAAAAGTTGAATTGTAAAGCTATAATGGTTAGATTTACATATAAGAAAATTGAATTCATATCTAAGAATGCAACTATGACTATGCATTGCCTCTTCTTAAATAATAAATGTTAAAAGATAAATCAAATGGTTATATTCCCCCAAGACTTTTGGCCTTTACCAAGAAAGATATTTTTGGAGTGGAATCAATTTATTGGTGGTGAAACAACAATAAATTTGAATCCAACTTGCTAGTTTGGAGGAACCTTGAAGCCGTATGTAGAGAAAATGAAGGTACTAAAGGTAGTGAGATAGGTAAATATGTGGGGAATAGATGGATAGAATGGAGAAGGCTATTGGGAAATAGGCAGTCAAAGCCTGCAATATTCAGAGCCTAGTTGCGAGTCATGTAGAGAAGGGACAAACTTCATGAATAACTATTGTTTTTCCTGGAACAAATGATTCCATTGGGAAGATACTTCAACATTAAATAAATTTTTTGATTCTCTCAAGACAAGGTCAAGAATATAACACATTTTTCATTTGTAGAAAGAGAACTAATACTTCTCAAGATTGCTACAAATAGTAGTGCGCATAGAGACATCTTAGATGTTGTAGAAATCTTTTGAGAAAAGCCTGTTGATATATCAGATCACAATGTTACAATTTCAGAGGAGACTTGGAGAAAATGGTTGCATTACAGTTATTACTTGAGACCTACGACATATGTGAAGTGCCTAGGACTAGATAGGTTGCATTGGTTCATAAGTTTGGTGTAAATTCCAAGTATCAAAGAGATTCATTACTCCCATTGTAATGAAAATTTTATTTTTATTTTTAGTGGTAATGTAATTAAGTATTCTACCTAGTAATGCAATATTGAGTAACTATTATGTGGTCTATTAAGAAATTTCTCAACACATAATATTTTAATGCAACAACACAAAATTGTAAGTTGTTGCATTTTAGACTTTAATTAGGCTAAACCACAGAATGTGAACCTTGAAAACTAATTAGTGAGGTCAGATGCATCTATGTTGTATTTGTAAGCAACATTTACTATTTTTCAATCTAGCTATTAAGTTGACTAGTGATTGGTGCAATTCGTTGCTTCAATTCTAGAAGGCTTGGTGAGTTTAAAACTTGCTAGTATTAAAGTTGTACTAACAATCTAATTTGACTAGTCTAGATTTTGTTTGAGATTCTAAATATGGCATTAAATCTTATTAGATCAGATAGTATGAAGGTTGTGAGATGATTGAATTTCAAATTTCTTTAGGCCTTAATTCCATTCTAGCATAAGGAAATGTTAGATTCATTAGCCCTTGGTATTGAACTATGTGCTGGATGGAGCAAACTAGCAAAAATGAATGTGGCACACTAAGTATTTTCTTGTGTAGTGTTGGATGGTCTTGTTTACACAATTGGAGGTCATGAAGGGAATGGTGAAAATATTTCAAGTGTCTCCAACAAACAAGAACTTTTTATGGCTAATCATGTTTTCAAATAATGTTAATTGGTCTCTTGAATTCAATAACAAAGATATGAATCTAGATCCTGCTCTCACAGGTGCACCCTAAATTGTTCTAGACCACTTTTTTCTAGAATATAGTGAAGAGTATTTCATTCCAAGTCATCACAATCCCTTTGGAATTGATTCTTTCTTGAGTTCATAGTTTATATTAATCTCAATGTCTTATTCATGCTGAAAACAAATTGACACTACAAATGATAAATGTTGAGTTTGAAATCTAAAGATATTGAATGTCAGTGGAAATATCATATTATTAAGAGATAATATATGCTCCTCTAATCTTATTAACTTAGTGAAGAATGCATCTAGACTTAATCCATTTTGGGTATTCTATATTATGAATCTCTAATAAATTTTTGACTAAATAACAATTTTATAGAGATGTTCTTTCATGTTAAGTATATATTTTTATCATTGTGAATAGGATTTTTACTCACTTATAGACTCTTATCATTATTAGGAGTTGAAACTTTTTCCTGATAAGCCTTCATTTTTTGATTTTGAAGCATTGGTTTGTTAAGGGTGTTTTTCCATCAGAAGTGTTGGGTGGCAACAATCCCTAGTGGATGGTTTTAAAACAGGTCACTAGTATTTCAAAATTTAGACTAAAAATCATTAGTAGAATAATAAATGATGCTTGTGGGTGCTCTGGAATTTTATGGATAAATAATAAAGTAAAATTTCAAACAATAAAAATATGTTTAAAAGAAATAAATTAACATTTTCAAATATCTAATCACCTTTTGGACTTAAATATTGAAACATTCCTTAATCAATATTGGGAATGGAGGAATTGGCAGAATATTGTGATATGCAAGAATATGTAGTTTCTTACCAGTGCTTTATGGTTACATCATTGGAGGATGAGTGGGTTGGTCTCACACTAGAAGAGTGTTATTGAAGCTTAAGTGAATTGTTTCTAAATTTGGGAAATCCTATTTCATGGTTTTGTTTACCAATTTTTGCAAGGGTTGTTTGATCTTCTGAAAAGATTTTTTATAGATTCAATGAAGGTTGCTTTATATGAACCTTTTAGATTTAAAATAGTATTGAAAGAAATAAAGACTAAAATGTTAAGAATAATCAAATGATGCCTATTTCAACTTTGAAGAGCTCTATAACCTGGATAGAAGAGGTATAGAAGTAACAAAAATGACAACAATGTCAAAAGATGAAATGTAAAACTGAATGCTTCATCTTGATAGGTCTTAGATACCAATTTTTCCAAAGGCTATAAAAAAAACATTTTCATCATTATTGTAAATTGCATATTCTTAGTATTATCAAGCAACCTTGTAAACAATACTCTTAAATAGTGGGGCAAATAGTTGCATTTGACATTTGTGATTTGTTGATGAGAAAGATTTTATTTGCATGTATATACCATTGTACTTGTACTAATTTGGGAAAATAGTTGTGAACGAGTGATATAAAGTTGGGATTTTTTTAAAAATGTCTTCTTAGGATCTATGGGTGTATATGATCTTGATTCTAGGTGTTTTGATGGATGATCTTGTCTTTAGCAAAAACCCATGATTATAGAATATCCACATTGAATGGATTGCCACTTTAGCAACTGTGTGGTGCATCTTGTTAATGAAATAATGAAGAGGGTATAAAGTGGATGTATACAAAAACCATGGTGAAGAATAAGATTCTTGTGGTTAGAGAGGGGAAACACACATCTAAATAGTTTGGTTGGGCTTGTATATCTCTTCAACTTTTCAATCTCTATTGTGACCACAATGTCCTTATTTAAAATACGGTTACTTAAATGTTACTAGAAATTTTTTTAGAATGTTTTATTCCATGACTTAATTTTGTTTGACCAATCAACATTGCATTGGATTTCTCATAGTTGGCATTCCAAGTTGTATTTTGTAGGTGAAATGGTGGGCAATGACAACGTATGCTAGGCTGTAGATTGCAAGTTTGTGAATTTTGGCAATTGTCATTAGAATAGTTGTTGATGGTTGTATGGAAGCATGCCATATTGCAAATGCTAGAATATGAGATTTTGTAGGGGATTGCACTTGAGAATAAGTTATTGTTCACATGTATAGAAGGTTGTCTAAATTTTTGTAGGTAATACTGGACTTGTTGTATCATGTCTTTGGTAAATTGTGGAAACTAAATTCATAGCTTCCATAGAAGTACAATTTTTCTTATCTTAGCACCTTGAATACTAGGTGTGTGCCCTTGGCTAGTGTTCAGTTGATGGCATCCATTTTGTGATATATGTATTCATGATAAGCTACAAATTGATCTATTTGACTATCTTATCTCTCCCTAAGTGACTAAAAAAATTAGGGTCCTACTCAAATGAAATCAGTGTTGGTAGCCATAAATCTATTGCAACATGATTGAAGAAAAGACACAAAAATATATTTTCATTACATGCAACCATTATGACAATCTTTGAAATCTCTTAACTAAAATAAACAATCATTGTGGAATTTTCTCATGTAGGTGGTTTCCAAATGAAATCAATGCTAATGATTCCTTGGGACATTGAATATTAGTAGAGGATTGTAGAGCCCTAGCTTCTTTGTTTTGGGCTTTTTAATATAATAGGGAATACAACACTTAGTATGGTGTTCAATGTTTTGAGCATGGAAGACCCAAACAAAATTGTTGCAGTATTACTACTAGTGACTTGTAAAATGAAGTGAATCTATTGTTGAAGCATTTTCTTTGAATTTAATTATCACTCCCATATATGAGTTTGCAATTGTTGATGTGTAGTAAGATGTCCAAGGAGGTGGTTGGGTGGCATCCAAGATACTTAATAGCAGATTGTAATCCCTTGTGCAGGGTTATAGATGAAAGATTGTGTAGTTGACCTGCTTCATTTGATTGTTTGTCTATGAGGAAAAAAGCCATTAAATGATCTAATAATGTATCTAGGCTCTCCCACAAGGCTCATTGAAATTGGCTAACAAACATTTTATCACAATTAAACATAATGGATGCCAGTAGATTAACAAAGCCATGGGTAAAGAAAAGATACATAAGGATGCTTTACTTGCATGCAACCAACTAATACAACAAGCTTCTAAAAATTTGTTCACTACAAAAAACATAGAGTAACTTTGGTAATTTTTTCATAGGTAGTTTACCCCTTTATTCCATGCTAATGATTTTGACAGCTTTTGTGTTATTGGTAGAGGTTTGTGCTATTGATTTGTACAAACATCATATACTCTTCATTTTTGAAAGGAGAACATATTGCACAAATCTAGAAGGGCATATAAATTATATATTTAGATTCTTTTTGTATTGATTATGAAACATGGAATTAAAAGCTCACTAGGATGTAACCTTCAAATGGAAAATTGCATGTTGATTCAGCTTGTCTGAGTATCAACCATATCCCAAGATCAATTGCATAAACCCTGTGCTAGACTTTACAAGAACATTCAAATCTAGCTTCCTCTAGCAATATCTTCATAAGAACATGCAGATTCACCTTCCTCTAGTGATTGATATCACTGTAAAATTTACCCGCAAAGCCCCAATATTACCTACAATGATACCCTACATGGGTAGGAATGAAATAACATAAAACAATAATATCATACTACTATAAGCTTGCACCAATATATAAGATTAACATACTTTTTCTTTCTTATGAATCGAGGTTGTCAAAATTTTGATCAACTTAGGAAAAATTAGGACATTTTCGACCAATACGGGGATGAAAACCAAAAAAGAAAACAAATCATAACTTTGGTAAAAAAAATTGGTAGAGAAACAAGTACCAATGTACTAGTGACTATTATTTTGAGTAAGGAAATTTAAAGGAAAAGTTCAAGTGGATGCACATAGAAGAGGAATAACCAATGAAAGAGGATACAATTATGGATATCATGGGAAATCAAGAGAAAAATCAAAGGGGAAGAGGACTCAATCAAGAGGACCAAGAGATTTTTGGTACCATGGGAAACTAGGGCACAAGAAGAAAGATTTTTGGACTTGAAAGAATAATGAAGAAGACAAACAAGATGGAAACAAGGAGGAAAATGTAGTAAGTAATAAATCCAAAGAGGGTGCTTTTTTTCTTTCCTCAAAAAATGTTGATGATTATGTCTAAGGGGATTTTGGGCTAGTTTATTGTTGGTATCCCTAACTATTGTCATATATTAGTGTCAAACACTTATTCATATACTTGGAAGAATTAGATGGTCATCATTGTGACTGAGCTACTTTATATAGGCTGAGACATGTGATATACTTGTAAATAAACATGTATATGTTGAGAAAGTCTTTGGTCACCTAGTAATTTTAGTATAAGATGCACCTAATGATTTTTGAGTAGTTTGAGCACATTGATATCGAGTTACACATAAGGTGTTGAGCACAATAGAGATTGAGAAACAATAGTGAGAATAGTGAATGACGAGTACCAAAGACAGTAAGTGCTGAGCAATACAGAATTGACATTCAAGTAAGAAATGATGCAAATGTTAGGGTAAACTATTTTGGGCTGACATGAAAAATAGATTTAATATTTGTAGAGGTTGTTATAAAGGATATTATGTGTTTTATGACATGGATCACAGATGAAGACAAAAAAGAGAAGCATCTTGAAAAAGGGAAGCAATGTTTAACCAATTAGATGAAGAGGCAAAAAAGAGAAGCATCTAGAAAAGTATTTAAGAAATATTTAAAAATAGTATATCAAACCCTATTTGAGTTATGATGGTGGAAAAGAGCGAGTAAGCTATTCATGCGATCATAGAACCAATCAAATGTGATAGTGTGAACATTGTAGAGGAGGCAAAAGAGTTCAATTATGAAGAATAGAGGCAACAAATCTTGAAGCAGGGAAGGACAATAAATAAATATTAGATCAAATTAAATAGAGGAGATCCAAAACCATCTTTTCAAATAAAATTGAGGATTAGGTACTTAATTATTTTAACACATTGCATCAGGGATAATCTCTTAATAGTGTAGTTTTAATAGACCTTTATAAAATATCTTAACTGAGTCCTTACTTTATTGTAAGTGTAAAACCCTTTCACAAGGTGAGATCTAATAGTCTCAAATGTCTTTAACAGGGAAGACCCCTCATAGGGTAGATCATCATATATGATCAATCATTGTAACCCTTATAGGTTAACTTTATTATTGCAACAGTGAAGATTTGTGGGTGTCATCCCCACCTGAGTTTTACCTTCACCTTAGAGGATTTCTAGGTAACCAAATATTTGTGTTATGTGCTTACATTTCATGCATCTGATTGATAGATTAGATCTACTTACTATAGCTTGTTTTTATAAGTTATGCATATAGTAGATATGAGATGGTAAATTTCACGAATGCACTAAAGTATTGTTAAAAGATAAAAGTGTTATAGATCTTGATTCACCTCCCCCTCTCAATATATTATTTTCCCAATTAAGACTTCCATCACTTTATTTGGGATGTAATGAGCCCTATTAGATTGTTGGAAAGGGAAAAATTAAGATTAAGTTGCAAAATGAGAATAATTGGGTACTACAAGAGGTAAGATGTGTTCCAAGGTTGAGTAGGAATTTACTTTCAATAGAGAAATTGGGTGATGAGATTTGCACAATTAATTTTAATGAAAAAAATTGGAAGGTTTCAACCTTAGTAGTAGAAAAATGTGTGAAAGTCAACACCTTATATATTTGTATAGATCATACTATTCCTTTTACTTAAGTTATTTTAGAGAAAATGAATGTTTAGCAAGGAGAACAAATAGTTGCTATAGATTTTGAAATAACACTATGACAAAAAAAACTTGGGCACATGAGTGAGAAAGGTATGAAATTAATTCATTCAAAGAAAGTTTTACCAGGTTTGAAATGTGTCAATATGGTTTTCTATGAAAGTTGTGTGTATGGAAACCAAAAGAGAGTGATTTTTGTGAAGATAGAAAAGGAAAATAAAAAATTAGAGCTTGTGCATATAGATGTATGGGGACCAACGTAGGTACCTTTCCTTGGTGGCTCTCATTATCATGTTATATTCATTGATGATGCAACAAGGAACATATGGGTTTATTTCCTTATATAGAAATCTGATGTGTTTATAACTTTTAAGAAATTGAAATGCTTGGTTGAAAACGAAACTAGGAAAAGGCTAAAATGTCTTAGATTGGATAGTGGTGATGATTATTGCAAAAATAAATTATAATTATTTCAAAAATAAATTCTAAGATTATTCTTACTCTAATGATATTCATAGATAGAAAACTATTCCAAGGACTTCACAAGAAAATGGACAATAATGGAGCATGTAAGAAGCACGAGGTTTCATGTTGGGATTCCCTTAAAGAAGTGGGTGGAGGCTATTAATGTTTCTATATCTTTGACCAATATAGGTCCCTCTACTCCTTTTGATTGTGGTATTCCATAGGAAGCATGAATTGGTAAGAAGGCTAGTTATTCTTTTCTCATAACCTTTAGTTGTGAAGTTTTTGCACATAAAGATTCTAAAAATAGAACCAATCTATAAACTAAGCCAAATAAATGTTTATTTGTTGGATATGACATTGATGAATTTGGTTATGAGTTTTGGGATTTTGCAAATAATAAAATTTTAAGCATAGATGTCATATTCAATAAGTGTTGTACAAATATCTATTGCAACAACATGAGAAGAAAGAAAATTATTATGTAGTACTGGATGATACTCCAAAAGATGATGTTCTATTAGTTCCTTATTCTTAGCAACAAGAACAAGAACAAATAACACAAACACCAATGAATATTAGATGGCCCACAGGGCTAACTAGACCTCCAAAAATATTTTCTCCCTCTTTATATTCTTTTTTATGTCTAGATGCCAGTGAACTTGAATGTTATGATGAAGTTGTGCATGTGGATACAAAGATTCAGTGAGAGTATGAAAGGATAGATGAAATAGAATTCTTTCTCAAAAATTGGGCTTGGGATTTATGTAAGTTACCTATAGGTAAAATGGATATATATAATAAATGGGTTTATAGGCTGAAAGAAGAGGATGGAGGTAAGAAAATATTTAAAGCCAAGTTAGTTGTAAAAGGATTTGCACAGAAAAATGGATTTGATTTTGATGAGATATTTTCTTATGTTATTAAAGTGACTTCTATTCATCCAATTTTTAGTACTATGGCTTCTAAAGATTTGCATTTGGAGTAGCTTGATGTTAAAAAGCAATTTCTTCATGTTGGTTTGGATGAAGAAATGTATATGGAACAAACGCAAGAATTTGAGGTCAAAGGTAAGGAAAATTTAGTGTTCATATTGAAGAAAAGTTTATATGGCTTGAAGCAAGAACCTCAACACTAGTATCTTAAATTTACCATGGATACACTAGTTATTATTCAGATTATTGTGTATATTTTAAGAAGTTGGATGATAACAACTACATTATTTTATGTTGATGATATGTTGGTCAAATAAATAGTATTGACAAATGAGTGTCAACACCCTTAACCATTTTCACTATGTATGTCGAGTACACAATAGATGTCAAGCCAGAATCTTAATAGGTGTTGAGTCATAGTTAGTGCTGAGTAGATTACAATATAGTATGTGCTGAGTGATCTAGGAATTATTCATGTGCTGAGTAATAGAATCATTGAAATGCCAAGCAACTTAGAACAACATATGTTGAGTGATACAGGTGCCGAGCAAACCAAGAAATGTAGTAGATGTCGAGCAATCCAAAAATAATATGTGCCGAGCATCAGTAATACTTCACGTGCCGAACAATGTCGAATTAGCATAAAAGTTTGTATTTGCACAAACTAGGATGTAAACCATTTTTGGAGTAGACTTAGACAAATTTTGAAGGAAGAAAAAGAATAAGGACGAATCATTTACATTCCCTATGCAATCTGCTTGTGACCAATCAGAAAAATGGTGAAGGCATGCAACCAATAAGAAAAATGCAAAGTATAAGTGGGAATTTGAGATTCAATTTGGATCGTAGATCCATACCTAACCCTAAGTCTTCACATTCTTTATAAGGAGAATGAATGCACCATTGTATGTATGGAAGATAAGCTGTAAAAGGGAAGATTATAGTGAAATTCTAGTGTGAAGAGAAAAGACTTAGTGAAAGGGATAGCATTTATATCTAGTTGATCAGAGCATAACAGGGGACATATTTAGAGATCAGATCAAGTAAGAATAAAAAGAGAAAGAGCAAATCAAGTGCCTAAACCTAGCAATTTGAGATTGCATTCAATTAGGTCTAATATTCTAATACTCTCTCACAATTGTATTAGAGGTTGAAATCCTATGGTGATAGGCTAGCTTAATAGCTAGGTAGAAGAGTCTTTTGAGAAGGACAAGAAAATCCTATGTATTAGGTAGGTTTAACAACCTTTATTTAAATCCTTTAATAGGATAACACTTCTTGTAAAGTGTTTGAAAATACTTTCAATCAGGTCACTATTGACACAGTGTAAAGCCTTTAACAGGGCAGGCCTTTAACAAGGCAAACCATCAGAAGTGGTTGAACTCATTGCTGCAGTAATTTTTGTGGGTGTCATCCCCACCCTACTTTTACCTTCTTATTCCTAGAGGGTTTCTGGGTCACCAAAATCTCTTGCGTTATGTGTTGATGCATGTTCTCATTTTATGTTTGTTTACTTGCATGCATATTAATTTCAGTTATATGTTATTAAGGATTTGAAAGGATAACAATTGGTACTTCTAATCCCCCCCCCTCTCTCAGAACTACACTTTCCATTTGAACATTCCAACATGATATGCTTCTAATTGGATCAAACATGGATCACATTAAGGGGTTAAAAGAACAATCAATACATTCATTTTCTATGAAGGATTTGGGGGTAGAAAAATAATTTATTAGTATGAAAATTTGTAGGGATAGGGAAAATGGTAAATTGAATTTATCTCAAAATTATCATATTGAGAAGGCGTTACAATGTTTCTTAATGGAGAATGCCAAAATTTCTAGTTTACCTATGCCTGGTAATTTGAAATTAACTAAGGAGATGTATCCAAAGATACAAGAAGAGGAGGAAAAAATGTCCAAATTACCTTATTGTTTAGTTGTAGGAAGTTTGATGTATACTATGGTATGTACTAGGCTAGATATTGCACATGCAGTGGGAGTTGTTAGAAGGTATACCAATCATCCTATAATTGAGCATTGGGATGCAATCAAATGGATTGTTAGATATTTTAGAGGCTTTTCTACTAATTTACAAGGTTATGTTGACTCTGATTTGGCAAGTGATCTAGATACCAGGAAGAGAACTACATGATATACATTTACTATTGGTCGGACAATAGTGAGTTAGATTTCTCAATTATAGAAGGTAAATTCTTTATCCACTAATGAGGAAGAGTATGTTGTTGTTATAGAGGAAATCAAGGAGATGATATGGCTTCAATTATTTATGGAAGATTTGGGGCATCCTCTAATGGATAATTATTTATTTATAGATAGCTAGAGTGCCATTCATCTTGCAAAAAATTCTGTTTTACATTCAAAGACAAAAGACTTATAGTTATGGTACCATTTCATTCGACCAGTTTTAGATGATGAACAATTAAAAATGGAAAAGATACATACATATGATAATTTAGTAGGTATATTTACCAAGGTAGTGGCAAGTGATAAAACTCTTCTTCATCTTCGGTTGGTGTTCTAGATTGTATATAATAAAAGAACAAAAGAGTCTAGGGTGGTTTTACATTCCAGTGGGAACTATAGGTTTAGCGGTGCTATGATCAATATCCAAGTGGGAGGTTATTGTTGTGGACTCTAATCAATCTCCAAGTAAGAAATTTTTGTGATGTGGAGACTAAGAAAACTCAGAGGTTAATTTTTTCCTCACTTTATTCAACATGGTTTCCATGCAAATTTTACTATGGGGTTTGGGGGCAACAACCCCAAGATGAGATTAAGGGGTAGAGCCTTGAGGGTGATCCTTATTATTGTATAGGGTGGGGTAGAGGGACAATATCACCATGGGGATTTTTAGGGGAAGTGCTCTTGAAAAATCAATCGACTTTATTATTGTAAAAGGCATTGACTACTATTTTTTCTATTGGATGACTTATTCTAGCCCTAATTTTGTAAGTAGAAAAAGTCTTGTATAAAATGGCTTAGAGTTAGGGATTTCATAATGTATTATGAGATTGTAGCTTCTTGTGGCAGTATTGAGTTATAAGAGATTACAAATTGTAATCAAGTTGTAATAATTGGATAATAAGAATATTGGACTTTTTGATGGTGGACGCAGTCTAGAGATTGGGTGAACCATGTTAAATCTTTATGTCTTGTGTTCTCTTCTATGTGGTTTATTATTTTTTGATATTGGTTATATTTTCATGTAATTTTTATTTCCACCTCTTTAAACTTATCACTTAGTAGAAAGCTTATCAACTTATTTAGGAGGAACTCTTAAAGAATCATCCTCATCATGAGATGAGTAGGAGGAGTCATGCTCCATAGAAGGATTAGCATCACGAGAAACTATAGGGTCACTACGATTTTAAATAAGAGGAGAAGAGGAATCTGGATAAAAAAGAGGCACAAGTCTTTGAATTCTCCTAATGGGAATTTTATAAGTAGGCCTAAAAGTAGTACATCTCAGACACCAAATAAGGTAAGAAGATATTAAAAAGCCTAACCTTATGATATGAACTCCAAAAAAATATAATGTAAAGATTGATATACATCATAAAAATATATATCAAAAGATAAAGAGATAACTTTTAATGAAAAATATAACACCAAATCAGAAGTGGAAATGTCGTAAGTTGGGATCACCAATGAATGTGGGGTAAAAATTGTGAATCAAGGATGTAAGATCTAAGTTCATCACATAACATACTCACATGTATGTGAGCATAGGAAATAGATGGAGGAAAAACAAGGGAAATAATTCTTTCAATTCCAATTCTAGAGAACTAGGTCTAGATAGATTAATGCTAACCGAATGAACAAGGAGCACTAATGTTTGTGCTTGGTGTTCTTGATCAAAATGAGTGGAAGTTCTTAGATCCAGGCATGGAAATACACAATAGATGAAACCCAAAAATCTTCTAGCAAACTGTCAGGGGTGAAATGGATCTTTTGGGACAAGACAGTTCATTAGGGGCATAATTCGCCTTTGATAAAAGGTGCTTGACAATGATTCTAATTTTACAGTTTTGAAGAAAGCCAAAAAAGTTATTCTGATCTACAGCCTATTTGTTGATTCAATATCCATAGCTTACAATTTTATTTTTTAGTTTATGGGGAGTTTTCCTTGGTAAAACCCTAGTTTAGGAATGAACATTGAATTGAAGTAATTTAAATAACATGAATGTAAAGTAAATGTACAAATTCACCTTACAAAAGCTAGATGTCTTGAATTGAATGCAACGTGATTTCTTCACCAATGGATTTGGATGAATAAGATAAAGATAAATAGATATAGAAGATAAAAAAAAGAATTTTGGATGGATTGAAGAAGATCTTGAAGATAAACTCCCTTAATTGCTTGAATTGTTGAATCCTAGATTTTCAATCGAGGAATGCTTGAAGATTTGAAAGCTTGAGAGCTAGATCTTGTAGATGCTTGATCACTTGAGAGAAAAATATTATGATATGAAAAATGGACCAAATGGAATGGTTTATATAGAGCTCATAATTAAAAAACTGCCACAGGCTGACTAACTTAGAAGTTAACACCCAAACATCCTAGAACACATGATCTAAAGAGGGAAGCCAAAATAGGGATTTATTAGGGGTATATTACACCATTTATTGGATCATCATGGGTTTAATACACCCCTAATTGGTAAAGGGTGCACTACACCCCTAATGATCAAGTGCAAGAACCCTTGGGGCTATCTTGAAGCTATAACATAGGTCTTGGGATCCATAAATTAGGTCTAGATTATGAGGAAATCTCATTTTGGTGCAAGGAGTAGATTCTAAGTCAATAGATGGATGAAAGGAAGGACCTAGGGGAAATAGATCCTACCTTGATCTTAAAACCATGAAATGGGAGCTTTAAAGAGAATCTATTAGGTTTTACCTCAATTCCACCTAGGATAAAGGATAGAAAAGGGAAGAAGAGATGAAAGAGAAGAAAATTGGAAAGCTCACATTAAATAGTTGTTAAACCTTCACTAAACTAGGGTGATTCCAATTTAAGATGGCACACATATTATAAATACAATAGGGAAGTAAACTCAAAAGGGGGGGGTGAAGGGTTGGGGGTGGTGAATCAACACTTAAAACTTTCAGCCTCTAAAACTATTCATCACACATCCATCTCACAATTTATGCATATAAACTAAAATACAAAATTAAGCATATAAATCTATATAATGAAAGTAAAATATTCAACACATGTATGACACAAAATATTTGGTTACCCAAAAACTCTCCAATGAGAAGGTAAATTCAGGGTGGGGATGACACCCACAAATCTTCACTATTGCAGTAATAAAGTGTATCCAATGAAGGTTACAATGTTTAACCATGAAACATGATCTACCCTATCAAAGGTCTATCCAATTAAAGGCTTACAAGCTTGTTAGATCTTATCCAGTTAAATGATTTAAACACCCTACTAAAAGTGTACCTGGTAAAAAGACTTTAACTTACAATGAAGTAAGCACCATGTTAAAGGATTTACAACAATCTGTTAAGACTACCCTATTAAGAGATCTAACTAGTTCACCTTTTAAAATGTCTCAACAATGATCCTTCGGTTAGCACTCTATTGCTTGATCTCAAATTAACTCTATACTAATGTGTACTTGATCCTTTTTTACTAGATATATCTTTATTGTCCTCTGATTCCTTTCCTCTATTCTCCTTTAACTGATGATGCAATGTAACTCAATTCATAACACCTTAATCACCATGAATTTTCTATTTGCACATGAAAAATATCTTCAATTCTCCTAATAATTCATTAGAAAGTTTAGGGTTTTATCTTCCTTAAGAAGACCTAGGTGACCTATGGTTAGGTATGAATCAACGGTAGCGATTCACCTGTATTACTGCTTAAACCTTCCCTTTTTCTAATTAGATGTATGTAATGCATAGGGACTCACAATTAAGATTCATCCTTATTAACAAATATCATAAATCAATCCTTAAGTCAGCCCAAAAATAGTTTACATAGAAGTTTGTGGCATTACAAATAACTATGTCAAAACTATGTAACTTGGGACTTGAAGTCCCTAATGTTTGGCATCAGCTACAACTTCAATGTTGTAACTTAGCCTCTGAATGACTTGACATCCACTAATCATTTGACATCTAAATATCTTAGCACATATCATTTTCTTAGCACTTGAGTGACTCATCACTTACTAGTTACTCAACACTTTCTAAATATTTGTCGCTCGACATATAGTATCTGACAACTTATGCTTGACATGTATTACTTGTTCAGCACGAACTAAGTAAATAACTAAGTATATTGTCACTCATATGTCAAAACCAATTTGAGATTAATAATCTCCCCCTTTGACATGAGAGGAAAAATACTTGATCATTTATGACTAACCTTTAGTCTTTCAAGCATAACTTAGATAATATCCATATACATACAAATTTTCAAAACTTCAAAATTTTGCAAAAGTTTATGACTCATCAGTCATACCTCAAAATTTACTAACTCCCCTTGAGTTGATTGTGTTGTTTTATTATTGAACTAGAAATTATTCCTCCTAGTGAGTAGATTTTTATTAGTTGATTTGTGTATCACCCTTAAAAACATTATCTTCCCCATACCTCTTATTTCTCCCACACCTTATTTCTCACCCATTTTGATACTGATGTCAAAGAGTTATACACTTAGAGTGTGTTTGTCCAAAAATAATTTATGGACCTCAAGAATGTTTTATCCCAGTTATCACAAGCTACCTCCAATGATTTGATCTGGATGAGTAGAAAGATGTAGATCTTTCTTCATGAGTTTTTCAACAAAGACTAGTTCCTTGTGCAATATCTCCATATGTAGAGTTAGAATTGACTAGATGCTTATCAATTTAGCATTGATGTTTGCTTCATCTGTGTGTAACACTACTAACTAACTTTGGGAGTTGAGGAGATGTCTAAAATGTTTCTTACTCTGAGCTGAAGATTTTGGTAGAGCTATACCAACTGACTATATATGACTTTCCAAACTCAAAATATAACTCATTATTTCTTGTGTGGAGAGTGTGGGATTACACAATTCAGCATATAAAGAGAAGATGTTCTCTAATACCTGCTTCACACTTTCTATTTTGGTTGCTAAATCAACCTATGATAGTGCAATAACACTTGATATCTTTTGATCAACCTTATGTTGGAACTTTCTCTCAGACTATTTGAGTAATTTCACATTTGAATCTAGGTTTATGCCATTTAGCTTCTCTACTAAGCTAGTTAACTATTCAATTATTAGCTTGTTTTTCTCTAGAGACGGTAGACTAAATGTATCAACAAAAATTTCCTTGATATGTTTCAAGACTTGCTTCAGCCTATGCTCCTATCTAAGAAATTTTTTATTCTTCTTCTTTGCTAGAGCTTCCTAGAGTATGCCCATCTGCACAATAGTGATAGTTACATAATTAAACTTGGGAAAATCAATCACCTCATCCAAGTTCACATTGAAAAATGATGTGATTTCATCTAACTTAGATGTGCTTGGGCTCATTTGTGATGATTGTATGGGTATAGCTTCTATACTTGGCCTATGAAGAGATTGACTAGGAGGAGTAGCACTTTTTGATAAAGTTACCAGTGTTTGTATTGCTAATTGCTCCTTAGGTTTGGTAGTCATACCTAGCTCATCAATCTTACCCTTTTCATTCTCTACATTCATAGATGCACCTTGATTTTGTGATGTAGGTGTAGGAGTGTCTACCTGACCTATTTGAACTTGTGTTCCTTCAATTTTCTCTATTTCATCTTTCTACTCTCCAACTATCTCACCATTATCATGTTCATTTTGTTTTATAGTGACTGAGACTAGAGTACTTTGTATCAATGTACTAATGGTAGAATTAGTTTTCTCCTTCCTTGGATATACCACAAGGGGTAATGTAGGTTGTATCATAGAAAATTGAGGAGGGGCTACATGTGTAACTTGTTTCTGTACTTCCTCCCCTATAGATACCCTGTCTGCCTTCTCAATCTCATCAACACTCACCAATACATGATTCTCACAAATTTTGGATGGGGTAGTGGATTCCATCAATATCTTCTTCAAGTCATCCATTCTGAGGGGATTAATGTTTTGAGTGGAAGTATCAAAAACATCCTTCATCTTTACAGCATCATTTTTTGTGTTCACTTCATGTGGAGGACTGACACTTGGCACTAGTGTATCTGGTACACTTTGTTTTATTTGCTAGTCATCCTTAGCCTGTGTATCTACATTTGTTTAAGTGTCTTTCTCTTGTGTAACTAGCATAGTATCAATTGTGAGTACCTTTGTTACTTGGTTTTTCTCTTCCCTTTTCTTACCTACCTCAATAGGTGCCTTCATTATTTCCTAGGGTGTTATCAAACCATATAGTGATTTCCAAATCAAAGTGGTCTTTTGTACAACAACCTCAAGCTTGTTTTACAATAAGTTGAATGCCCTGTATTTTGGTGCAAATTTTGTAGTATGCTTCTTCAATTCCTTGGCCATTGTCTTTCTATCCAAATTTGGCATCACTCTAGCAAGTATAGTCTCTTTGATTTGTCTTTCTATGTTTAGACTATATTGCCACTTTTGCTCAATTCTATTAGATAATTCCTTTGGTAGAGAGTTGGCAATCTCAATTGGAGTTTGTTTAAATGTTTCCATCATGTCATAAATTGACTCCTCTACTTGGTTCATCTCAATTTCTACAAGTGTATTAAAGTTAATATGTGTGAGACTAGATAAATCAACATTGTTCCTTATATTCTCACATATATTGTCTATATCTGAAGAAGGACTATGACTTACCACTTGAAATTGGTTGTTGTCATTAGATTATGTCTTCTCTTCATTAGATTCAACTGGAGCAACATATTTTCTCCTGAATCTCTTCTCAAGCTCCTCTTCATTATTGGTTGGTCTAGCCCTCTTCTCTTTTGGCTTGACTACTTCTTGAGATTTATTTGTGGTATCTCTTGTGCTTGCTCTTGTAGAGGGAACTATAGGCTTAGGTTTTTCAATCTTCCTTGGTTTGCTAGCAGTTGGTGTCTTAGCTTTCCACTTCTTTTTCTCAAGTGCTTCATTGGCTTCTTCTCCCTCGACACCTTCTTTAGTTTCCACCTCTTCTGCTTGATCTTCTCCTTGACCTTGAGTTAAGGACAATGGTACTTAAGCTGGTGTGTCATCTTCTTCTTCACCAAATTTATCTTTTAACTTCTTCACAATTTTTTTTTCTTTCCTAATGATTGAGGCAATCTTCAAATCCATTCTTATCTTAACTTCTTCACAAGAAGTAAACTCTTGTGGGGGGGGGGGGGGGGGGTGTTTGTGGTGGTGGGGTTAATTAGCACTTAAAACTTTCAACCTCTAAAACTATTCACCACACATCCATCTCACAATCTATGCATATAAACTGAAATACCAAATTAAGCATATACATTCATAACATGAAAGTAAAATATTAAACACATGTATGATACAAGATATTTGGTTACCCAGAAACCCTCCAATGAGAAGGTAAAATTGGGGTGGGGATGACACCCACAAATCTTCACTACTATAGTATGAAACATGATCTACCCTGTGAAAGTTATGCCTTGTTAAAGGCTTACAAGATTGATATATCTCACCCTATTCAAGGATTTAAACATCCTTGTAAAAGTGTGTCTGGTAAAAGGACTTTAACTTACAATGAACTAAGCACCGTATTAAAGGATTTATAATAGTTTGTTAAGACTACTTTGTTAAGAGATTTAATTGACTCACCTATTAGAATGTCTCAACAAAGATCCTTTGGTTAGCACTCTATTGCTTGATGTTAGATCACCTCTATAGTAATATGTACTTGATCATTTCTAATCAGATGTAACTCTATTGTCCTCTGATTCCTTTCCTCTATACTTATTTAACTAATTATGCAATGTAACTCAATTCATAACACCTTAATCACCATGAATTCTCTTTTTGTGCATGAAAGCTCTCTTTAATTCTCCTTGGCATTCGTTAGAAAGTTTAGGATTTTGTCTTTCTTAAGAAGAGCTAGGTGACTTAGGGTTAGGTATGAATCAATGGTAGTGATTCACTCATATTACCACTTAAACCTTCCCTTTTTCTAATTGGATACATGTAATGCACAAGGATTCACAATTAAGATTCATCATTATCAACAAAGAGTGTAAATCAATCCTTAAGTCAGCCTAAAAATGGTTTACATAGAAGTTTGTGCCATTACAAACAACTATGTCAGAACTGTTAGAAATGCTTTAGAATAATTGAGAGGAGGGGGTGAATCAGTTATTCAAGGTCCAAATGTCCTATTCAAACTTTTCATCAAGTAAAGTGTGCCCATCTAACTATTTATTCATCCAAGCTTAAAACATTCCTATTCAAAAAGTCACTGTAAATCAGCATGCAAGCATAACACATGAAAATATTGACACATAACATAGTGATTTATGTGGAAATCCAATTTGGGAAAAACCACCAATAACATGGTACTCAATTTTCACTCTTCTGAAATGATGTCCTGTGAAAAGCCTGTCTTGTTAAAGGCTACAACACATTGTTAAATGTGACCTGGTTAAAGGATTTAACCACCCTATTAGAAGTGGGCTTGGTTAGAGGACTTTAGAACATTCACTTGGAATGTCATCCTATTAAAGGATTCACAAATGGCTATTAAACCAACCTAAGTCCATATAATTTTCTTTTATCCTAATTGATACAATTGCTAGAGTGTAACAATAAGGGGTTTCGACCTAATTACAACATACAACTTATCTTGCAAATTTTAGATCACTCTTTAGCTCATAACATTGCCTAGCTTTCAGTCTCTACAACTCTAACAGCTTGCCCTCCTTTCAAGCTTTGCCTACTTGAGTCTCCATGCTCAATGTACCAGTGCAATCCTTTCTTTTTGACCATGAATTAAAGTAGAGTCTTTGTGCTCTATTCTTCTTTCTCCTAGATGTCTTCTCCTTGACATCCTTCTACCACTTCGCAATTTGGCACTCCGGCAGCTCTTGCTTCTTGGTCTATGACTCCTTAGATAGAAGTTTGAAATTTCTTTTCTTGCTCAATTCTTCCCTCCCTTAATTTCTATTTGAATGGGTTAGATAGGATTCATTAAATCTAATCAACATTTTGTTTCTTCTAGAAACATCATGAAGAATCCTCTTAAATTCGCTCAAAAATGATTTACATAGAATTTTGTGCCACCAGCTCATCATCCTTATCCTCCAACTAGTTCACAAAATTCAAGGTAACAACTTTGTCAGCTCAGATCTGGTTAATCTTTGACATTTCCAATAATGGAGTAGCTTAACAGTATTCAAATTCTAGTGCTCAACACATACTGTGTTATTCAACATCAACCACATTTTACTGATGCTTAGCACTTGTTGTGGATTCACTCAACATCCACTAAGTTTTCATTTTCTTGGCACTAACTGAAAATTTTCTTGGCTTAAACTAGCTTGCTCGACACTTACTAATGAACTTAGTTTAAGCTTTGTAGTCAACCTTGTTTCAACTTATACTTCCAGTGTTTCTAAGAGTGACCAACCTCTGTATCTTTGAGTATGTTATCAATGCATTATTTAACCATTGTCTTAGTTGATCCTTGCACTTCATTACAAAATCATAACTCAACCTTTCACTTAGGTGCTCTTGTTACATCTTGTTGATTAAATCCTCTTCATCAATCAACTAAGTGATAGTACTTGGATCTTATAAGAAATTGTCATTCCTATAAAAAGCAGGTTTGACATCAATGACAAAACAATGATTGAAAACATTCTTTATCAACCAACTTTCTTCTTTGCAAAAATCTCCCTCTTTGATTTTCAACAATGATCTTTTCAATTAGATTTCCAACAATCTCCCTCTTTAGCATTGATGGAAAACCAAACTGATAACCATCAAACCAAACTATTCAACCACGTTATCAACTAAGTAAGTCAAATTCCATTACTTCTACTTCTCCCTCTTGGTTGCTGTATCCTTTTTTCTTTTTACACAATTTCTTTCTTCTGCGTGCATTTCTCATCTTCTTATTAGTTTCTTCATTCTTCTTCATCTTCTCCATCAACTGTTGATCAATTTCAACTATTTCTGCCTCTTTGACAACAATGCCAAAGACATATTATCTTAGCATCTCATCATGCAAGTATAGCATTTTCTTGTTCTTTCAATTTCTCCCTCTATCACCTTGCTTGTGATTGATTTGAAACTTCAACACTTTAATTACTTCATGAAGAATCCTAAAGTAAGTATCCTCTACATCAATGTAATATTTTAACAATCAACTCATTTGATGCAGGGAAATCTTTGTTATTACTTAAATAGCCTTGGCTAGGGGTATCACCCCTAACTTAACTCTAAGATACTCAAAGACATATTTAGATAGTGCTTTTGTGAAGATATCAACAATCTGTTCCTTTGAGCTAATATATTCCATCCTCACTTGCTTGTCTTCCACCAATTCTCTTACATAGTGATACTTGATTGCAATATGCTTTTTTTTGGTATGTATCACAAGATTCTTTGATATGTGGATGGCACTTATATTATCACAATAAAGTACCACAAGCTCATTTACCTCTTCCTTCATACCTTGCAGCAAATGTTTGATCCATACAATATTAGTGCAATTGATAGCAACTACAACATATTTGGCTTCTGCTAGTGATTGTGAGGTACAACTTTACTTTTTGATGGTCAAGGTAATTGTACCTATGAAATGTGGCCTCTGAAACTCACATACACTTCAACACGGTCTTTATTCACGGATTCATCTTGGAATGAACATGAGATTGTTCACCCAAGAATAGTTCGGCAAGGCAACTTGTTGCCTTCTATCTAGTGATATTTTTCTTATTAAATATTCTTAGATTTGAGGTGTAAGCAACCAAACCCTCTAAGAATGAAGGATTTGAGAGATGCAAATAAGCTAGATGAATGTGCAAATTTACTCTAAATGTATAATGCAAACTAATTTAAGAACTTGTAAAAGAAGTTATATTAGATGCATACATTCTAAATGCTAAATGAAATTAAGCTAAATGATGAAAATATGTGAGAATATATTGAGCTAAGTGAGTGCAAAATGCGATAGCAATTCGATACCAAATCCAATTCATTCTTCTAAAATGAAGAAATGAGAGTCTCTTAAATAGATTTTCCTGAAATACTCCAACAGTTGAGATTGATTTCAATCAACGGTCAGGATTGAAGATGAGGTTCAGTTAAGGTGGAAGATTCCCAAATTAGAGGGAGCTAACTGGCCTAGATCTGAGTGTAAGAGTCAGTTAGCTTAGATAAACTTTAGTGTGAGAGTGGGTGATTTGTGTCACTTCTAATTTGATCACCAGTGAACTAGGAATTTCCATTTTTGAACTAAAGAGAAAATTAGGAGAGATATTTAATTTAATAAAATGAGATATGCTCTCATAAATATATTTTCTATTTAATTAAATAATTTGATTTAATTAATTAAAAATACCTTCCCCATTTAATTAAATAATTCCTTTTAATTAATTGAGATAGGTGTATTTATTAAATTAAATAAATTTAATCTTGTAGTACATTAGCCTTAGAAGATAATTTAATTTAATAAAGTATGAATACTTTAGATTAAGTTAAATTGAAATCAAATAGGTTTAATGTGGCTAATATGAGTGCGTACTATAGGGATTAAATAATGAGTATGATGAAATGCAGACTAGGGTTTTCTGCATCTGACAATTAAGTCAAGTAGTGAGTAGCAGAATGAGAATTGCCTATTAGAATAGGTCTTAGAATTGGTCAAAATAGACTAGAATTGGTGATCATGGCAATGAGCCAATTTTGGGGTATTACAATAATCAGTCTTTTACCCAATAAAAGTGCTCCTCCATTGGTGCTTTTTCTATCATCAATATCACCTCCCCAATCTGCATCAATGTAGGCTCTTAATTCAAACTTTTCACTTCTCTCGCAGTATAGACCAAAGTCATCAGTTCCTTTTAGATACCTCAGTATTCTCTTTACTACCATCAGATGATTTTTCTTTGGATTTGTAGAAAATCTTGCCACTATTCCAACAGCTAATATAATGTCTAGTCTACTATGTACAACATACTGCAACTTTCCAATCATTGATCTATACATTGTCTAATTCACTTCAGCTAACTCATCATTCTTTGATAACTTATGTCATGTTACCATTGGTGTGTTGACTAGTTTTCAGTCTTCTAATCCAAATGTCTTAAGTATCTCCTTGATGTATTTGGATTGAGTCACAAATATGCCATGCTTCATTGATGCACTTGCAAACTAACAAAGAATTTGGTTTCTTCAAACATTGATATTTCAAACTCATGTTTCATTTGATCAGCAAAATCTTTGCATAGAACATCTTTTCCTCCAAATATTATATCATCAACAAAGATTTCAAATATCAAAATGTCTTTACCTTTTTCTACCTTGATTTGTAGGGTGTTGTTGTCATCTGTTCTCTCAAATCCTATCTTCACAAGATATTTGTGCAGTCTCTCATACCATGCTCTAGGTGCTTGCTTCAAACCATATCCTTGTTGCTAATATCAACAAATCCCTCTGGTTGTTCAATGTAGACTTCCTCTTCCAGTATACCATTCAGAAAGGCAGACTTTACATCCATTTGGTAGACCTTGAAACCTTTGTATGTAGCATATGCAAGTAGTGTTCTTACTCCTTCCATTCTTGCAATAGGGGAAAATATTTCCCCATAATCCAGTCCTTCTTCTTGTGCATAACCTTTGCAAACTAGTCTGGCTTTGTGTCTAGTTATCTCACCATTCTCATCAAGTTTGTTCTTAAACACCCATTTGGTACCAATTACATTCTTATCAGCTAGTCTAGGAACTAGGGTCCAAGTTTTATTCTTCTCAATCTAATCTATCTCCTCTTCCATAGCTTTATACTAGTCATCATCTTATAGAGCATATTTTATTTAGGGATCTACCTTTCTCAAAAAAACATGATTCATTCCTTAGTCTATTTCTTATCATTGGTCTAACATCCTTATCACTAATGATTTATTTTGCAGGGTGATGTCTCCTCACATACTTGGCTAGTCTTGGTTTTGTCCCTCTTTCCATGTTTGTTTCTTCAGCTTCAAAATCATTTTTCTTTACTCCATCTGGTATTTCATCATCTCTTTCATGTGTATTGTTTTCAGAGTTAGAATGTGCATTTTCTTCATTCTGCAACTCGGCTTCTGAATGCATCTTTACATTCACTGGTTGTGACTTGGCTGATACCAATTTTTTTTGTTGATTTCCAACTTGATTGGTAGCATTATCTTCAATAGTCATTCCTTCATAGAAGTATAGAAAAGATCTATAATCTTTTGGTTTCTTGGATTCATCAACTTGGACTTCTGCATGCTCATCAAAATTTACATTTGCACTCTCCACAATCTTGTTAGTGTTAGTATTCAAACACTTATATGCTATGCTTCTAGTGGAGTATGCAAGGAATATGCCTTTGTCACTTTTTACATCAAACTTGCCATTTCTAGTATCTTTAAGAATATAGCATTTACAACCAAATACTTTGAAATGTTTTAGATTAGGTGAGTGACCATACCATAGTTCAAAAGGTGTCTATTTAGGGTGTAAACAACAATACTTGCAGCTTCTTTCCAATCCTTCAGAGCAACATTTTTCTCCATCATTAAGGTTCTAGCATAGTCTATTACTAATCTATTCCTTCTTTCTACAATTTCATTCAATAGGGGAGTTCTTGGTGCTGATGTTTGCCTTTTGATACCTCTATCATTGCAAAATATCTCAAATTATTTTGATGTAAAATCTTCTCCTCTATCTTGTTAGGATAAACTACGGACAGAAATAAAAACTACATGCAAATATAACCAATAACAGAAAATAATAGAACACATAGAAATGAACACAAGGCACCAAGATTTAACGTGGTTCACCCAATCCCTAGGCTACGTCCACCAAACAGCAAGTCCGATCTTATTACAATCCAGTGATTACAACCTGATTACAATCTGTAATCCCTTACAGCTCAATACCGCCGCAAGAACCAATTTCGTATCACAACATAAAAAATACCCAACCCTAAGCCCTTTTATACAAGTATTAAACCACTTTAGGGTTATAACATGTCGGCCATATGTCGGCCATAATATGTCGGCTGCCATGTCGGCTACTGCCCAAAAAAAAAAATTTCGGGCCGATGCCCCAAACCCCACTATTTATGAAGTATGTATAGTACTTTCCTGATCAGTCACCATAGTCTAACAATCTCCCACTTGGGGACTGATCAGGCTCCACACTAAACAACAATCTCCCACTTGGAGACTGATCCTGTAGCAATACCACTACCACATGGGGCTCCCACTGGATCAAACCATCCTGGACTCTACTGTTCTTTTATTCATTTTCAGTCTAAAAGACCAACTAAAGCTGAAGAGGAGTTTAGCTTCTCCCTTGTTACAACCTTTGTCAACATATCTGCTGGATTTTCATTGGTATGTATCTTCTCTAGCTTTAACTGTCCATCC
Organism: Cupressus sempervirens; assembly: GCA_028749045.1. Classification (NCBI taxonomy): domain Eukaryota; kingdom Viridiplantae; phylum Streptophyta; class Pinopsida; order Cupressales; family Cupressaceae; genus Cupressus; species Cupressus sempervirens. Next base: position 182,401,900 of record CM053785.1, on the reverse strand, counting down.
TCCAAAAATGATCGAATGAAATGGTATCGCAACTGTATGTGTTTGGTCTTAGAATGTAGAGCTGAATTCTTAGCAAGATGAATGGAACTCTGACTATCTGTGAAAAAATAATTATCCTTCTGAGGATGTCCCAATTCTTCCAAGAAGAACTGAAGCCATATCATCTCTTTGGCTACCTCTGTAGTAGTAACATACTCTGCCTCTGTAGTCGAGAGAGCATTAATCTTCTGTAACATAGAAACCCAGCTCACGACTGCCCCACCAACAGTAAAGACATAACCTGTAGTACTCCGCCTGGTATCAATATCCCCAGTCAAATCTAAGTCAACATAGCCCTGTAAATCAGTAGTAGAGCCCCCAAAGTGTAAACACTTATTGGATGTTCCTCTCAAATATCTGAGAATCCACTTGACAGCATTCCAATGCTCAAATCCTGGATGACTCATATACCTGCTAACGACTCCCACTGCATCTGCAATATCTGGCCTAGTGCATACCATAACATACATCAAGCTTCCTACAGCTGAAGCATAGGGTACCTTGGACATCTTATCCTCCTCTTCTTGTGTCTTGGGACACATTTCGTTAGTCAATTTCAAATGACTGGGTAAAGGTGTGTTGACAGCTTTAGCATTCTCCATAGAGAAATGTTGCAACACCTTCTCAACATAATCAGCTTGAGATAGCGTCAATGTTTTGTTCTTCCTATCTCTACAAATCTTCATACCAAGGATTTGTTTTGCTGCCCCCAAATCCTTCATAGCAAATGCATGTGCTAATTGGCATTTCAGCCCCTTAATATGATCCATGTTAGACCCAGCTACAAGCATATCATCAACATATAAACATAAAATAATGTAGCTATCATCATCCAACCTCTTAAAATAAACACAGTAATCTGAATGAAACCTATTATATCCATGCTCATGCATAAAACTGTCAAATTTCAGATACCATTGCCGATGTGCTTGCTTCAAGCCATATAAAATTTTCTTCAATTTGCACACTAAGTTCTCCTTACCTTTGACCTCAAAACCTTGTGGCTGAGCCATATATATTTCTTCACCCAAATCACCATGAAGAAAGGTTGTTTTAACATCCATTTGCTCTAAATGCAAATCTTCAGTAGCCACAAGACTTAAAACAGTACGAATAGAAGTCATTTTAACAACAGGAGAAAATATCTCATCAAAATCAATTCCCTTTTTCTGTGCAAATCCTTTTACAACTAACCTGGCCTTAAATCTTTTCTTACGTCCTTCCTCTTCTTTCAACCTGTAAACCCATTTATTCTGTAAAGCCTTTTTACCTGCAAGCAACTTGCACAAATCCCATGTCTTATTTTTCAGCAAAGAGTCCATTTCACCTTTCATTGCAGGCTCCCACTGAATCTTAGTATCCACCTGCATAGCTTCATCATAACTTTCAGGTTCACCAGCATCAGTAAGTAAAATAGAATACAAAGAGGGAGAAAACCTTTGTGGAGGTCTAATTTGCCTTGTTGACTGTCTAACATTCACTGGTGTGTGTGGTATTTGTTGTTGCAGTTGTTGCACATCATGAGGAATGGCTAGAACATAAGCTTTTGGAGTATCATTCAGCACTACATAATCATCTTCTTTCTTCTCATGTTGCTGCAACAGATCTTTTTACAACACTTTTTCATTGAATATGACATAACGACTTCTTATAATTTTATGATTTTCAAAATCCCAAAGCCTATAGCCAAATTCATTAATGTCATATCCAACAAAGACACATTTCTTTGATTTAGCTTCTAGCTTGGTTCTATTTTCAGAGTCTATATGAGCAAAAGCTTCACAACCGAAGGTCTTGAGAAAAGAATAACTCACCTTCTTACTAGTCCATGCTTCCTCTGGAATACCATAGCCCAAAGGAGTAGAGGGACCTCTATTAATCAAATATACTACAGTATTGATAGCCTCCGCCCACATGTGTAAGGGCAACCCAACATGCAACCTCATACTATTTATGAAGTATGTATAGTACTTTCCTGATCAGTCACCACAGTCTAACAATCTCCTACTTGGGGACTAATCAGGCTCCACACTAAACAACATATCTAATCTTAGGCATTTTAAACTCTCACTTGTTTCCTTCTCAAATTTGGCCAAATTCCACTTGAACATTTGAAATGCATCATATTTTTGCTTTAAAAACATGGCAGTCATCATCCTTGAATAGTCATCTACAAATAACATTATGTATTTTTCTCCTAGATAGCTTTGCACTTCTATTGGACCACATAAGTCTGTATGGACTAACTCTAGTACTTCTTTGGAAGTGTATGTTTTTCTTTTGAAACTAGACTTAGTCATCTTCCCTAGTTGGCATTGTTTGCACATTGTATTTTCAAGCTTCTTTAGTTTGGGAAAACCTTTGACTTTCTTCTTTTTGTTGATGCTAATCAGATTGTCAAAGTTAACATGACATAATCTTTTATGCCATAACCACACATCATCAAATTTAACAACAATATAGGTTGCATCCTCCATATCTAGGTAAAACAAGTTAATCTTAGTTTGTTCACCTTTTCCTATCAGATTTCCATCAGTGTCATAGATTTTGGTAGATTTGTTTCTGAATTCTACTTTGCAACCTACATTTCCTAACTGTGAAACACTCAATAAATTGTAGTTCAATCCTTCAACATAGTATGCATTATCACGTAAAATTTTCTCTATAAGTTTAATGGAGCCTTTTCCTTTTATTTGACATGGAGCATCATTACCAAATCTAACACTATTTCCATCATATTGAGTAAAGGTGATAAACTTATTTTTGTCTCCTGTCATGTGATGTTAGCATCCACTGCCTATGATCCATTTGTTATTCTCGTTTACACAAGTTACCAGTGCTGTTGCTTCATCTTCATCTTCATCTAATTCATCTTTTATGGCTACATCGACTACTTCATCATCATTCTCATCAAAATCTTCTTCAACAATGTAGTATCTTTTGCCTTTGTCCTTGTAATCTCTGTTATCATCTTATCTTTTTCTCTTGTACTTTTTTCCTTCTTTGTAGTTGTTCTTCTGTGTACACCTTGCAACAATATGACCTACTTCATTGCAATTAAAACAAATAATAGGAAGCTTACCTTTGAATTTGCCTTTGCCTCTATGGAATCTTATAGCCAGTAGTGCTTCAACTATTCTACATCTTCTTCATCTATGATGTTGTCACTAGATGCATGTTTTCCTTTTCTACTCTTCTTCTTTGGTTTCACCTCCTTAGTGTCTTTCAATGTTAACTTGGCCTTGAAAGTAGATTCAAGGTTCTTAGGTCTATAGTTATCAAAGTTAGACAACTCAAATGTAGTAAGTCTTCCCACTATTCCTTCAAAGGTTAGTGTGTTTCCTTGTACACACCTTAGCTCTTGGATGTTTGAAACTCTAATAGCATAGATAGAGAGCAAGGTTCTGAAGTATTTTCTATTGATAGTCTCTTCTTCCAACTAACCACCCAAACTTCTTATTGCACTTACCACTTCTTTCATTCTGAAGCCATATTGAGTAGCATTCTCTTTTTTCTCTCTAAGAATTCTAATCTCCTCCATAGATATCTGAAAGGGATTTCCACATCTTAAATGTAGTGTCACATCCCTTGATGTCATCAAATTTAGTATAGTTGAGTGCAGAGGCAATCTTCAACATTGCCTAATTGTGCTCCTTCCTTTTGTTCAAATCATCTACAGAAAGGGGTCTAGCTAGATTGAAATGCTCCACTCCTATTGAGGTTTTTGCATAATCACCTATTGATCCAAGGTGCAATTTCATCATACCCTACCACACAAAAAAGTTGTCTTTTTTGAGCTTGGGTACTTCTCTCTTGGACATCTTGATCTTCCTACTTCTAGTACCTTGAAACTAAATCAATAGATACCTCTGATACCAATTGTTAGATCATTCATTCTATAAATAACACATTAAACTAATTGGACATTCTTGTGACTTCATGCCTAATGGATTACTTAAAGGCCACAAGTTGCAGAGGTTGTTTATTTCTATGTAAAGTTACAATCGGTAGGTAGTTGGCTATTTTCCCCCCATTTAGCACATCAAAGGAATATAGGGAAGATTTAATCATAGCATGTTAATGCACCAATGGCATATGTGGAAGAGAGCTCTAAAAAAGAGCTTGTTAATCTAGTTATGACATCACTTATTAGGAAGCTTCAATAAATACTATGTTATCCCACATAGGACATTTAGGAACCTTCAATACAAAGAGTGTTCACATTCCTTGACATATTAGGAAGAGAGATTTCAAAAATAGTGTGTAAAACTCTCCATTTAGCAAATAGTGCATTAACATAACTAGACATTTTGGTCACTCTGTGCCCAATGGATTAATTAAAGGCCACAGGTTGTAGAGGTTGTTTATCTCTATGTGAAGTTACAATAGGTAGGTAGTAGGTATGCCCTTTGAGTTGCAAGAAATGTTGGCTATTTCCCACCCATTTAGTGCATCAATGTTATATAAGGAAGCTTTGATCGTATCATGTTAACCCCCCAATGACATATGTGGAAGAGAGCTCCAAAATATAGCATGTTAACACTAATCAATCAACCCATGACACATATCAGGAAGAGATCTTTTCAAAATAGCATGTAAAACTCTCCATTCTACAAATAGCATGTTAACCTAACTAGACATTCTTGTGACTCCATGCCTAATGGATTAAAGACCACAAGTTGCAAAGATTGTTTATTTCTATGTAAAGTTACAATAGGTAGGTAGTTGGATATTTTCCCCTCATTCAATGCATCAAAGGCATATAAAGAAGCTTTAATCATAGTCTGTTAATGCACCAATGACATGTGGAAGAGAGCTCCAAAAAAGAGCATGTTAATCTACCTATGACATGGCTTATTAGGAAGCTTTACTAAATACCATGTTAACCCACATATGAAATTTAAGAAACTTCAATAAAAAGAGTGTTATAACTTGACATATTAGGAAGAGAGATCTGAAAAATAGCATGTAAAACTCTCCATTCCACAAATAGCACATTAACCTAACTAGACATTCTTGTGACTCTGTGCCCAATGGATTACTTAAAGGCCACAAGTTGTAAAGGTTGTTTATTTCTATGTGAAGTTACAATAGGTAGGTAGCTAGATATTTTCCCCCCAATTCAATTTATCAAAGGCATATAAGGAAGCTTCAATCAGAACGTGTTAGTGTACCAACAAAATATGTGGAAGAGAGGTCTAGAAAAAAGTGTGTTAATCCTCATATGACATGGCTTATAAGGAAGGTTTATTAAATACCACATTAACCCATATAGGACATTTAGAACCTTTGATACAAAGAGTGTTGACATACCTTGACATATTAGGAAGAGAGATTTGAAAAATAGCATGTAAAACCCTCCTAGGTAGGTAGTAGGCATGTCCTTTGAGTCGCAAGAAATGTTGGCTATTTTCCACCCATTTTGTGCATCAAAGGTATATAAGGAAGATTTAATCATATCGTGTTAACCCACCAACAACATATGTGGAACAAAGCTCCAAAATATAGTGTGTTATCACCAATAGACCAAGCCATGACACATATCAAGAAGAGAGCTTTGCAAAATAGTGTGTAAAACTCTTCATTCCGCAAATAGCACATTAACCTAAATAGAAATACTTGTGACTCTATGCTAAATGGATTACTTAAAGGCCACAAGTTTCCTTCCCCTTAAGCTTCTCCTCCTCTTTTTTCTCTCATACCCTCTATATCTACCTCTCTTACTCTTTTTATATGGTTTAGGGTCCAAAATTGATAGTACAAGAGTTAGGGTGCACAAGGATGGAGGTTTTTGCTATATTGATACTATATGTATCTAGAGAGTGAAATAGTTGTGTCTTTAGAAGTATCTAGTTAAATATAGAGTGATAGATATAGATATATAAGAAGATATGGGTGGGAGAGGGAGAAATAATTAGGAATAGGTCAAAGATAATAAGATAAACAAGTATAGTCATCTAAATTTATTATGTAACCTTTCAATAATATATTAAGTTTTCTATTAGTTGTACACATGTTAGAAGGTCACTTTCTTCTAGTGATTAAAACTTTCACACATCCTAGTACTAAAAACACAAAAATCATTGATCTAACCACTATTTAACTCATGAAGAAACCAATACCATGGGTTCACTAAAGGAAACAAATATTATTGATCATTCTAAATTTCAAATGACCTAGCATGATTAATTTCCCTTGACAAAAACACAAAAGGCTTAGGATATAATTTTTTTAACAAACCATTCCTGATATGAAAATAAAACCCTTAAAATGATGCTCCAAGTTTGATACAAAGGTAAAAACTTTCCCTAGAGTTTTAGGTGAAAAATTCACACTTTATGATCTTGAAAATGAGTCCATTTCAAATGAATTTTCAAATCCAAACATGACAAAAGTCCAATTCATAAAAAAGGGGCCAATAGTTTGTTTATCTGGGGATGATGGATATTTTGTATTCATGCAAGAGCTCAAAATCTCTAGTTAGAGAAGATAATTTAATACTTTACAAAACTTGAGAGCACTAAACCAAAAGAACAATAAAGAATCAAACCAATAAAAGGGAAACACACTATATAGAGTATATACAAAATTTACAATCCTAACTAGAACTCATGGAAAACAAGATAAATCCTAACTAAGATATCTCTCTAGGAACTATCCTTGAACTGAGAGTTCAAGAAGGTCACGTGAAAGTTATGTTAGATGATATGAACCTTCACAATACATTTCATGAATTAAATAAGATCCTAACTAGAATTGGTCAAACTTTCCATTTTTTCCTTTATCCTTAAGCCTTGCATTCCTTAGTAGTACCATATCACCTAATTCAAATTTTCTTTCTACTATTCTCTTGTTAAACATGTGTTTCATTTGTAACTATAGTTTAGGATTCTTTGTAGATGCTTCTCTTCTATGTGCATTCAACCAAAAATGTTGATCTATCATTTCCTATATATCCTCCACAATTTAGTCATCATATTTTTGGACAAACTTGTATAAGCCTATGAAGTTATTTTGAGGCATACTAGCTTGAATATCATATACCAGGTCAAATGGTGATGTTGTAATAGATTTCTTGATTGTTACCCTATCTTCCCATACTTCCCATGGTATCTTGGAATCCCATGCCTTCTTATTCTTATCCATAATAATTTTTATATATTCAAAAAACTCTTATTTTTGGATTCTTCCTACCCATTCCCTTGAGGGTGATATGGGGAAGAAGTATATCTAGAAATAACATACATGTCATAAATTGTGTAAACTCATCAGATCTAGAACCCATTTCATTGTCTATTACAACTCTTTCTAGGCATCTAAACCTTTTAATTATGTTATTTATAAAAAAATAACTCACAACCTTACTAGTTTCTCATCTAGTTAGGATAGCCTCTACCCACTTTTTGAAGTAAACAATGGCTACAAGTATCCATGAATAACCACTTCTAGGTTTATTAGTTATTTCTCCAATGATATTAATTCCCCATTTCTAAAAGGTGGCTTGAATCTCTATGAGATTCAATGGTGTATTCTCAGAGAACCTCTATAGGCTTTACTAGTTTCAAGCAAATTTGGTCTTTATTATGAAAGAAAAGCACTTTTTTTTTGCATTTACAAGTGTTTCCATTACCTTATGATTTATTTAAGTATTGGTTTCCCTCATTTCTACTTATGAGAGCATGGCATATCATTCCCCATTTCATGAAAATTATGTCTTTCAGCCCCCATATAAACCTCATTAGTAAGTTTCATATGTTCAACACCTCCCCAACCTTGCTCAATCTACTAGACTAACTAGCCTAGTATTAGATCAATCCAAAGAGTTGAAGGAAATTAAGGAATTGAGACAAAAAATTCAATTTTTTTTTGAAAACTTGGTGAATGAGATAGCTATTGTAAAAAGACAACAATTTCAACAACCCCATATTGAGAGCTAGTTCATCTCTAGCTATCATAATGATTCCTAGAATACTCCTCCCCATGCTTACCAAGAGCCACGAGAAAATTCACAAAACTTTTCCCATCATGTTCCAATAACACCTATATCCTTACTAATTATCAAAAAAAAATGAAGGATGCAAAAGTGGAGCATCAACATAATATGTGGCAGGAAAAGATTGCTTAGCAAGATGACATTCATCTATAGTAGTTAGCAACACAATGGAGACAATATGAGGAACTTATTACTAAAAAGGAGTAGCAATATGATGCATAGAATTTGAAGAATGAAGAAGATTTTCAAAGGGAGTCAAAAGCATGTTCAAGATAATTTAATTCTTGAAAGTTCTTTTATTAGTAATAAGTAGAGTATAGAAAGTCTAATAGATTTATCAAGCTTTGATCAAAATAATTAAGAACATGAAATGGTTTCTACACCTCTCAATTCTCTTGACGTCAATATTCCAAATTAGGTTGATGTGATGGTTGATATCACTAGTGAAATTGTAGACATTTTTTTTGACACAAATTAGTCAATTTTTTGAAAAAAATCCTTCATCTCTATTTTTTTGTCAAATGGACAATGACAGATGGAAGCATCAAAATTAGAACAAACATGGCATAAAATAAAAGGTGAAACACTAGCCAAATGTGGCTATAGCATCAATGCCATCCTCATCAAAAAAAAATTCAAAAATGAGTAGTTTACATTGAACATTTGACAATAATAAACACTTAGCATCAAAATTTTGACTAAAATAATTTGTTCTAAAAAAATTGACAATATCAACCATTTATATCTTCATAAATTAGTCAACACTAGAGATCAAGCTACTCAATCATAGAACAAAGTGAGCCACTCAATACCAAAACATACTAGCTGTCAAGGAAAGAGAAAACTAAACCATCATGAAGTGTTAACATCACTGTTTGGTGTGTTAACACACTACAAGGAATCCAACCAATTGAAAATCTATTAGATCAGTTATCAATAATGGGATGAATGGGGACATAAATAGCCAACTTTCTTGGTAACTCAGTGGGATTCTTTCCTACTAAGCATAGGATCACTAGCCTTACGTAATCCATTGTGCATATAATCACCAAAAGAGAATGACATATTATCCTGCTTGGAACTTAACAAAATTTGTAACCAAAAAAGAAAAGAAAAAGTGTTGCAAAAAAAAACAAAAAAACTTCATGTTAACAAAGTTTTACATTAACCGACTCTCACTTCACACAATCTGTGAGCTTAACAAAAAGGAAAATTTATCTGAACAGCTACAAGAGGGTGATAATGTGCACGTCCACTTTTTGGAAAGCTTAAAAATCTACCCTACCATTTACAAGTGTCTACAATGAAAGAAGTTATAGAAATCGATTAATTGGTTTTTTAGGCTAGTTGGCCTCCCATACAAGTTTTTGGTAAATTTCATGCTTGTGGGAAGAAAAATAGACTAGAAAGTTATTGGTTCATTTCATGTTGCACTATTATTGAAAAGGAAACTCTCCAGCACTGAGACACCTTGATTTTGAGAAAGACACACTTGTCCCTCCTTGGTAAACTCACCCAAATACTTTAAAGCAAGTAATGATCAGGGGCAATTTGTTAATTTTTCACAAAGCTAGATGTGTTATGGGGCATCCTCTTGATGGTATGAGGTCTAAGGAACCATCCTTGACCTCACTAGTGTTTTATGCAATGATGATATCCTATTGGTTTGAAAGTGTCTCCTCCTTTTCTATTGAAGATATGATATCTACATATTCTTTGTGATTCTTGTGAACCACTTCCTTTGGAGTTGTTGGTATGACATAACTCTCCACTTGTTTTTGTTGCAACTGATCATCTTTTGATGACAAAAAAAATTTCTTGGTGTATGTGGATAAGCATAAATTTTGCAGCAGACCCCAAAAATTATCATCATCATATCCTTCTTTCTCTTTTGTAGTAATATACATAGGTCGAAGAGTGACCTCATGCACATCGACATGTTCTTCCTCAAAGATTGTTGGGAATACTCAGGATGAAATGTGTTACTAAGAGGGGAGGGGTGAATTAGTAACATATAAAATTTTATGCATTTTATTCATCATTCATTCATCTAATCTACTGTATAAATGAAAGATCAATCATTCATAACACATGAACACAATGATTTGGTGACCCAAAAACCTTCCAATTAGAAAGTAAAACTGGGGTGGGGATGATGCCCACAAAACTTTGTTACTGTGGTATGAAGTTGGCCTGTTAAAGCTTACATTGATCACTTCTGATGATCTTCCCTGTTAGTAGCACAAAGGACTTCTTAGGTCCACCTTGTTAGAGGATTTACAAACATACAATGAAGTATGCACTCTATTAGGAGATTTACAAAAGACTATTAAGTCTACCCTGTTAAAAGATTTACAAAACTGATTCACCTATTAGGATGAAGCAGTAGATTTTCTTACAATTTTTTGCTGATAAGATCCTTGTTGAATTGATCACCTGATATGATAGATGTAACTTTTTTGCTCCTATGTTGACCTTGTTGTGTTCCTTTTATTCTGCTGCTGATTCGCTTTCACTTTTCTCAAAATATATCAATACCTTCTTCACATACGAACATCATTCTCTTTTACACACACCATGCCATATGTGTCTTTCACAAATGATATCATACATTACATATATACTATTCCAATATTTTACAGTTACAAGGTCGGCCAAAACACAAGTGAACAAAACATTATTGAGTCGGCCCATTACTAATCTCGGGTTCACTGAACTGACTCAGTGATCTTCTGATACTTGGCATCCACTACATTACTCGGCATCATCATGCACTCGGTAGAAGTAGAGACTTGGTTCATACTAGTCATAGAACATTGCTTGGAACTTAGTAGCCATTGGTGACTCGGTAGATGTAGTGTTACTTAGTAGAAACTATCTTCTTCATTTACCTTGCTTAGCTCAGTAAACGCTGAATCCTTTGTTTACCTTTTTCACTTGGTAAGCTCTATTGATCTTCAATTACCTTTTTCACTCAATAAACACTGCTGATCTTTGATTACCTTTTTCACTTGGTAAACATTGTTGAACTTCCTTTACCTTTTTCACTCGGTATCTTCTGAAATGTTCGGTGAGAACCGTTTGCCTGTTAAACTTCTCATTTAGTCGCTATCTTTTAAAATGCTCAGTGAGAATTGTTTACCTGCTGAACTTATAAGGTAACCTCTGAATGCTTAGTATATACTTGAGACTAAGTGATGAGAAAGATAAGCATTTAGGATAGAATAAGTGTTTGCACTAATGACAAATATATCATAATTCCAACAATCTCCCTGTTTGGCATTAGTGACAAAATCACTTACGAGTAAAAAAAAAAAACTTATGTACAAAATTTAATGTACTAATTTACATATATCTCCCCCATACAATATGCTCAAGGTATTTACAAATATCTTTATCTTTTCTAACTCTATCTCCCCCCTTTTGACAATAATGCCAAATTAAGTAATATATATTTACATAGAGACACCAAAATGGGAGATGAATTCAAAATGTACCTTGAGAATAAGAGCCAAAGTCTTATCGCAATTTTCTTGCAATATTTTGCAAGAGGAGAGTGCTATTTGAACTTTTGATGAAAGTTCAATCATATGATCTGCAACTGAGAAATTGTTGTCATGGATTGTTGCTTTAGAGTGGACAATGTGTTTCTGCATTATGTCCATGATAGGAAGGATCATGTTTTGGATGTCTATTAAGGTAGACCTAATCCTTGCTTCCTCTCTTAGCAATTCTGCCTACTTTTCTAACAAAAATGTGATTCAAAGATGATGGGATGAACTTGAATTGGGATCAAGTTGCAATATTTGGGCACTACCCTTCATATCCTCATCAATTTTATTCAATTTTTCTTTGATCTCCTTTGTGTACTCGGTAACATCACAAAGTTTGGCAAAAAGTGAAGTTACATTATTAAAAGAATTTTCAAAATTGGCCAAAAATATAGACAATTCTACCTATTTTATTGCAATGTGTTGAGCAATGTGCCCAAGCACCTTATTATCAAATTTCCTTTCAACCTTCTCAATCAAATTTTCTTCACCAGAGGTGTCCTCATTGAATTTATTTACAGCCTCTTCTAATTGAATCAAAATGTGTTGAGTAGAATCTACTTCAACACCTATAGCCTCTGTAATAATGTTCTTGGCGTCCTCTATTATTTTTTATTCCTTATCCCTTTCAGATCTTAACTGCTTCTGTGTGGCCTTCATCTCTATTAATTGACTAGCATACCTCATTTCTTCAATGGTAGCATTTTCATAGTCAATTTTTGGAATAACTATATCTGTGTCTAAATCAATTTCTTCTGGTATCTCCTTTCCAGTCATCAGAAGTCTAACACAATAGTAGAGATGGAAGGGCTAGCAACAAAAACTGGGATAGGACTTGAAGACTGAATGCCAATAGAAGTATTTATCGGATCAAAAACTGGAATACTTCCCAAAAATGATGATATACTCATTATAGTAGTATCTGAACTAGTTATACTTGAAGTAGATGTATATAATGTTGTCAAAAATTTTGGAACTGACAAAATTGTAGAACTTGCTGATGTGTCACCTGATGATGTTGGAATAGAGGAGGCTGGCTCGGTGACTGAAGAAGAGGGTTATAGCTCAATAGATGAAGTGGTAGACACTTCCACTAATGATACCTATAGCTGTGAAGCAGCAGGTGCAGATGATAAATTTGATGAAGATGCTATGAAACCTACGGAAGCTAATTCCAACCTTGATGATGTGATAATTTTAGGTGGAGAGTGAGGAAGAGATGGAACGAATGCTGCTGTAATTTTTACTAGATCATCTTCCTCCTTATTTTCCTCTTCGGCTTCTTCCTCTTTTTCTTCCTTGTCTTCCTCCATTAATGCATGCAGCTCTCTTGGTGAGACTATGATGGATGGAGAGGCAGTTGTATCATCACTGTCACTGCTATCATCATCCTATATTTCTACTGGATCTTCATTGGGCTTATGTAGATGATAGATATTTTTCCACATGTTTGTCGCATCATTTACAATAGGCTCAATGTCTTTGATTAAAATCAAACAAGTGTGGAATCTAATCATCATTTTGCTTTCATGATTTTTCATTGCAATTTTTACTTCTGCTCCAGTGAGACTTGGTTGAAGGTTCTTTAGGGATTGCTCATATATGTCTTTTACTATTTGGGTTGCTGTTTCCATCTTGGTTGCAATCTCTCCAGTAGTTCCTTGGAGATTTGAGAGGCAAGCTAGTCTGGGGAGTATTTCCATTTTCCCATCTTGGAGAGTACTAGTTCCTCTATCTGTATTTTCTCAACATCTGTTCTTGTTTCAAATTTCAAAGCTTTGAAGTTTGAAATGCCTGCCCCTTCTTCTAATTTTTTGAGCCTTTCCTCAAATGTGAGTGAAGGTCTGACTAGTACAGGTTCCTATTTTCCTTTCCTAGTCCTCCTTGAGAATATTGCAGTAGGCATCTTCTTAGGTTTGGTAATGGTGACCTTACCTTTCTTCTTTAGAGGTTCTTCTCTTGTAGATTCTTGTTCTTCTTCTTCTCCTCCTCCTTCTTCTTCATCATCTTCTTCATCCTTGCCTTTACCTTCAGTTAGCATAAGAGGACCAGTAGCAATTTTCATTTTGGCTATCTTCCTCTTGCCTTTGCTTATTGCCTGAGGTAGCTTGATTTCAAGCTCTATTCTGGCCTTTGCTTCATCATAGGTTCCAAAGGCAGGAATGTTAGGGATAGTTGGTTCATTGACTAGTGCTTCAATGATATATCTTGCATCATCAATATTTAATTCATAAGGAAATGCTTTTACCCATGCCACTTAGGGTATGACTGCCTGTATGTACACATGATCACAATCAACCATGAAACAGATATCATCTTTGTAATCCTCAACAAGCTTAGGAGGAATTCTGAACCTATTATTCATCCTTTCCTTAAAATCTTCAAAATAGTTATCCATGACTTCATCAAAATTTTCACCCATTTCTGCTATGAACTCATTCATCTGATATAAAATTGGAGTATCTTTCCTCCATACTACATATTCTTTTGAGGGAAAAAACTTGTGTACATAAAAGAATAAACAAATTAACAAAGAACCAAATTTACAGGGGTTATTCTTGGAAGTCCTTATGCTTTCCATATTTTTATTTAGCTGTCTTAATAGTAATTCTAACAAATCAAATTCAAGATTTTTCTTTACAATCTTAAATGCTAAATCCACAGCTTCACACGATACACTATTTAATATGTTGGAACTGTATAACTTATATGCAATGACATAAATGCCAAATCTGATTTCTACGTCAAATATATTGTTAAGTTTTAGTCCTCTACCATCCCACTCTGCTAGGGTTTTAGTGGTTTTAGCTTTGCTTACCATAGGCAAACCCATGATTTTATGAATCATCTTTTTGGTTAACAATACGGGTTGTTCCAACCACAACTGACCATTATGAACATGGCTTAGAACATATCTAACCCATTTAACCTGGAAACTTCTTGGTAGGTGTGGAATATGGGTCAAGCCTTTTTCTTCTAAGTGTTTGTGCTCAAGTTTTAGGGCTCCATCAACACATAATTGACCTAGGGCATTATCCATATCTAATGTACCAATTTCTTGAACAACACATTTGAAATGAGTGTGAATATCATTAACAAGAAGTACGTTAGGAGGGATTTTCGATTGAGCTCCGTGAATGTCAAGTGATTCTGCAACTATGGGCACTACCTTGAATTTTAGGGCTTTCCATTCGACTCCTTTTATGAGCATTTCAAAACCCTTCTTCACCTTGCTGTTGCTGGTGCTTGTGGATGCCATTGATACTTGGTGGATGAAAAGATTTTCAAACAATTACTTCATAGGAATTTTGCTTCAAATCGCTTGGCATGCAATTGGAAATCCTTTTGGCTATGAGAATTTTAAGTCGCGGTGGAAAATGAAATCAAATTCTACCCTTTTAATGAAATACTGTCATTAAGGCTCGGTACAAAGGTAGATGAGATGACATAGTGCATGCCAGTCTGTCATTGAAATACTTGATAGAACCTTGCAACTCGGTGGACTAATAAAATCTTTGATACTCCTGACCTAGCTCGGTAAGGTCTTTAACCAACCTTGCTCGATAAATACAATATAGTGAATGATAACTTTTCTTTGACCCTTGTATCTGAAATACTGATTTGATCATTTCCTCTCTTTCACTTTGGAGCTACTTGAGATATGGCTTGATGATGTAGTTCTTGATTCTTCTTAAATCTTAAGTGGAAATGGTGGAGTCACCCATTTATTGAGTGACATTACCATCATTTGAACTGTCTTGCTCAGTAGATTTAGGAATCCATTGTTGTCTCATCTGCTTCCGAATGTTATTAGCTTTAGCTTTATTTTCAGCTTCAACTCTTTTGGTATTCATGCAATTATTGGCTATATGACCAAGTTTCGTACATGTATAACATCTTACTATTGTGTCTCTTTTCCTCAAGTGATGCCTTGAGCAGTCCTTGCCAACATGTCCATATTCTCCACAATAATGACATCTGCACCAAGTATTGTAGTCCCATCCAAAGATTTCTTTGACAAGTTGTTCAACTAGATTGAATAATTTGGATCTGCATTGGAATGCCTTGTGACCTTGTTTCTTGCATTTGTGACATTTGCCTTCAAATTTTGGTTTTTCTTTGCATTCATTAGCTTTGTGACCATACTGATTGCAGTTGAAGCATTTGCCATTGAATTTTTCCTTTCCATTACTCCAACATTTGTTTGATGTATGACCTATCTTACCACAGTGATTACAAGTAGGCCTTTGATTTCTTTGTGCACATTGTTTGGAATTTTCACCTTCTTCCTTGTACTCAAGTCCAGCTTTTCCCTTTTGTCTATGAAGATTTTGCTCACTTACCTGATTTAATTGAGTCATGTCGGCTTGTGATTTCATCATTCTCTCATTGATTTTCTTTTCAGTGTTTAGGTTATTTTCCAAAATTTCATTGATTTGTCTTTCAGATCTCAAGTCACTTTTTAAGCTTTCATTAATTTGTCTTTCAGTGATCAGATCATTCCTCAGGTCTTCATTTTCAAATCTCAAATTCATAATTACTTCATTTACATTGGAGAGTTGATTTATAAGATCTTGATGCTGAAGGGATTGACTATTTCTTACCTCTAAGTCTTCATTTGCCTTGTTTCTTTGTTCCAAGATTTCAGATAGCCTGATTGATTGGATTTCTTGTTCTCTTTTGAGTTTTCTTACTTCTTCCTGTAGGGAACCATTCTTTGCCACGAGTTCCTTGATTGCCTCATTAGCTTCATTTGAACTACTTGAAGGTAAAAGGTCTTCAATTTTTTCTTCAACATATTGATGATCATTAATTTGTTTTGCAAGTTCCTTCCTTCTTTTTAGGGATTGAAAAAGATGCTCCTTAGCTTCTTTGAGATGAGCCATGATCATTTCTAGATCTAACTTTTCATTTTCAATAGCTTTGTCAAGTTTGAATATCTCCATTACTGTTGATCTTTGCTCAAGCTATCAAACTTTGTCCTGAGAACCAAATGCTCTAATACCAATTGTTGGAAATATTAAGGATGAAATGTGTTACTGAGAGTGGAGGGCTGAATCAGTAACATATAAAATTTTATGCATTTTATTCATCATTCATTCATTTAATCTACTGCATAAATGAAAGATCAATCATTCATAACACATGAACACAATGATTTGGTGACCTAGAAACCTTCCAATTAGAAAGTAAAACTAGGGTGGGGATGATGCCCACAAAACTTTGTTACTACAGTATGAAGTTGGCTGCTTAAAGCTTACATTGATCACTTCTGATGATCTACCCTATTAGGAGCACAAAGGACTTGCTAGGTTCACCTTGTTAGAGGATTTACAAACATACAATGAAGTATTCACTCTGTTAGGAGATTTACAAAAGATTGTTAAGTCTACCCTGTTAAAGGATTTACAAAACCGACTCACCTATTAGGATGAAGTAGTGGATCTACTTACAACTATTTGCTAAGAAGATCCTTGTTGAATTGATCACCTGATATGATAGATATAACTTTTCTGCTCCTATGTTGACCTTGTTGTGTTCCTTTTATTCTACTGCTGATTCGCTTTCACTTTTCTCAAAATATATCAATACCTTCTTCACCTGCGAACATCATTCTCTTTTACACACACCATGCCATATGTGTCTTTCAAAAATGATATCATACATTACATATATACTATTCCAATATTTAACAGTTCCAAGGTCAACCAAAACACAAGTGAACAAAACATTACTGAGTCAACCCATTAGTAAACTCGGGTTCACTAAACTAACTCGGTGACCTTCTGATACTCAGCATCATCATCATCATGCACTTGGTAGAAGTAGAGACTTAGTTCATAATAGTATGAATAGAACATTGCTTGGAACTCGGTAGCCATTGGTGACTTGGTAGATGTAGTGTTACTCGATAGAAACTATCTTCTTTGTTTACCTTGCTTAGCTCGATAAACACTGAATCCTTTGTTTACCTTTTTCACTCAGTAAGCTCTGTTGATCTTTGATTATCTTTTTCACTTGGTAAACACTGTAGTAATCTTTGATTACCTTTTTCACTCAGTAAATACTGCTGAAATTCCTTTACCTTTTTCACTCGGTATCTTTTGAAATGTTGGGTGAGAACTGTTTTCCTGTTGAACTTCTCATTTAGTCAGTATCTTCTAGAATGCTCGGTGAGAACTGTTTACCTGCTAAACTTATAAGGTAACCTCTGAATGCTCGGTATATACTTGAGACTAAGTGATGAGTAAGATAAGAATTCAGGATAGAATAAGTATTTGCACTAATGACAAATATATCATAATTCCAACAAGAGCAATCCTCAGGGTCATCTTTCTTATCAGCCATATAATGGAGGACTTTGGACTCCAACAATTGATTTTCTTCCTCACATGCTTGTAACAAGTCCCGTGATTTGTGTATAGGCTCAAAAGCTATGATTTCTTCCTCAAGAAAAGGATATTGATGCTAATAACCTTAATAATAAGTTTGATCTTGAAGTGTCATTTATTTTATTATGGCCATTAGTAGTAATATAGGGTCCATATTTTTCTTGAATCTCTACAAAACATTTTATTAATGTGTGATACATTGCTCTTAGTGGCTAGGTTCATCTTGTATTGAATGTGGGAAAAGCTAGCACATTAATGGGCTATCACACCCCTATGGGAAAATTTTGCTAACATATCTTTCATTATTGATCAAACATGCTAAAATATTGTCACTATTTTTGACCTGTGCAGAACAAATATGATGTTTTCCCCAAAAATGATTAATTGTGACTGTAGATCTTCCATCTAAAATGGATGGCTTAGATGCTGTAAGAATCTCCCTAGTAAAAGATTACAATACAACTATTGATCAAGATGGGATTTTATTTGAAATCAATGGTTGAGAGGCAAAAAGGAATCTCCCAAGTTGAGGTCAAATCTAATGGTTGTCGCATCTTTGCAAAAGGGAAAAAAAGCAATTTGAAAATGTGAGAGATGCCAGATTTAAAGAAACTCAACAAAAGAAGAAACAATGTTAACAAAAAATCTTAAACCCTCTATTTAGCTTGTGAACTCACTGTAAAGGATTCAAACCATTGAAGATTTCTTGGATTGGTTATAAGTTGTGGGCTGAATGGAGACAAAAATAGCCAACATGTACATGTTAGCGTAGATTTTTTAGTTGTCCAAGAATCTTGCGTGCACATTTGCTTCCATCCATATCTAATAGCAGTTGTTTCCTTTTTGTAAAGGTTGTAGAATTTGTGAAGTTAAAGTAGGATAACACATACCTATAGTGGGCAACCTTTGCATTACACATATTTTTTCAATTTCATAGGGCACACTTTGCTTCCATTGTGAAATAGTGAAATGGGCTTAACATTTAAGGGTTCTCTATTTGTAAAGGGTTGGAAAGCATTTTTTTTTTGATGTGTTAAACCACTACAACTTCAAAGGGTCTATGGCCTTAGGAGAAAAGAAAAATCTCCTAATAGCTACAAGAGGAAACCACTATGCATGTACACTTTTTGAAAAGCTACAACATCAACCCTACTATGTACAAGCATCTACAAAAAAAGAAATAAAATAAAGTGATTAACTTGATTTTTAAAGTAGTTGTCCTTACAAGTTTTTTGTTCATTTCATGTGTTTGCATAGCTAAACATGTTTTCAAGTATGAAAGATATAATATTGCATCTTGAAAATCCTTCCTAGTGCTAAGTGAAAGGAATCTCTCCACCATTGGGACACCTTGAATTTGAGCAAGACACATTTTCTCCTCCACACTAAACTCACCCTCATAATTTGAAGCAAGCATGACTAGCGGAAACTCATTCTTTTTTTGTAGATATAGATTCCTTATGGGGAATCCTCTTGATGGTACTAGGTCAAAGTAATCATCATTCACCTCTCCAATGTGTTGTACAATGATGGTGTCATGTTTGTTCGAAAGTGGTTCATCCTTTTCTTGTGAAGATTCAATCTCCACATCTTTTGTGTGACTCTCCTAAACCACCTCCTTTGAAGCTATTAGTGTGACATAGCTCTCCATATATTGCTGCTTAAACTCTTGATCTTTCGATGAAGGAGTAGATTTCTTGTTGTCTATGAATGTGAAAGAATTTTCACACTGATCTTGAAAATTATCTTCATCATATCTTGAAAATGTTGATAGATAACCTCATGAATATTGACATGATCTTCCTCAAGCATAGAGCTATCCTTGGGGTCCTCTTTATTATGTTCTATATTATGGAGGAATTCATATTCTTCTAGTTCTCAGTGTATCTCATGCTTCCTCTTAGTCTCATTAAGTTACCTCTCCTATGCCAGCAATTACTTACTTTGTTCATGAAGCCTCATTTCTATTTTCATACCCATTTCATATAGCTTTAGATCAATCTGGCTCTAGAATCCAACCATAACATCCTAAAGCCTTTTATATAGGGTTGTTGGGACTTGTGGAGTAGGGGAAGAAGGATGGTAAGTATTTTGAGCATATTGGCTATAGCCATCTTGAGGTTGAGATTAGTATTGATAGTTTGAGGGCTTTGGAATGAAATTTTCACTATATAAGAGGAATTGTTATATCTATGAAATTGATCCATGATTAGAACTTCATAAAAGCTGAAATTCACATAAAAGGTTAAAAATCACAAAAGGTTAGGAATGATATTTACATATAAACTCTAGGTCTTCTTGAAGCCAGTAGATATATGACCTTAGAGTTGCCATGGAGTTTGATGAAATGCCTTGGAAGGTTAATGTCAGTGAGAAAACACCTAAATTATCAATGAACAAATATTTAAATGGATATCACTGGACTTATGTAGATGAATTTATGTCCCACTATGTGTGCCAAAAAATCTTGACACAACATTTATCACCCATGCATGACACGTTATCCCACAAAGACCTTATGTAACATGGAAAGTACCTCCAAGTGTGGGACATGCACTTTGAGGTTGAATCTCTAGAGAAGGTCTGCTTCCTTAAAATTTTGACTACAAAACATGTAGGAAGGGTAACTAACTTGACAAGCTAGTTAGTAGCTTTGTTTAATTTGATATTGTTGTAAACACATGTACATAGTAGGGTATGTTTTTTAGATTTTCATGAAGTGCATGCAAACAACCTTTCCCTTCAAATCTTTTGCATTTTTTCTTAGGTTTCTAATTTTTGGATGTTAAAGTGGGCCAACACATCATAGGTGGTGAAAATGTTAGGGTGATCAAGTTTTTACTATTTCATAGGACATATTTTTTCTAAACTTGCTAAATAGTGAAATGGGCTTAACATTAAAGGTTTTGCTATTTTGCAAGGGATGAAAAGTGTACCCTTTGAAATAGTGAAACTCTCCAAAACTAGGAAAGCTTGATTTCCTCCTTGGTGAGCTCACCCTAATACTTTAAATCAAGCAATGATCAGGGGTAAGTTGTTTTGTTGCAGAGCTAGATCCCTTATGGGGCATCCTCTTGATGGTACAAGGTCAAAGGAATCAACCTTGACCTCACTAGTGTTCTATGCAATGATGGTATACTATTGATCTTAAAGTGTGTCCTCCT
Organism: Cupressus sempervirens; assembly: GCA_028749045.1. Lineage (NCBI taxonomy): Eukaryota > Viridiplantae > Streptophyta > Pinopsida > Cupressales > Cupressaceae > Cupressus > Cupressus sempervirens. The sequence continues at coordinate 182,380,761 of CM053785.1, read as the reverse complement.
TTTCTTATGAAGATATGATATCCATATCTTCCTTGTGATTCTTGTGAACCACTTCCTTTGGAGCTGCTTGTATGGCATCACTCTCCACTTGTTGCTATTGCGACTCATCATTTTTGATGAGAAAATAGATTTCTTGGTGCATGTGGAAGCATAACTTTTGTAACTCATACCAAAAATTATCATCATCATATCGTTCTTTCTCTTTTGCAGTAATATGTATAGGTTGAAGGGTGACCTCATGCATATCAACACATTCTTCTTCACAAATAGAGCTATCCTTGGGGTCCTCTTTCTTATCCCATCATATAATAGAGGACTCCTAACTACAACGGTTGATTTTCTTCCTCATATGCTTGTAGTAAGTCCTCTAATTTGTGTACAAGCTCAAAAGCTATTATTTCTTCCTCAAGGGAAGGATATTGATGTTGATAGCCTTATTGATAAGTGTGATCTTGAAGTGCCATTTATTTCATTATGGCCATTAGTAGTAGGATAGGGTCCATATTTTTCTTGATCTGCATACAACCTTTTATCAATTTGCAATACATTTCTCTTAGTGGCTAGGTTCATCTCCTATCAAAAGAGGTAAAACTTGGCACTTCAAAGGGCTATCACACCCCTATGGGAAAAATTCACTGACATATCTTGCATGCTTCATCAAAAATGCTGAAATGTTGTCACTACTATATTCCTAAAATACATTTCCTTTCTTCAAATTACCAAAATGATAAATGGCATATGTTCTGCATGTTTTCTATTAACATGTTCTCTTCACAAGATTTTAGTGTAGGCACAATTTGTGTGATTAGGGGAATATGGGAATCCTATGTGGTGCCTCATGTTGTTTACTAGTTCTAAACCCTATTTGGGATAGTGGTGTACTTAGGTTGTTCATTTTTTGGGACACTTTTGCAGTCATCGAGAGCATCAATAAATTAGAGGTATCATTCTTATCATCAATCTGTTCACAAATTTTATTGTCTATTAGATATGTATATCTCCGTACACATTTTTATCTCGTGTCTTTCTTTCATAACTTATGTGGCACATTTCACATTTATGAACATGCTTATATATGTTATCTTTCATTTGATTGAAAATGTTCACTATTAATAAAATAGAATCATACATTTTATCAATTGGAATGGAGCTCTTCAGGTCATCCTCCTCAAGATCCTTTATGTCCAGGCCTTAAATTTTATCTTCTAGGACAATTATGTGCATTGGCATCTTTGTATGTGACTGATGTATTCCCACTTGACAATTTGTATTTGAATGTACACTAGGATATTCTCTGATCAATGTAGTTATTCATGTCATGGAATTGCCATATATGCCAGGATAGGTTTCGTATGGTTCTAAAGGTGAGAATGCAAAGGGTGATAGGTTTTGCATGCCCACCTATCATAAACATGCATGCTATTGACCTGATCATTATAATACGCATGCGTGTGCACATTATAAATGTATAGAGAAGACACATTTTATATGAGAGATATATTTGGAAGTCACACTAGGCATATACTAAATGTGTGGCATTCCTTATTGCAAAGCCATAATACACACACATTATATTAACATACATATACAAATATATATAAATATGAGTGCTAATATGAGTGTGTACACTAGTAGAGAAGGCACATTTCACATGATACACCTAGAATTGAGTTGTAAAGGACATTGTATTTGGATACTCATCTCTAATCAACAAGCCAAAATTGGTTTCTATTGACCTAGAATTGTCCACCTTTTCTTGCAAATCAACTTGATGCTATAGAAATAAAAGAAATGCCCCACCTCTCCAACATACAAATTAAGCATTGATTCAAAATTATTACCCGTCAACATCCCATGCAAGTAGAACTCAAACATTCAGTTTTGCATGATTTGTTAAGAGCTAGTATAGTCTTCCATAAATGCATAGTCATTGTCATAATAAATCTTCCTATGCAATTTTATTTGACTGATTTGTCATAGTATGAATTTTTCTTTTAAGAATAATGCATAGAGACGAGAAAATTTTCTAATAGAAATTACCATATGCAAAACCTCAACTAGTTTTTCAATGGTCTCTATACCCTCTAGGAAAAAGCTTTTCTTATTACACATGGGATCTAAGAGGTTTAATATTCACTTGAATTTATTCCAAAAATAAATATTCACTTCATTTCCAAGTACTTCTAACAATCCTACATTCATCATCCCAGAACTCAATCATGTTAAAATCCCTTGCAATGATCTAGGATGCTTTGGGTAGGGAATCCACCATCTAGTCACAAAGTTTTGCTCTATCACAGTTGTCATTAGAAACATAGATGTTACATATCTAAATTATTGGAGAGGTTCCACTTGAAACAAGCCACAAAAATTAGTTTAAAAGTGCTACGTTCACATCAACACAACTTATGAGTTATTTTTGAATATAAATGTGGAGCACCACTCCTACCCTTTGTTCAAAATTGTGCAATTTAGATTTTTCTTTTTTTATAGTTAACTATTCTTTGTTCTAGCAAGCATGCTCTTCTCCATCAATGAGGGTCATCTATGTTTGTTAAACTCTCCTTGATAGAAAGAGTTTGAAGTCATCATCTTGGACCCACACCCTATGGAGGAGCGATGGATGTCCATCCTCAGAATGCATATCTTTATGTCATTTTCACCATTGAACATGTCACTTTTTGCATCAATAGATAGCTTGGTAACTGATACCCTTGCTACCTAGGAATGCTCACATAGTCAGTGAACTACTTTGTGTATTAGGCAGAGAACAGTAGTTAAAATAGTGCTCCACCATCTAGAGTATATGAAATTTAGGTATGGTGGAGGACAAAAACACTATTATGTTTATAGATAGTCAGGTGATGGTGAATGTGTTGGGGATTAGTAGGAACCCTTCAATTTGGGAGAGGCCTTTAAATTTTCTGCCCAAATTTTTTTTGGAGAGCAGTAGTAGCACAATAGATTACAAGGGACAAAATTTTGAGCTAATTCCATTTAGATTGGGGAGAAAAATTTGTATAGGGCTTCCATTGACAATTTGAATGGTTAATTTGGTTTTAGCATCTCTACTAGACTCATTTGAGTGGGAACTTCGATGAGCTACAAGAAGATGGACATGGTAGATGATTTTGGACCGACTTTGAAGAAGGTAGTGGCATTAAAGGCAATCCCTATACCACATCTGACTCATTATCTATACTAGGTAAAATACACATATGCTATGATAAATAATGTGATTTTTCAATTTAATTAGTCCTCCCTCTATACAATACAATTTTTTTTTTTTGTAATGATTTTGTATTTTTCTATACTTCTAAAGGCATCATCAATGTCTATGATGTTAAAAAAATTGGTAAAGTAATTTTTTTAAATGAAAATGGCTATCTTGAGAGATATATTGCATGGAAAGAGAAAAGTGGGCACATAAAATATTCATCAAGATTCTTATATGTGATTTATTTTTTAGTCTTATAATTGTAGAATTTAGTATGATAACATAACTACTATTTTATTTATGTATTGTTTTTGTTGGTGTAAATACATAATTCCTATTTACACTTTACTTAAGTTTACTTAGGTTGACGTATTATTTTATTATTTATTTCTTAAGACACTTAGGAGTTTGCATACTCTTATGAGTTGTCATGTTGACAACATTGGAGTAAGTAACTCTAATTCAACACATGGTGTCTACAACACTGGAGTTTGTATAATTAACTAAGTTGTCATGTAGACAACACAATTATTTGCACTCCTAATTTAGCACATTGTGTCTACAACATAATTTTGTGTGCTACACCATTATAGGCTTATCCTCTCATCATCACAGTTACTCCTATGCTTAATGGAGGATAACCCATATCTAGTTGACATGTGCCTGGTTGTATGACTTATCATGTTGCTAATTCCTATGCATTCCAGAAGCATTTTAGATGCCTTTATATATAGGCACTCCTAGTGTACTCTCATTGATACTGAATGAATATTATAATCTCATTCTAATAATACTCTCTTTGGTCTAATGTTGTGCTTGTGATTGAGTTTCTTGGCCTTGCATGAATTTTTCCCAAAGTCAAATTCTTGCATGGTATTAGTGTTGGAAATATTCAAGATATGATAGGTTACTGAGAGAGGAGGGGTGAATAAGTAACTTCAAAATTTTAAACAATTTAATACTTTAATCATATATACTATTCACCATTCATTCATCTAATCTATTGCATATATGAGAGATCAAACATTCATAGTACATGTACACAGTGATTTGGTAACCCAGAAACCTTTCAAATAGAAAGTAAAACTACGGTGGGGATGATACCCACAAAACTTTGTTACTATAGTATGAAGTTGGCTTGTTAAGGCTTACATTGACCACTTCTGGTGATCTTCCCTATTAGGAGCACAAAGGACTACTAGGTCCACCTTGTTAGAGGATTTACAAACATACACTAAAGTATGCACTCTATTAGGAGATTTCTACAAAGACTATTAAGTCTACCCTGTTAAAGGATTTACAAAAATGATTCACCTGTTAGGATGAAATAGTGGATCTACTTACATCTCAATTGCTAATTAGATCCTTGAAGTACAGATCACCTCTTGTGATTGATGAATCTTTACTACTCCTTGTAGACCTTGTTGCATGCTTTGCTCTTCTACTAATTCACTTTCCTTCTTCTCAAAGCATTACATGTCAATTTTGATACATCATACATACATTGTAAATGATATAATAAATTACATATATACCATTCCAATAATTATAATTGCTAGATCGGCCAAAACACAAGTGAACAAAATATTACTGAGTCGGCCAAACAATTGAAGACTCGGGTTCTTCAAGCTGACTAGGTAACCTTCTGATACTCGACGTCCACTGCATTACTCAGCATCATCATGCACTCGGTAGAACTAAAGGCTCGGTCTATACTAATCACACAACATAGCTTGGACCTCAGTAACCATTGGAGACTTGGTAGATATAGTATCACTCGATAAAAATTGAATCATTTGTTTACCTTGATTTCACTCAGTAAACACTATACTTCCATCACTCAGTAAAAACTGACTTCCATCATACAAATTGATGACTCGGTAAACTCTATGAAGCTTGGTGAAAACTGTATGCTTGGTAGATACTATTGGGCTGCACACCCACTCAATAGCTTCATGAATGCTCGATATGAACTGCTTGACTGCACACTCACTTGGTAGCTTTAGGAATGCTCAATATGAACTACTTAAGTGATGAACCTACAAGGTAACCACTGAATGGTCGGTATACACTGTAGACTGGGTGATGAACTTGGTAATCATTTAGAATCAAGTAAGTGTTGTCGCTAATGACAAATACAATATAATGCCAACAATCTCCCCCTTTGGCATTAGTGACAAAAAACTTATAATCCAAAACATATGTACATAACCTAACTCAATGAATTTTGGTTTTTCAAAATTGATCTTTGTAGAACTATTGCATATACATTTCTCTGTGCCTTCCTAATGACTTATAATGTATATATAAAGATACTTATGTACACATGCTAACTCTAATGAGTGCTAACTCCCCCTTTCACTTATACTGATAACTCTCCTCATTTATTATTTTGAATCTCTCCCCATTTTTGACAATAATGCCAAAGGACTACATATATACAGTTTATATGACTACACCAAAGTAAGATAGAAATTCTTGATGTACCTTAAGGGTGTTGGAAAAAGTATTATCCCAAGTCTGTTGCAAAATTTGACAAGTGGAGAGAGCAATTTGAACTTCTGCTGATAATTGGATCATGTGATCAGCCACTAAAAAGTTCTAATCTTGGACCAATGTTTTTCAATGGACAATATGTTTCTGCATTGTGTCCATGATAGGAAGGATCATGTTCTGGATGTCTATGATTGTAGATTGGATCCTTGCTTCCTCTCTCAATAGCTCTACTTGTACATCTACCAAATATCTTATTTTGGTGTGATGAGAGGTTATGGAGGAGGAGTTCACCTTTAACTTGGATACACTTGATTGCATATCAATGTCAATCTTATTTAGCTTATCCTTTATTTCTTTAGTAAAACTAGAAACATCACAAAGTTTGGCAAAAAGTGATGCTGCATTATTAAAAGAATTTTCAAAATTACCCAAAGATGTTGATAGTTCAACTTGCTTGATTTCTATCTTTTGAGCAATATGCTCTAGTATCTTATTATCAAATTTCCTTTCAGCTTTTTCAATTAGTTCCTCTTGTCCAGAAGAATCTTCATTAAATATTTGTACTACCTCTTCTAACTGAATCAAAATGTGTTGAGTAGAATTTCCTTCAACACCTATAGCATCTGCAATTATATCCTTGGCATTCTTAATTATTCTATATTCCTTATCCCTTTCTGATCTTAACTTTTTTTGCATAGCTTTCATCTCTATGAGTTGACTGGCTAACCTCATCTCTTCTATGGTAGCATTGTCATAGTTAATCTTTGGAATCACTATTTCTGTGTCTAAGTCAATGTCTTCTCCAATTTGATTTCCAGGGATCAAAAGTTTTAATGGATGCTTTTGTTTGACTTCTATGATTACTGGTTTGACCTTAGGAATAGACACAATAGTGGAGATAGAAGGGCTAGTAGTGAAAAATGGGATAGGATTCGAGGATTGAATGCCAATGGAAGTGTTAACCGGATCAAAAATTGAAATACTTCCCAAAAATGGTATCACACTCGGTAGAGTACCCATAGTAGTATCTGAACTAATTAGAGTTGTTGAGGATATAGAAATTGCTAGTGAAAAAAAAAACTGTAGAGCTTACTAGAATTGATGAAAATAAAATTGTAGAACTTACTGGTACACTCATTGTTGATGAAGGAGCTAAGGAGGCTGACTCGATGGCTGAAGAGGTGAAAAATAGTTTGATAGATGAATTTCTTGGCACATATATTTCAAATATCTAGAGCTGCGAGGTGGTTGGTGAGGATTGAGCAATTGATGTAACTGTTGTGCTCACAGTCTCACTTACAGAAGCTATCTCCAAAGTAGATATAATAGTCTTTGGTGCAGAGTGAGGAAGGGATGCAATAACTTTTGCTACAATTTTTACTGGATCTTCTTCATCTTTTTCTTCCTCAAGTGCTTCTTCCTCCTTTTCTTCTTTCTCTTTTTTTTCCCTTAGTGCATGCAGCTCTCCTGGAGAACTATGATGGATGGAGTGTTATTAAAATCATCATTGTCACTACTATCATCATCCTTGATTTCAACAAGATCACCATTAGGCTTTTGCAAATGATAGATGTTCTTCCACATGTTTGTTGCATCTCTTACAACATGTTCAATGTCCTTAATTAAAATCAAACATGTGTGAAATCTAATCATCATTTTACCTTCATTGTTCTTCATTGCTGCCTTTATTTCTGCTTCAGTAAGACTTGGTAGAAGATTCTTTAGGGATTGCTCATATATGTCCTTGACCTTTTGGGTGGCTGACTCCCATCTTGGTTGCAATCTCTCCAATAGCTCTTTGGAGATTTGAGGGGCAAGCTAGTCTAGGGAGTATTTCCATTTTCCCATTTTCTTGAGTACCAATTCCTCAATCTGCATTTTGTCTGCATCAATCCTTGTTTCAAATTTCAATGCTTTGAAATTTGTGATGCCAGCTCCCTCTTCCAATTGTTTTAGCCTTTCCTCAAATGTGAGTGGAGGCCTGACAAGTACAGTTTCCTACTTGTCTTGTGCAGTTCTTCTAGAGAATACTATAGTAGACTTCTTCTTAGGTTTGGTGATAATCACCTTCCCTTTCTTCTTGGGTAGTTCCTCTTCTTTTTTAGATTCAAGTTTTTCACCTTCTTCTTCTTCTTCTTCATCCTCACCTTTTTCTTTAGTAAGCATAAGAGGGCCTGTTGTATTTTTCAACTTTGCTATCTTTCTTTTACCTTTGCTTATAGCCTGGGGTAGCTTGATTTCAAGCTCAATTCTAGTCTTGGCTTCATCATAAGTGCCAAAGGTAGGAAGCTCAGGATCTATAGGTTCATTTACCAGTGCTTCAATAATGTCTCTAGCTTCATCAATATTAACTTCATAAGGAAGAGATTTCACCCATGCAACTCAAGGTCTAATTGCCTGAATGTATACCTTATCACAATCAACCATGAAGCATACATCATCTTTGTAGTCTTCAACTAGTTTGGGTGGAATTCGGAAATTTTTGTTCATTCTTTCCTTGAAATCTTGAAAATAATTATCCATAACTTTGGTGGAGTTTGCGATTGAGCTCCATTGGGGTCGAGTGATTCCGCAATTGTTGGAACTAGCTTTAAATTTGGTGCCTTCCACTCCACACCTTTGACTAGCATTTCTAAACCTCTTTTTACCTTGGTGCTACCTCTACTCCCAAATCCCATTGCTACTCAATAGGTGTAAGAAAATTTTGAACAAATTCTCCATTTGAAAATTGCTTGAAATCACTTGGAATTTGCTTTGGAATTGCTTGAAATTTCTTAGCTTTGTAATTGCGTTGAAGAATGAAATCAATTTTTTCCCTTTTGACAAAAATTTTGCCATAAATGCTTGGTACAAAGGTAGATGAGATGACATAGTGCTTGATAGGTTGTCATTCACTTGCTCGGTAGAAGATTACAACTCGATGATCGAATAAAACTTTTATTGCTCCTGACCTAGCTCAGTTGAGTCTGTGACTAACCTTGCTTGATATGACCTGATTTCTTGTGACCCTTTGTATCTGAAATACTGATTGAATCATTTTCTTTCTTTCATTTTGGAACTCCTTGAGATATCACTTGAAGATGTAGTTCTATATCCTCCTTTATAAATCTAATTAGAAATGGTGGAGTCACCCACTTCTTGAGTGACATTACCATCATTTGAACTATTTTGCTTAGTAGATTTAGGAATCCAATCTTGCCTCATCTACTTTCGAATGTTTTCATCTTTAGCTTTCTTTTCATCTTCAACTCTTCCTATGTTCATGCAATTTTTAGCTATATGATTGAGTTCTATACATGTATAGCACCTTACAATAGCGTCCTTCTTCCTTAGGTGATGTCTTGCACAATTTATACAAATATGTCCATATTCTCCACAATAATGAAATCTGCACCAGGTATTGTAGTCCCATCCAAATATTTCTTTAACAAGTTGTTCAACTGGATTGAATGATTTGGATTTGCATTCAAATGCCTTGTGACCATGCTTCTTGCATTTGTGACAATTTCCTTCAAATTTTGGTTTCTCCTTGCACTCATTAGCTTTATGACCATGCTGACTGCAATTGTAGCATTTGCCATTGAATTTACCTTTTCCATTGCTCAAACACTTGTTTGATGTGTGACCTAACTTACCACAATGATTGCAAGTAGGTCTTTGATTCCTTTGGACACCTTGTTTGGAGGTTTCACCTTCTTCCTTATAACCAAGTCCAACTTTACCTTTTTGTCTATGAAGATTCTGCTCACCTTTTTGATTTAATTGAGTTATGCCTGCTTGAGATTTCATCATTCTCTCATTAATTTGTTTTTCAGAATTTAGGTCATTTTCCAAAATTTCATTGATTTGTCTTTCAAATCTTAAGTCACTTTGTAAGCTTTCATTGATTTGTCTTTCAGTGATTAAATTATTCCTCAGGCTTCCATTTTTAGATCTCAGATTCATAATTTCTTCATTTGCATTAGATAGTTGATCCACAAGATCTTCATGTTGATTGGATTGATTATTTCTTGTCTCTAAGTCTTTAGTTCCTTGTTTCTCTATTCCAAAACTTCACATAGCCTGATTGATTGGATTTCTTGTTCTCTTTTAAGCTTTGTTACTTCTTCTTGTAGAGAGCCATTTTTTTCTAGGAGTTCCTTGATTGCCTCATTAGCTTCATCTGAACTGCTTGATGGTAAAAGGTCTTCAATCTTTTCTTCAACATATTGATGGTCATTCATTTGTCTTGTAAGTTCCTTCCTTCTCTTTAGGGATTGAGAAAGATGCTTCTTTGCTTCTTTGAGTTGAGCCATGGCCATTTCTAGATCTAGGTTTTCATTTTCAATAGCTTTATCAAGTTTAAATATCCCCATTGTCCTTGATCTTTGCTCAAGCTGTCAAACTTTATCCTGAGAAGCACAAAAGCTCTGATACCAATTGTTAGAAATATTCAAGATATGATAGGTTACTTAGAGGGGAGGGGTAAATCAGTAACTTCAAAACTTTAAAAAAATTAATACTTTAATCATGTATACAATTCACCATTCATTCATCTAATCTACTGCATATATGAGAGATCAAACATTCATAGTACATGTACACAGTGATTTGGTAACCCGAAAACATTTCAAATAGAAAGTAAAACTAGGGTGGGGATGATACCCACAAAAATTCATTACTACAGTATGAACTTGGCCTGTTAATGCTTGCATTGACCACTTTTGGTGATCTACCCTATTAGGAGCACAAAGGACTACTAGGTCCACCTTGTTAGAGGATTTACAAACATACACTGAAGTATGCACTCTATTAGGAGATTTATAGAAAGACTGTTAAGTCTACCCTGTTAAAGGATTTACAAAATTGATTCACCTGTTAGGATGAAATAGTAGATATACTTATAACTTGATTTGTAATTAGATCCTTGAAGTACATAGCACCTCTTGTGATTGATGAATGCATACTCTACTTTTCTGCTAATTCACTTTCGTTCTTCTCAAAGCATTACATGTCTATATTGATACATCATACATATATTATAAATGATATAATACATTACATATATACCATTCCAATAATTATAATTGCGAGGTCAGCCAAAACACAAGTGAACAAAATATTACTGAGTCGGCCAAACAGTAGAAAACTTGGATTCTTCAAGCTGACTAGGTAACCTTTTGATACTCGATAGCCACTGCATGAATCATGCACTTAGTAGAATTGAAGGCTTAGTCCATACTAATCACATAACGTAGCTTGGAACTCGATAACCATTGGAGACTCAATAGATATAGTATCACTCGATAAAAATTGAATCCTTTGTTTACCTTGATTTCACCTAGTAAACACTATACTTCCATCACTTGGTAAAAACTGACTTCCATCATACAAACTGATGACTTAGTAGACATTGTGAAGCTCAGTGAACATTTTATGCTTAGTAGATACTACTGGGTTGCACACCCACTCAGTAGCTTCATGAGTGCTCATATCAATTGGTTGACTGCACACTCACTCGGTAGCTTCAGGAATGCTAGGTATGAACTACTAAAGTGATGAACCTACAAGGTAACCACTGAATGCTTGATATACACTATAGATTGAGTGATGAACACGATAATCATTCAAAATTGAGTAAGTGTTGTCACTAATGACAAATACAGTATAATGCCAACAATTAGAGCTCGAGGAGATTCTCTTCACATAGCCATTCGAGACCATTGTTGCTTCAACACCTTGATCTAGATCCAAAGAATCCACAAAAATTGGGAGTGTCTAGAGCCACAACTGACCTTGTCACTGCATCTAGAATGTCAATTTGATAAAAAATAGCTATAAATTCACCTATGTTGGGCCAAATTTGATTTTGAGGCAAAAAAGATTTTTGCAAGCTGGCACTCGAAGGTTTGATTTCCAAATTTGGTATGATCTATTAGATCTACTCATTTCAATTGTTTCAGATTTGCAATTTTATTTATTATTTACATGAATTTTGAATTGGGTATTTTTTGAAAAAAATAATTTCCCTACAGGACCCTACAGAGAAAATTGGGTATTTTAAAGGATTTTTTTCAACCCTACAGGCCCGTATAGATTTTTTTTTGCAAGAACCAGGAAATGACACCTCAGCTCCCACCAAGAATATTCCCTTTTAATTTGGAATATTCTATATTTAATTGGAAGGCATTTATTCTGAGTTCAACATTTATTCTACACCATTCAAACAAATTATGCAAGTTGTACATAATCTCAACTTGGCAAGACATACCCTCCACTGATAGTCCACAACTTGATTCAACTATTGCAGACTATTCATTTTATACACTCCATAGAGTGTTTTCCCACCTAGTGTGGGATTAAGCACCATAGTTGCTGCAACACTATGGCTCTCTGTAGATCTAATTCTAGTGATAGTGTATTAAACTTGGCAAAAAGTTTCTAACCTCTAGCACTATAATCTATCCTAGTAAAATAAATTTCAGCTCCTTGCAAAATCCCACACCTTAATTGGTGACATAGATCCTGCATTTTCTATCACATAGGACCCTAGCTTAGTGCCCTATGGACACAATTACATCTAGCCACATGGTCCCATCACACAGAAGTAGGCCGTGTATACCATAAATCGTTGACATGTGCACAGTTAGTGTCTCATCGCCAAGGACATGTGTCCCTCCATAGAGGTGAGCTTGGACACACTGACCCTGCCAGTTGTTTTCCACATTAGCCACCAGTGACACATCATCAATCTAGTCAATCACATAGTTGGACACCACATCATCTTCCATACAAAATCCATACTATTCATACAACATCGTATTCTGTTGACATCATCATTATGTCATTGTGACATCATTAGAAGGGCCAAAATTACTGATGTCATCAAGTTTGTAAGCCTAAATTTGACAGTCATTTGAACACCATCAGGAGGCAAAATAGAATTGCTATAATGGTCGTATGATCATCAAATTTAACCCCATCTTTTGTTGATCCAACCCCTCTTTAGATTGATTTTTAATTTGATAGTCTGACTTTGGGAGGCTATATCTCTATCATCCTAACTCCAAATCTGGTACAATTTTTTATTTTAGCTAAAATTTCCTAAAATTTTTAGTGGTGTAGCTCTTTTCTAGTTTTGGTTCATAGATTTGTCAAAAATTGCATCTTTTGGCATTTGTACCTATCCGATCCTACATTTTACAACTTCAAATGCTCCCTACGAGCTCATCTGGACATGAAAATAGGTTCCATATTCTTTGAAAGTGTGTTATTTTTTGTCTACTTTCCAGATCTTCAATTAGATTATAGCATTGTGTGGACAAAAGTGTCACTTTCAAAATTAGGTCTTTTCTTCATTGTAATACTTTGATATAACTTTAGAATTGTTGTATATCTAAGATACATTGTAATGTTCTAGCTTTGTACTTGATAAGGAGGTTGTAAAAAGGAAAAATTAGAAGGCCACTTAGGCCAAAATTGGCAAGCAACCATTGTAAACACACTATATATAAAGTGCCAACAACATCTTTTTTGGGGGGGTTTCTTGATTTAGTGAAAAGAGGGGGTGTTCTTGGTGTTGTGTTCACTTTTTTCTATAGTTTTCTTTCATTTTCTACATCATGGGAACTTTTAAGTTTCCAAAATTAACTCCACATAACTATGCTACATGGGTCCATTAAAATGTGGTGTCATTTAATGCATAAAGGAGTTTCTCAATATGTAGATGGTACCCTTCCTAAACCAATAAGTGATCAAGTATCTACCAGTGACATCACTGATTAGAAAACAATGGATAGGAAAGCCCTAGGTGATTTTTTTTGGGGGTTGAAGACAAGATCATTTATCAAATCCAAAAGTCTTGTACATCAAAGAAAGCTTGGGATACCCTCCAAAACCTATATGGTAAAGTGTTTGAGGAAGATGCTTTTAAACTTCAAGATGAACTTGTCTCCTTAGATCCTAAGGCATTTGATTCCATATAGTGGAATTTTATCATAAAGGTGAATGAATTAAGAATGAAGCTTGATGATTGTAGTAGTCCTATTAAAGATGAAAGGTTGATCTATCTCATACATAATAAATTAGCATCTAAGTACTCCACATTTGTTTCTACTTATATCACCTCAAAGACTACAATAGGTTCTGCCTATCAAAAAGTCTCTTTTGATCATTATGCTAAACTACTAGATAAAGAAGAAAAGAAGTTGAAATGAATGGGGATTCTAAATTCACCTAAGTCAAAGGCATTAGTCACCAATAATGAGGGTTCTCAAAATTCAACTGGTCAATCTTCAAATAAAGGAAAGGGCAAGAATAAGAAGTGGAAGAATAAAAAATCAGAGGATCCATAAAAGAAAACACCACAATCAAATCAACAAGGAAAGTCTTCCTTGAATTAAAACAAGAAGGGGGACACTAATAAGGAGAATAAAAGGTGTGCTTATTGCAATAAATTTGGTCATGAAGAACATGGGTGCTATCATAAAAAGATTGATGATTTAATGAACATCATGAAGAAACACAATGTTGCACTACCTAATGCTTATAAAGGATCCTCATCTTCAGATTCAAAGGGCAAAGGGCAAGCACTCATCGTAAATTCAAGTTCTTTAATGGAATGGATTGTTGACTCAGGTGCCTCATATCATATGGGTTCTTTAAAAGGAGATTTTTCTTCTTTGAAGTAGTCAAAGGTACTACACATCTTTGTAGGAGATGATACAAAAATGGAAGTTGAAGGGAAAGGAAATGTGGAAATGAAAAATGGAGAGTTTAAAGATATTGTCTATGTTCCTAACCTAAGTTCTAATCTCCTTTCAATTTACCAAATCACTTACCTTCGAGATGGCTACAAAGTTGAGTTCCTTCCTAACTCAATAAAAGTGTGTAGTCTAAAAGATGATTCATTGGTTGCAATGGGGAAAGTTAATCATAACACAGGGTTGTATTCTTTCTCCCACTTTGTGCCCAAGTCTCCTTCACAAGGCTTGTTGACTCAATCCAATTCACACATCCAATTATGGTATGAGTAGTTTGGTCATCATGCCTTATGCTATCTTCAACAAATTTTCTCAAACAATATGGTCAAAGGTCTACCCACAATCAAATTTTCCCATAGTGAATGTTGAATAGGTTCACTAGATATGTATCTAGAGGAGAAGTTACATAAAGGGAAGTCTTTAAGAGCACCAGTTGTTCTTTAGATGGTTCACATGGTACAAGCACATAATTTTATAGTGACATTAGTTAGTAAGGGTCACTACATACTTACTTTCATTGATGACTTTTCACACTACACATGGGTCTACTGTCTTCATCGTAAGAATGAAGTGTTGGATAAGTTTCTAGCCTTCAAGGCTCATGTTGAATAGAAATCAAGGAAAGCCATCAAGGTTCTTTAGATGGACAATGAAAGCAGATATTTGGATAGAAGACTTAAAGACTTTTGCAAACTTGAGTGAATTAATCTTCAAAATCCACCAGCATTCAATCTGCACAAGATAGATGTTGCAACACCAAGGATATGAACTCTTAAGTCCATGGAAAGTTGCATGATACAAGCCAAGTCTCTTGATCCTTCACTATAAGTCGAAGCTATTAGTAGTGCCACTCACATACTTAATAGGTCTCCTCATAAAGCCTTAGATGGTAAGATTGCTTGTGATACATGGTGTGGTAGAAAACTAGTTGTGAAACACTTCAGAGTCTTCAGTTGTCCAACATAGGCAAACATATCTTATAGGAGGTGCAAGGAACCACCTCCTAGGCATTGTACTTTCATCATATATGAAGATGGTGTTAAGGCATAAAAAATTATGGATCTTTAGACTCATGAGTTCTTTGCAAAGAGGGATATACACTTTTAGGAAATTTCATCCAACTTATCCTCTATTCTTCTCTGCACATCATACATTTGAAACTTATATTGACACCAATCATAGTGCTTCAATAGATTTCGATACATGGGGTTTTATTGATAGTTACAGTGAGAGGTCACATTATCAGCATATTCTACATGCATATATTGCCATAGTGATAGGTCTAGCATAATAGGGTACACCTAGTCTTCCAGCTTTAGCGTCAGAGGATGACTACATACTAGATATTTCAAGTTTGTTTGTGGAGTCATACATAGTGGATTTGGGGGACATCATTGCTAATATACATCTTCTCTTTGATGGAGAAGATCCTTCTTCAGTTTTTGCGAGGGCTCACTTTGACCCTCATGTCCATTCTCTACATGATTGATCTTTGCAGGTTGATGTGATTATGGATACTTATATACAATAGTTGCAGGAGGTCTCTTTATCATTTGAGAAGATAGTACATTCTTTGGGACAAGTTCTACATTCATCCTTGACAGGGACAGTCGATCAGGTTTTAGAGGCATAATTGATCATTAGGATTCCTTCTACACATAGTGGAAGCATCTCTTATGTACCTATGATATTGTTTCTTCCATGGGGAGGAACATTAATCAACAGTCTTGGATCAACTTCTACATTAGAGCAGCTATCACTGATCAACACTCTACATTTTGGGGGGTAGACTACCTTGTCTCTCTTCTTCTTCTCTCTTGTGGTGTGGGGACCTTTTTCTCTTTTGGGATTGTGGTCTTCTCATAATTCTCTTTTGCATATGCTTGATGTATGTCATAATGGGGGGGGGGGGGCTAGTTTCCCATGAGGTTTTCCCTCTTTCTCCACTTTATGAGAGATTTCATTTCATTATGTATATGTGTACCTAACATGGCCTAGTAGATGGGACCCATTATGCATTTCATCCTAATTTTTGTAAGCTTAAGGGCATTCCCCTAAGTTGCACTTAAGGGGGGGTGTTGGTGTAAATATGTATTTAGTATTTACACTTTACTTATGTTTACTTAGGTTAATGAATTATTTTATTATATTGCATTATTTTATTATTTACTTGGTGAGACACTTAGGAGTTTTTGAACTCTTATGAGTTGTCATGTTGACAACATTGGAGTAAACAACTCTAGTTCAACACATAGTGTCTACAACACTAGAGTTTGCATAATTAACTGAGTTGCCATGTAGACTACATAGTTATTTGCACTTCTAATTTAGTACATGGTGTCTACAACATAATTTTGTTTGCTACATCATTGTAGGTTTATCCTCTCAACATCACACTTACTCCTGTGCTTAATGGAGGATAATCCATATCTGGTGGATATCTACCTTGTTGTATGACTTATCATGTTGCTAATTCCTATGCATTCTAGAATCATTCTAGAGGCCTTTATATATAGGCACTCGTAGTGTACTTTCATCGATCTTGAATAAATTTTATATCGTCATTCTAATCATACTCTTTTTGGTCTACTATTGTGCTTGTGCTTGAGTTCCTTGGTCTTGGGTGAATTTTTCCCTAAGGCAAATTCTTATAGTTTTTATAATTTATTATTGCTATTAAAAAAGAAATAAAATATCAAACAATTTATTCAATTTACTAATTTAAGATTTAAAAAATTATGTATCATTTTTAAATTATTAAGTCACTTTGTATTATAATTTAATATTTCACTGTTTTATTCTTTGTCAAGTTCTACTATTGGTAAGAATTGGTAATGTTTAAAGAAACAATTAAATTTATGACTTAAAATACATATTTTTTAAATTATGAATTTTTTTCTTGTTCATAATATTTTAATTTAATTAATTTTATATTGTATAAAAAATATAAAGTCAAAATTGAAGTGATTACCATAATTTTTATATGTATGTCACTTTATATTATGAATTAATATTTCACATATTTATGTTTTGACAAGCTCCACTACTAGTAAGAGTTATTGTAATGTTTAAAGAAACAATTTAAAATTTTAAGGCATAATAACTTTTAAACATAAATGTGTTATTAGCAAATCATGGAACTTTTTGCATTGATAATATTTCATGAATTAGTTTTATATGTTATAAAAATATATAAAATTAAAATTTAAGTAGTTATCACAATTTTGGTATATGTATATATCGGTGGACCTTTCTTTTATCTAAATGATAACTATTGGTAATATATATATTGTTGAAATCATAAAGTCCTAGACTTGGCAATAATCTATTTCTATATAAACATTATAGACACAATTAAACTAATTAATGCTTGATCATGAATTCATCTAAAAAAACCATAAAGCTTAAATTTAGATTAATGTGAGAACTAATATAATGATCCTAATTTGAAAATATGAATGCACCAAACCAAACTAAAAATTGTACCAGTCTAAACACTTACTAGCATGTAAGACTAAATACATATATAAAATGATGTAAAGCAAGAGAGAAGTCACATCCTACTCATATAACTACATTTTTCTTCAACACTAGGAATAAAGATTACACAAATTTTTGTCTATAGACACTCTTTTCAAAAGATAAAAGTTATACGACTTGTACTTAAGAGAACATTCCTTCAACATGGAGAGAAACATTTTCTTTTTTATTTATAAGTTAGATTAATTGTAGCCTAAGATATTGGTGACTGTGTGCCTAGCACTTCTTTATCACAGTACAAGCATTTTCTTTCTTTTAATGTTTCCAAGTTTCATTGTTATATTTCAAGAAAACATATCTATCTCGCCCTTCAAAATGAAATGATAGTACACAACTACTTTTTTGACAATCTTTTGTTAATCTACAATAATCTACAATATTTGAAATAGTTGAAAAAAAAATTGTCATGTAAGATTGCTTATAGCATACATCTTCTACACCATTGTCCACCCACTATTAACAAATGCACATTTTTGGTTATAGATGTAACAATTAATGATCAAAGAAAAAAATCTGTGGAACTCAATACATAGCAACATTTTATAGATGATAGTAATGGTATATTTTAAAGTCATCATATGATATATTTAATAAATGTGATCATTATTCTTTAAAAGTAACTAAAATTTAATTTTGTATATAAATAAAGAATAGGTAATAATTATTTTTATTTAAGATTTTGTAACTATTTTATTAAATTTTAAATAAAAATTAATTATATAATTTATTTTTTAATTTTTTTGATGAATAGTCCTTTTATATTAAAAAATAATATACTAAGATTACAATTCAAGAAAAAGGGGCTAGGGATACAAGATCACCCCATAAGAGTTCACATGGCCAAAGCTAGAATTAGCAACTATTCATTTTTAAAATAACACATATAAGAAGCAACCCCTTAGGGAGCTAAAGCAATGCCAACTAAGGGGATAGAATTAATATATAAATTTTAGATATCTCACAAGAAGTAGGCAAAAGGCTATAACACAATGGTAACTTGTGAGCCTCTTATGTGGGATGCCTTGGGTTCAAATCTATATTCACTTAACATAGAATAATAATTAATTCTAAATAATAATAATAATTAATCCACTATTGATATAAATAGTAAAATTATGAATACAAAAAATTACTTTCTTTTTATCCAAAGCTTTCAAATTATATTTGGATAAATATCATAAATTCCATGCTAACTATTTTAGATGTCTTAAAATTGACTTTTTATTCAAATGTTGATTTATATAAAGAAAAATAATAATTAAATACAACATACATAATCATTTGAATAAGGGTTTCTTGGCTAAGGTTGGATGGAAACTGATGAGCTCCCTCTACAATTGGTGTAGTATTATCAAAACTGAGTATCTCAGGGGTGAATCGTTGCACCAACATCTTTGGACCATGATGCTCCCCTTGGGATAAAAAATTTAGAATAATATTGTAAAAAATTGCAAAATTTTAAAGAAGGCTACTCATTGAGTGTTGGTGAATGAGAACAATATCGACTTCTAAGAGGATCACTGGCTACAAGATGGCCCCCTCATAAATACCAAGTTTTGACCTCTAAGAGATTCATGTACCAAGCATTATGGTACTTTGTTTTGCAATTGTAGACACTTAAAATTGTCCTAAACACTATATTAATTTATTTGATATTTTCCTTGACATTATAATTAGTTATATACTAATTAATTATATTTGTCATTTTCTTCTATTTATTTAATTAAATAAGTTCACTTTCTTAATGTATTTAAATTTAATTTAAATACTTCCATCCCTAATGTATTAAATTTATTTAATGCATGATCTCCCATAAATATCATTTTAAATAAATATCATTTTAAATAAATCTCATTTATTTAATTCACTCCATTTCCATTAAATTCTCTAAACATATAATTAAATTGATCCTATTTAATTTAGTCTTAAACCCATCATAAAACCTAGTCTACACCTATCGCTTTCATCCTTCTAAGCCTACCCACTACTTAATCCCACTTATTTATCATAAACACCTTGCTAAACCACCTTTTATTCTTAAGTGTTTTCTTACACATGTGTGAGGAACCCTCACACTTCTCACACCTCTCATGCCTTCCACACCTCTTACACATTTGTCCCCCACTCCTTCCTTCAAGTTTTCTCACACATGTGTGAGCAAACTTTGAACGTTGACCATTTGCATGACTTGTCTACAAATCTCCCTTGTGGCACCTATGTGAATGCCACATAGATGTCACCTCACCAAAGCCTCTCTCAAGCCTATAAATAGAGCCCTTGTCTGAAGCATTTTTCATCTCCCTCATTTGTATTGTTATCATGCTAGTTTGTTATTAGAGCTTTTAGTGATTTCTAACTTTGCATTTTTTACTAACCTTTGCTAGTTGTTAGATTTTCATCTCATTTTCATTGTTAGCTTAGTTTGTTTCTTGCATTTTCATATTCATATCCTTTGAATGCTCTCAAGCATGGTTGATTCCATAGCCATTGTTTGGAGCATTCTCCACTCATTTAGCATACTATCATTTTCCCATTGCATTTAATATCAAGAAATTCACATATTTGTGGTTTGGATGAGCACACTACATTCCTCTAATCTAAAGTACACCAATAGAGCCTCTCATGGGTTCCTTTGTTGAGCTACTTTGAGGTTTTATGAGGACTTTTCCTTTTGGTTACATTGAGTTGCAAAACTCAAGAAAACTATTAGTTGTGTTTTGTTTTATTTTGAATATTTGATATACCCATGCAACTAACATGTGCTTTTTTACTCTTGCTCCCAATAGGTTAGGTTTTCTTGCATACATTTTGGCACACCCAGTGGGACCCACGTCCCTATTTTCCTTTCAAAAAATGTCCAAAAAAAAAAAACTCATTATCAAAATCTATGCATTATTGTCTATGCAACATGCAGTGTCATCTACTTCCATTGTCTCTATAGATTAGCGTCTGCGAAGATTAGCATCTCTCCACCTATCTTGGCATTAAACTCAAGTTTTAGCATCTGCATTATTAGTAGATTTAAAACTTGCTATAAAACCAAATTATCATTTTCATATGAGAACTATAATCTGCAATCCTTGTTTCGTCATTTGCATTGTGTGCTGAAGACTTTTGTCATCTACATGTTTTAATGTTTACAAAATTTGATCTATGATTTGCATTTGATAGGTTGCCATTGATCTGCTAACTATACACCCCCTATAATCTATCATTTTCATTCTGTGTTGATTGCTTTTTTCATCTTCAAGTTTTAGCCTCTACGAACTTGTTTTGTCATCTACATTTGAGAAAGTTGCCACTTGCCTGCGAAACCATACACCCTTGTACTTTGTCATCTATAAATTTTAGCATCTACACTTTTTGTCATCTATGAGTTTTAGTGTTTGCGTAGTTCGGTTGTCTGCGCTTGTCATCTGTTGTCTCCAATTTTTGGCAGATTAATTAAATTTAAAACTTGCTAACTAGTTGCTTTACAAGGATTTCTAACAAGTGGGTATTGCAAGAAATAGACCTTGAAGGATTTAAAAACTTATAGTGATTTTAATCACTTCAAAAATTTGTAGTAATTTTTATCACTTATAGGACTAGATGGTTAATGAACTTGTATGAAATAACCATTTGTCTTTGAGATGTATGTTGCAAATTAATATCTAAAATCCAAACACACTCTTGAATTCTTTAAGGTTAAATATTACATTCAATCTTGAGTGCCTTAAAGGAATTTACAGACATTTCATTGAAATGTATGTTTAGATAGTAAACACACTCTTGAATGTCATTAATGAATGAATAGGCTTTTCATTGGAATGCATGTTTAGGATAGTCAAACTTAATCTTGAATGCCTTGAAGAAATTGGCATGCTTTCATTGGAATGAATGTTTAGCATAGCAAACACACTCTTGAATGCCTAAGGTTAATGAATCTTGCTATGAAACATTTGGATTTGGTGCTTAAAATGAACTCATTCAATATTGAATGAGTTAAGGGAGTTGTTTTCATTTTCAGCAATTTGCTTATGTTCACGATCGATTTACTTTTGTTGACAAATCCTCACTTTTTATTTTGTTGACGACATTGTCAAGTTGGAAAGAACAATGTATGCTTAAACATGAGTGTCTTCAAGAGTAGATTACAAAACTTAAAGCTTCATCAGAAAAGAAAAAGTGTCTTTTAATCCCAAGGCCACTTACATATTCTCTCCTCTCGTGCCTTTGAGTGATCTTGAGTGCACAAGAAATAAGTTGTCTTGTTTTTTTTTTAGGAGTCCTACCCTAGGATTTCATCACCAGTTGGGACGACCTCAACTCCAGTATTCTGGTGGAGTATAAGAATCAAGAGGTGAATCAAAAGACATTTGTCTTGGAAGTAAAATCTTCTCACTCTTGGCTAAGCCCCAAAGAACTTTATATCTTTGGGAAGTAAAGGTGGAGATTTGGGTTATCATCTCCCCCTAGCTTGTTGGCATTATTTTCTTTCATCTATAGATTTGAGCTTCATGCACCTTATGTATATCAAGGACAACCTCTAGATAATCATCGTACATCCTAGTGGTAGCCTTAGTAGGATTGTTGATGTGTTCTACATGCCTAGTTGTTTAAACATCCAAAACCAAAACCAAACATCAAACAAGTTCCAAAGATGAGTGCAATTGTGAGTTAAAATTTTAGTGAGTGAAACAGTGGTAAGTGGGTCCTCTTTACTCATGGTTATTTTTAGGAGTTTCTATATTTGGTCTAACATTTGAAAGTGGTTGAGTCTTCTAGTTACAATTTTTTGCAATTTTTTTGTGCTTGAAATTGGGTTTTGTTTTGTTCTTGTAATGTTCGACAAAGTCAAACCTAAGAATGTGAAATTATCCAAACCATTTTCCTACAAGCAAAGGAAAAACCTAGCACACAATGATAAACAATTCTGATATGCTATCAAAGACATCTAGAAAGAAGAAGCTAAACAAGACCATTATGATAGAATTGAGTATAATTCCAAACTTTGAAATTGGTCTATCTTCCCTGGAGTGAACCCAAGATTTTTGTTCCTAGTGAGAGAGGATTGAGTTAACCACATAAGTGACCACCACACCTTCATTTTCCACATCAACCTCATTTCCCAAAATGCTAGTCTTCTATTTACAAAATTTTCTCTAGGAGAGCTTGATCAATTGAACCTAAAATATTTGGCATAAGAGTGTCTTTCGAGATCACAACATTAGACCTTTATTCATAAGTAAACATCTATCCTAGTTACACTCACTCATTTGGGATCACAAGTCCATCTCCAAATAGTGGGTATCCTATAATTATAATTCATTTGCTAAAACAATGTCTTTTGTTGACCCCTTTTATCACATAAGGTTTAGTGGCTCTCTCACACATTCTTCTCTTTCTTCCATAGTCTTCCACCCATTAGTTTGGTCACTATTGTATGGTATATAAACAATCCAGTAGATTCACATTTAATCCCATGTCTCATTTGTTGGAATCATTAAGGCAACAAGAAATGGAGAATCTTTTTCCTCCATGAACAACCTCATTGGGAGTACATTTCCCTCTTTTTCAAACTTTGGCATGTGTAGTTTAACATCCACACAAGAAATATACCAAGAGCAAGACCCTATTGACCACAATAATATCCCTAGTGTTGTTTGAACATTCCTGGTAGATCCATACAATTTGGAAATTATGGACAAATCTATTAGGGAAAAAAAGATTGAGATCTTCCTAAACTTGGTTAGAGATGGTGTTAATGTCCCTACGAGTTTTGATGAGAGCATCTTCTTTAGAAAAATTACAAAGTGTTGTGCTCCTGTATTGCCAAACACAACCCAAACATCTGACAAAGGAAAAGAACCCACAGTGACAACTAGTGCTATACCTACATCAAGTGTCTCCACACAATCAGCATTCCCATTAAGTGCAGAACATATCCAACAAATCATTAGTTCTATGCCCAAAACTACTAATGCTAGTCTTTTGTAGTCAACCATGATAGGTCCAACTATAGGATGCTTAAACATTGGCCAAGTGCCTACTTAATAGATGGCAATTCCAACACAACTGCTATATTCTTCTTATTTGCAAATGCCAACAAGTATGGTGAAAACATCTATGCTAATTCCAACTACTACATATCAATACATTGGCCAAAGTAGTGTACCACCACCTCCACCTCCCAATAACACATTTGGGAATCCATACAACTTTAGAGATGGGTTTACCAATTTCCAACAATCACAAATGCAACCAAACCAAGATCTAGCGTAACAGTTGCATAAACTTCAAAACATGGTCCATACCATGAGCAACAAAGGGATAAAGGATTTCGCTTTTGAGGAAATTTGCCCCTTTTATTTGATAGATCCATTAACATGATACCATTTCCACCAGAATTTGAGATTCCTAAATTTGATAAATACATAGGAGAAACATGTCCTATCACACACCTTAAGGAATTCTTCATTTTGTGTCAAGAAGTAGCCTATAGTAAGGATTATCTAAAGGGGCTCTTCACAAGAAGTCTTGGAGGCCCCGCACTAGAATGGCTGATGAACCTACCCAAGGGTTCCATTACTTCCTTCAATGATTTAATGAGGAATTTTGTAGCACAATACTCTTACAACATTGAACATCATGCCTTCTTAAGTGATTTGTGCAACACAAAACAACAAAATAGTGAAACATTTGCCAACTTTCTATAATGGTGGAGGCATCTTGCTAATCACATGCCATACAAAATTTAGTATTGACACCTTGTGGATATATTTATCAAAAAATTGATACGAGAGATGTCTTTCCACATGAAGATGGCTAGTCTTGAGGACTTTGCCACCTTAGTCAAGAGAGGCAACAACATTGAAAATGGACTTTTAGACAAAGGTGCCATTAAACATTATAGCTCATTATCCTTAAACAATGACACGAACAACAATAGAAAACCCAAATTCTGGTCCAAAAACAAAGGTGTCACACACAATGGTGTCACTGATGTTAAAAGTGTAAAAAACCTTCAAGGAGGGAACAACAACAACAACTATCATAATTAAAACAACAACAATTCAAACCATGAAAATCAGAATGAAAATAATCAGCAATATCGCAATCAAACATAATTTTTTCCTTGCAATAACAACAATACCAACAATAATTACAACCGTGACTATGATCACAATAGGAACTTCACTAACTTTTGTGAACCCTTGGAAGCCATATTGCAAAAACTAGTGGATCACAATTTGATGGTGTTTCCCAACACACAACCCTTTGATGAGAATCAACCAAAATCAAAATGGTATAGAGAAAATGAATATCGCAAATAAGATCGCATTAAAGGACATGACATGAACAAGTGTATAAAACTCAAAGTCTTCATTCAGAATCTTGTTGATGATGGAGAAATTGATGTAGAAGGAGGACCATCCTCCAAAAATGCTAAACTGAAGATATTTCAAAAGCCATTTCCTAACCACAATAATGACAATAACAATAATGGGAACTACAATACAAACAATGTAAATTGAGCTTCCACATCAAATGCATTACACTATGACTCTTCTACTAACCACATATCAGGATTTGACTCCTTGTGTGGTAAAATAGAAACTAATGATAAATGTGGATTTGAATCCATGTGTGGTTACATTGAAGAGGTAGACACTCATCTGAATACCAATGTCCTATAAGCAGTTGATTGTGATGCAACCACTCAATGGGGAAAATTTACTTTACAAGCTACCACTCTGAACCCCACTAACCCATCAGCTCCACATGCGCCTACTACACCATCCACCTCACAAAGGCCCATTGCTTGCTATGATGCATTGTCCTAGTTAGGGAAGACTCCTACACAAATATCTTTTCTAGAACTCCTAACCACCTCCCCCATCCACAAAGAGATTTTGGAGACTACTCTTTTAGAGTCTCATATTCTTGAAAACATTAATGCATCCCAATTCACTGCCATGATTGGAAACCCTACCACACAACAACACCTTGTCTTCATAGACAAAAGGTCCTAACCAACACCACAATTTGTCACTCCACATTGAATTCCTTATATAGTGACACAAGATAAAAAGAGTTTTTATAGATAATGGATCTAGTTTAAACCTTTGCACATTGAAGATGATTCATTTCTTGGGGCTTTTAGAGGACCTCCTAGATATTAGTAAAAGTATAACAATCAAAGCATATGATGAAAGAGAAAGAGAATCAAAAGGAGTTAACATGTTACCACTAAAGGTTGGGCCAGCTGTCATAAATACTGAATGTCATGTCCTAGACTTGGACTTTCCATATAACATTGTTCTTGGTCAACCAAGGATACATACACTCAAAGTGGTACCATCTACATATCATCAATGCTTGAAATTTTCTCACCAAGCAAGAGAAGTCACAATTTTAGGTGATCCTTTGCCTTTTTCCTTTTGTAAAAGTTTGGAAGGTGCACCAACAAATTTTTGTCCAATCAGTGAGTTTGCTAAGGTTATACCTAAACCTCTCACCATAACAGAATCACCTTCTACAATAGTGCTAGAGTTATCCAATAATGATTCCAATTCCCACAAAGGAAAAGAGAAGGTCAAAGATACTAAGGTCAATACTATAGGGAAGTAGGTTACTTTTGCTAACCTAAGAATGGGAGAGTATAAGTTCAAAAATGCCTTGTGTGTTGGAAAACTATTGCTCTCCCCTTGTTCCTTTGGAAAACCTTCATAATTACTACCTACTACCAATAAGGATACTATACATGTTAACAAAACAACATTTGAACATTGGGGTTCACTTAGTGATGAACATATGGAATCTAATATCCTAGATTCACTATATTTTGATGGAAAGGATAAACCTATGGAATTCACCAAAGATAAATATGTTAATGCCCCTACCATCATCAAAAACATGGGATATCATGGTATTGGTCTTGGACCTAAGGAAGATGGAATTAGATAACCCAAGGTGACCTTTGCTGACAACTATTGTATGGTTGAACCTAATTCTGAGACTGAAGAGGAGGAATTCTTTGAAGAACCCTTCCAATACATTGAGGATGACCTAGATAACCATTTCCATTCCATTACCATAGTTGATCTTTTATCTACAAACTTACCTCTAACCAACCTTGACATGATAGACTGGGAATTTAAGGACACACCACTAGCTCTCGATATCTGTAACTCTAATAAAGTAGTGATGGCACTCTTTGGCCTTAAGAATCTCCAAGATTACAAACATGAGATCTAATACAATGAGGAAGCCTACTTTGGTAGGGAAGTCAACTCTTTTAGTCACAAAATTGAAAAAAAAAATAAAAATGAAAAATAGAAGAAACATCCTCTAGTGAAAACTCTTTTAGGGAACTTTTAGATGAAGAAAAAGATAAAATAAAGGATGCATCTTCTAGTGAAAAACTCCTAGAGGTGGGAGAAGAGGGAGAAGTTGACTCGCCATTTAGATCTTTACCACTAGAGAAGTCATCTATTTTGAATAAGGACATAATTCCAGTCAATTTGGGTATAGAGGATAATCCAAAAATCAGCTACATTGCAGCCACCTTAAGTCCTGAAGAACAAAAGGTAATGACTGAATTCTTAAAAAAGGGTAAAATCAATTTTGCACGGACATACAAAGACATGCCTAGTTTAGACATAGATTTGGTTGTGCATCACTTAATAGTAGATCCCATGATTAAACCTGTGAAGCAAAAGTTGTACAAAATGCATCCTAAGGTAGCACTTTTAGTCAATGAAGAGTTGTACAAAATGTTAGAGGAAAATTTTATCCACCCTATTGATTGTCCTGAGTGGGTCTCTGACATTGTTCCTATAGGAAAAGCATTTGGAGGCATCCGTGTTTGTTCAAATTTTTTAGATTTATATCTTGCATGTCTTAAGGATGATTTTCAACTTCCTAATATAGACATCATAGTGGATTTGACTGCCAGACATGAGATTTTTCCTTTAATGGATGGTTTCTTCAGTTACAACCAAATCAAAATTATAGAAGAAGACTAGGTAGAATTTCAAGACCTTCAAAGAAAATCTGGAGGATGGACTCTATAAACCGGGTCAACAGATCAAATGGAGGATCTTGGCACCTATAATGTTATTAACATAATGCATTTCTTCAATTAATTTTTAGTTTGCCTTTTATTATTTTTAAATTCAAATTTTCAAACATAAATGGGTAGTTAAGGTATTAGAGAGAATATTTAATTTGTTATTGTTTTAAGTTTGAACTATTTAACTCAACGATGAAAGTTGGTTGAATTAGTTTCTTAAGTGGTTATAGGGAGTCTCTTATATTTACATTGAGGGAGTCTATATTCAAGAAAAGAGAAAAATTGGGGATGTACAAACTGGTGTATGGTAGTAAGTAATAAAAATCCAATTTCTACAGATTTCCTTGATCTTTTGATGTCTAAAATCGATTGATCTGGTGTTTTGTTGGATTGTATAGTTAATCATTCACTCACTATTGTGATTGGATGAAATATTCATTATTTTGAAATTTTTAACTCTCATTATGCATTTAATACCACCACCATTCCCTCTGCATCAAGTGGTATTAGAGCTGGAAAGGTCTTGTGGAAGTGTAATTGGTCTTGTGAAGCTAGTTCTTGAATCCCTTAGTAGCCCTTGCAATTGAACTATCCTAGGAGGGGTAGCCCTATAGTATATTCTTGTACCAAGTTGATCAAGTAGCCATTTTAGAGGGAGACAAGGAGATTCCTACAAGGTTGACAAATATGGAGTTGGTAAAGATAGTGAAAGAACAAGTGGTAGATAACAAAAATTTAAGGGCATCATTAGACCAAAGGGACAAAGAGAATGCTGAAAAAGATAGATTGATAAAGTCCACGATGGAGAGGCTATCAATACTAGAAAAGAAGGATAAGAGCATTAGATTGGATGAAGAAGTTAGAGATGAAGAAGAGGAAGAACAACCTGAAGAAGAAGAAGAGGACCCTGAGGAAGTAGGGATAGCTAAGTTGGCAAAATCCATAAGGAATGGAGATAGAACGGTAAGGTTATACTTGCCTATGTATGGAGGGAAGATGGATGATGAAGAACTAATAGATTGGTTTGGTGAAATTGAAAATTTCTTTGAGTGTGAAGAGATAGAAGACAAGCAAAAAGTGAAGATAGCAAAGTCTAGGTTGAAGGGACATGCTTTGTTGTGGTGGGATTGTATCTAGGAAAATAGATGGGAGAATGGTAGACCCAAAATCACATCTTGGTATACTATGGTAGACAAGATGAAGTTAATTTTTTCCCCAAAATATTATAGAGTATAGTTGTACAAGAAGATGAGGAATTTCAGGCAAAAGGAGATAGATGTATAGAAGTATACTGAGGAATTCCACAAGCTTGACATTAGAGTGAATCATGGGGAAGAGATGGAAGAAAAGATTGCAAGATAAATGGGGGGATAGAGGTTCAATATCTAGGATGAACTTAGTCTAGCTACCCTAAGGTCAGTTGATGAATGCTATTAGTTAGCCTTGAAGACTGAAGAGAAGATAAAGAGAAGGCAAGAGAAGCATAGCAGAAATAGTGGTGGATCTTCCATGAGAGGAAGAGGGGGAAGAGGTACTACTTATTTTTAGAGCAAAAATGATAAGGATAAAAATATTCTCGAAATCAAGAGGGGGTTATAGAAGTGGAAGAAGAGGAAATGGAGTATTCACAGGAAAATGCTTCACTTGTAATGAAGTAGGCCATCAATCCTTTCAGTGTCCTAAATGGTAGGAAGACAAAGGGAGAGATAGAAAAGTGAACTTGGTTGATGAAGAGCAAAGAAAGGATGGGCAAAAAGAACCCATTTGACTTATTCTAGAAGAAGGAGAGTGCTTAGTGATGGGAAGAAGCAATCAAATACCAAAATATCCAAGAATATTTAGATCAAATTGTCTCATTCAAGGCAAGGTGTGCAAGTTTATAATTGATTCAAGGGAAATTAATAGTGTGTTATCTTATGAGGTTGTTAAGAAATTAAATTTAAAATTTTTTGCACATGCTGCTCCTTATTACGCTACTTGGGTCAATGAGAATCATAATTTTTTTATTAAGGATCAAGTGATGGTTAAGTTTTTAGTTGGGAGTTATAGGGACAAGGTACTATGTGATGTCATGCACGTGACTTGTGGGCATCTCATTTTGGGAAGATCTTGGAAATGTTCAAGGAGATTCATGCATAATGGCTATGAAAATACATATGTAGTTCAACAAGGAAAGGTGAAGTATAAGTTGCATCCATTGGGGAGGAGTCATAAGGAATCTATACTGATGTGTTTTGGTAGAGATGTTTCAGTGTAGGATTAGGGTACTCCACATTATGATACTAGTTGGAAGCAATGCCAAGTTAAGGGGCATGACAGTCTGAGGGTGGTAGGGCTAGTTGAACAAACTTTTGTTTTGGTTGGAGTAGTGAAGTGTCCTCTAAGAGGGTAGGCAGATGAAGGTGATATGATGACAATACAGAGACAAATGCAGTTTGTTCAAGGATCTAGAGTGCAACAAAAACATAGTTGTGGATCAAGACAACCAATTACAACTAAGTTTTTATTTAATTCTTTGTGTATGAATGCATGAAGTTTGAGGCAGAGGTAGATCACTTTTATGGAGTTTGTTATCCCTAAACATTAGAGAAATTATAGCGAGTAAAAATCCAATAACTCTTGGGGAATTTTTTTTTTTTCATGGTGAGGAGTATGGTGCAAGAGCACCTCACACAATCAATTTGGAGAAGAAGACTAGGCACACTTTCAAGACCTTCAAAGAAAATCTAGAGTGGACTATACAAACCAAGTCAATAGATCAAATGGAGGATCTTGGCATCTACAATGTTATTAACATAATGCATTTCTTCAATTAATTTATAGTGCACCTTTTATGATTTTGAAATTCAAAATTTCAAACATAAAGAAGTAGTTAAGGAATTAGAGGGAAGCTTTTTGTTTTGTTAAAACTTAACTATTCAACCCAATGATGAATTTGGTTGAATTATTTTTGGGATAGTTATATTATTTAATAGGAATCTATATATATTGGGGTGAGAGTCTCTATCAAGGAACAAAAAATGAGGCTAGTGTATGTATTGGTGAACAAGAAACAATAAAACTCTATGTTGCTTGAAACCCAATTGGCTTATATAATTCCAATTTTTTGATTCAAAAAATCTCATGCATTGACAGGGATTTAGTAATTACTTAATTTTTTATTTGGTGTGTTTCATATTACACTGAATTTAGTGGTGCCCCAATAAGTTCTGAAACAACATTTCTTTTTCTTAAGCCTCTATTATAGTAAGGTTTAGGGAAAATAAGAATCATTCCATGAATATATAGGCCTAATATTTATGGAATGACCATTTGTAACTTGTATTATAAGCCAATAACATTGCATATACATAATTGTGGGGATTGAAAGTGGTCGTAGTCTAGAACAATGAAAGAAAAACTGAAGATGGTGGCTAGAGTGGAGCAGTGAACAATCTATCCAACAGAGGGTGGATATTACATTTTGAAGCATTTTATGATGTTTATTAGATGGTGAATCATTCACTAATTGGGTGTAGGAGAATGTTCTGATAGGAGATTGGAGAAGCCCTAGATTACAAGGGTGTGAGGACAAGATTTTTGAAGCATTTGAGAGTTTAGGTAGGGTCAAGTGCCTAAACCTCTAAAATTTATTAAGTCTACTTGTGTACTTGATACCACCATCATTCCCTCTACATCAAAGATCAACATAAAATGACATTTACCACCCCATGGGGGACTTTTTGTTACCAAGTCATGCCTTTTGGCTTGAAAAATGTCAGCACCACTTATGAATGCACAATGACTACAATATTCCATGATCTTCTACATGTCATAATGGAGGACTATGTTGATGACAACGTAGAAAAATCAAAGATATGTGATTCCCACATTTATGTGCTCACCACCATTTTTGAAAGGTTGGAGAAATATAAATTGTGCCTAAATCCAAATAAATGTGTTTTTGGGGTCAAATTAGGCAAGTTGTTAGGCTACATGGTATCAAGAAGAGGTATTGAGGTAGATCCTGCCAAATTAATAGCCATCATGGAAATGCCTCCACCTACCACATTAAAACAACTCTATAGTTATTAGGGAAAGTTACAATCCATCAAATGGTTTGTGTCTTAGTTAGTAGATAAGGTCCATCAACTTCACCATTTGCTTCACAAAGACACTAATTTTCAATGGGATTGCCTATGTAAGAAAGCATTTGAACAAATTAAGGTATACTTGGATAATTCTCCAGTTCTAGTCCCTCTAATTGTAGGATGACTATTGATTTTATACATTTCAACCACTTCAATTGCCTTAGGTTCCCTTTTGGCACAACTAGATGACAATGGTAATGAGCAAGCTATATACTATCTTAGTCAAACATTAGTTGGCTATGAGTTGAATTACACTACTATTGAGTGATCTTGTTTGGAAGTAGTCTTTTGCACACAAAAACTACACCATTATATGCTTAATCACACTACACATCTAATTGCCAAGATAGATGCACTCAAATATTTGTTATCAAAAGCCTCCCTCACTAGTTGAGCTGCAAAATGGGTGCTGATTTTAAATGAATTTGACATTGTCTATAAGGATTGCAAGGCCATTAAGGGAAAAGTAATTGCATACCAACTTGCTGATGCTCCTGTTCAACACCATCCCATTGTAGTACATTTTCTAGATGACACAATTATGATTGTTACCCCTAGTACACAATGAAAGCTATTTTTTGATGGTTCCTTCACACAAAAGGGATTAGGGGTAGGAATTTTGTTTATTACACCACAAGGAGACCTCATTACTAAGTCTTATAAAATATCATTCCCTTGCACAAAAAATATAGCTGAGTACATAAAGGTGAGCTTTTGGTGCTTGCAGGAAAAGATTTCAAGGTTCCAAGCCAAAGATCAAGATGTCTTACAAAAGAGAAATTCCAAAACTTAACAGAGATAACTTCTCAGCATGGCAAGGATTGATGAAACTTCATCTGGCTACTGTTGGTGATACTGGATTGAAGTACCTTGAAGAAGAATATGAAGAACCTTCTGGCACATTGTCAGTTAATGATATTGTTGAAAAGAAGACTCACAACAATATGATGATAGACATAGCATCTGCTCTCAGCTATGAAGAATTTGATGACATTAAGGACTGCAAAAATGCCTTTGACATGTGGAACAAGCTAAAAGAGATCTATGGAGGAGATGATAATGTGAGAAGAGCAAAAGCAAAAAGTCTAAGAGGACAATTTGATCAAATGAGGATAAGAGAGGATGAAAACATTGCAAAGTATGTTGAAAGAGTTAAAGCATGTGTAAGTGCAATCAGGGTAGCTGGAGGTGACATCAAAGGAGAAAAAATTATAAGAAAAGTTCTTAGAACCTTGCTTCTCATTTATGCAATCAGAGTCTCTGCAATTCAGGAAAGAAGGTGTGAAGCAAATCATAAGATAAATCTTGAGGCCATAGTCGGAAGACTAACTGCATTTGAACTAGATAACTTTAACAACTATATTCTAGCCTCCAAAAACATTGAATCAGCATTTCAAGCCAAGATCTCACTCAAAGAGAAAAACAAAAGGAAGATAGAATCACGGTCAGAAAGTGAAAATGAATCAAGCCAAAGTTCAGAAAGTGATCTCGAAGTGATTGAAGCTCTACTAGCAAGGAAATATTCTAGAGGCAGAGGAAAATACAAAGGTAAAGTTCCTCTAATCTTTTTTTCTTGTGATGAAATTGGTCATATTGTAGAAAGGTGCCCAAACAAGAAAAAAAATGATGAAAAGAAAGATCACAAATGGAATGGCAAGAAAGACTTTAAATCATCCAAGAACAAAGGTAAGAAATCATGTTTCATGGCTAAAAATTCTAAGGATTCTGATAATAGTGAGCATGAAATTGTTTATATTACTGTTAAAGATGACTCTGACAGTGATGACGAAGATAAAATGGCTCTTATCTCTCAGGTTAGTAAGAATGATACATGGATTATAGACAGCGGTTGCTCACATCATATGACTGGTGATAAAACTAAGTTTGATCAGTTTGAAGACTATGATGGTGGCAGTGTAAGGTTTGGTAATAATGAACCTCATTTCATAAAAGGAAGAGGAAGAATCTGTCTATCCAAAGAACTTATATGTAATAATGCCTATTGGGTTGAAGGTCTCAAACATAATTTGCTAAGTGTTGCATAGTTACTAAATACTGGATTCAAGGTGGAATTCATGCATGGAAAGGCAAGACTGTTGAATGAGCAAGGAAAACTGATAGGATCTGGCACCCAAACTAAAGGTAACTTGTTCTATCTAGAACTTAGTAAATGCTCATGTTTTATTGCTCAAATTGAAGAGAGTTAGTTATGGCATAAAAGGTTGTGTCATGTCAATTTTGATAATTTGGTAAAAATAAGAAAATTCAAGAAAGTAAGAGGCATTCCTAACATTAAGAAACTTGAGGTTGGTCTATGCAAGAATTGTCAGATTGGTAAAATGGGAAAGATTGGTTTTAAAGGTAAAAACTATTAGTCTGGAGATATATTAGAAATTGTGCATATTGATTTATGTGGACCCATTGGAATAGAAAGCTATACTAGAGAAAAGTTTTTCATTCTTTTTGTTGATGACTATTCAAGAATGATGACTGTCATGTATCTAAGGAATAAATCAGAAGCATTTGAAAAATTCAAATGGTATTTGGCAAGAGTAGAAAAAGAAATAGGGAAAAGGCTGAAATTTTTAAGGTCAGACAGAGGTGGTGAATTCATTTCACATGAATTCAATAACTTCTGCATTGAAAGAGGTATTAAAAGACAGGTTTCGGCACCAGGAACTCCAGAACAAAATGGAATAGCTGAAAGAAGAAACAAATCCATTATGTATTGTGCAAGAACCCTGATGATAGAAAAAAAACATTGCTATCAAATACTGGAAGGAAGCCATCAACACTGCAATTCATACCTTAAATTGAGTACAGTTGAAGAAGGACTCATTCAAGACTTCCTATGAATTATGGTATGGCTACAAACCCAATGTAAGTTATCTGAAAGTATTTGGAAGCAAATGTTATATTTTGAAAGAATCTAGAAAAGGAAAATTTGATGTAAAAGGTGATGAAGGAATATTTTTGGGATATTCTTGCAAAAGCAAAGCATATAGATGTTTAAATCTATCCACTCACAAAGTTATAGAAAGTGCACATGTGAAAGTTGATGAGTTTGTAGACAAATTAGAAGAAGAAAGAAAAAAGATATCTGAAGACTACAAGGGATTTGTTTACATTGAACTAGATACTATACCAAGTCTACCATTCACTCAAGAATCCTCAACTCCTGAGTCTTCAGTAACCAAGTTGCAAATAGTTCAAACTGAGCCACAGCAACATTCAGACACTACCGAGCAAGTATCTATTGAGTCTGAAGCAACCAAGCAACCAATATTTTCCTAAAATCTACCATCGTACCAAAACATTTATGGTGAATTGTTGTCAAAAGGGGCAAAATTTGATCTAATTTTTCACTGCGAACAAAGAGCTAAGTTATCTTCTGCAATTCCAGAGCGAGCTTAAAGCATTTTCAAGCGAAATTTTTTTTCAAAAGGGCAAAGAATCTATTCAAAAAATTTCTACACCTACCGAGTAGCAATGGCATCCAGAAGTGGCAGCTCCAAGACAAAGAAAGGTTCAAAAATGCTGGTTAGAGGAGAGGAATGGAAGACCCCGAACTTCAAATTGGCACCAACAATTGTAGAATCATTGGACCCTAACGGTGCTCAGTCACAAATCCCTTCAAAGGTACTTCTTATTAATGACATTCACTCTCATTTCAAGTGTTCCATTCAAGAACTTGGAAACCTAGAAATTGGCAATGCCTTAGGTGAAATTAGCGTAGATGGAACCTTGAAACCTGAACATAAACATCTTGAAACAAAAGGGTTAACCCATATTTCGCATTTGCCAAAGAAATTTCAAGTAAAATGGGTTAGGTATGTACTCAGTTGGGTTCACAATCGCCAATTGTGGTTAGAGAAACCAGTACCTATCACTAAGAAAATGATTAGCAAAATTACTAGACTCCCCATGTTGAGCAAAGCCAAGACTACCAAAACCCTAGGTCGGGAAGAATTGCAGAGACTAACCCAAGAAGAATGGGATGGCAGAGGACTTAAGCTCAGTACAGTAGTTGACGTTGAATTGAGATTTGGAATTCACATCATTGCTCATAAAATCTACAGTTCAAGCCATCCAAATAGTGTATCTTGTGAAGCTGTGGATTTGGCATATAAAATAGTAAAGAAGAATGTAGAGTTTGATTTATCGGAATTGCTTTTGTCCCAATTCAATAAAAATATGGAAAGCATAAGGACTTCCAAGAACAAC
Organism: Cupressus sempervirens; assembly: GCA_028749045.1. NCBI lineage: Eukaryota > Viridiplantae > Streptophyta > Pinopsida > Cupressales > Cupressaceae > Cupressus > Cupressus sempervirens. The sequence continues at coordinate 182,344,356 of CM053785.1, read as the reverse complement.
TCCTATAAATTTGGTTCACTTTTGATTTTTTTGTTTTTCTATGTTCTAAAGTCCTTTCCATCTAAAGGATCAATAGTATGGGAAAAGGATATCCCAATTCTTTATCAAATTAATGAATTCATCGCCGAATTAGGTGAAAATTTTGACAGTGTTTTGGATAGTTATTTTGAAGAATTTAAGGAAAGAATGAACAATAGGTTCCAAATTCCTCCAAGACTTGTTGAAGAGTACAAGGAAGATGTATGTTTCATGGTAGACTATGACAAGGTATACATACAGGCAGTCAGGCCTCGGGTAGCATGGGTGAAACCTCTTCCCTATGAGGTAAATATTGATGAAACCAGGGACATCATAGAAGCACTGGTAAATGAACCTGTAGACCTAAGGCAACCAGATTTTGGAACATATGATGAAGCTAAGGCTAGAATTGAGCTTCAAGTTAAAATCCCTCAGGCCATCAGCAAAGGAAAGAGGATCATAGCCAAACTAAAAACAAATGTTGGCCCTCTCATGATAACAAAAGGGAGAAGAGAAGATGAAGAAGAGGAGGAAATCGAGTCTAAAAAAGAAGAAGAGCTTCAATGAAAGAAAGGTAAGGTGACTATCACCAAACCTACAAAGAAAACTACTGTAGTGTTCTCCAGGAGAACAAGACAGGGAAAGAAGGAACCTGTACTTTTTAAGCCTCCACTCACCCTTGAGGCAAGACTGAAGCAATTAGATGCAGGAGTTAGCTTCACAAACTTAAAAGCATTGAAATTTGAAACCACAATAGAACAGGAGAAAATGCAGATTAAAGAAATGGTACTGAACAAAATGGGTAAATGGAAATACTCCCCAGACCAGATAGCCTCTCAGATCTCCAAAGAGCTATTGGAGAGGTTGCAACCAAGATGGGAAGTTGCAACCAAGATTGTCAAATACATTTATGAGCAGACCCTAAGGAATCTCCTGTCGAGTCTCACTGATGCTGAAGTAAAAAAATCACTGAAAGACCACGAAGGTAACATGATGATTAGATTCCACACTTGTTTGATACTTGTCAAAGACATTGAGCATGTAGTAAATGATGCAATAAACATGTGGAAAAATATCTATCATCTACACAAACCTAGTGATGATACTTTTGAAATCAAGGACAGTGACAACAGTGATGATAATGATGATGATGATGATGGTGATGACATTGAAGACATTCCAGAAGACATGCAATCATTAATGTTAGAAGTTGAGGAAGAAGCTAAAAGAGAAATGAAGGAAGAAGCAGAACAAGCTAAGGAGGAAGAAGATTCACTAATAATTGTAGCCAAAGTCATTGCATCTCTTCTACACTCTCCACCTAAAATAGGTACATCAACTGTGGAGATAGGTTCTACTGGTGAGATTGTGAGCTCAATAGCCTCATCAATTGATCAATCTTCACCTGTCTCCTCTCAGCTCTGGGTACCATCTATGCAAGTGTCTACCACTTCATTAATTGAGCTACAACCACCTTCTTTGACTGAGTTATCCTCAGTCACAGCAGTAATTTTTTCAAGTATATCAACTTCTACTGCAGAGTGTATAGTAAGTGTACCTACAGGTACTACAATTTTGACTTCTCCTGCTCCAATTTTGGCAACTGTTAGTTCTCCCACTCCATCCTGTACAGCAATTTTGGGAGCAACACCAATTTTTGATACTATTAGCACTTCTCGCAGTCTTTTTCTAGTTAGTCCTATTCTAGTTTTGTCAGCTAGTCCAGCATCATCAACTATTGTTTCAATTTCAAAGTGAAAAGGTGCAGTCACTGCAGAAAAACCAAAGAGATACATGTTTTCCAGTAAGGCAGTGGATGAGAAAATAGATCTGGATAAGGACATTGTCATTCCTAAGATAGATCTAGATACTACATCAGTTGATGAAATGAGAATGCTCAGTCAGCTATTAAAATAGAAAGCTAGGCAAAAATAGCTAAGGCATGAGAGAGACCAGGAATATAGCATTATTTAGAATGCTAAGAATATCATAATAGATGCTATAGGTGTTGAAGGAGATTCTACTCAACACATTTTGATTTAGTTAGAAGAGGCTTTATATAAATTTAATGAGGACAGCTCCGGCCAAGAGAAATTGATTGAAAAGACAGAGAAGAAATTTGACAATAGGGTGCTTGAGCACATTTCTCAGCATATTGCAGTAAAACAGGTAGAATTGTCTACAATTTTGAGTAATTTTGAATATTCTTTTAATAATGTAACTTCACTTTTTGGCAAACTCTGTGATGTTACTGAGTTTACTAAGGAAATAAGAGAAAAGTTGAATAAAATTGATGCGGATATGAAGGTCAGTGCCCAAATGCTGCAATCTGACCACAGTGCAAGTTCATCCCATCATCTGAGAATAAGGTTTTTGTCAGAGAAACAGACAGAATTGTTGAGAGAGGAAGCAAGGATGAGGTCTAATCTGATTGACATCCAGAATATGATCCTTCCTGTCATGGACACAATGCAGAAGCATATTGCTCATTCTAAAACATTGATCCATGACAACAACTTCTCTATTGCAGATCACATGATTGAACTCTCTGCAGAAGTTCAAATTTCACTCTCCACCAACAAAATTTTGTAAGAAAATTGGGATAACACTTTGGCTCTTATTCTCAAGGTACATTCAAAATTTATCTCTCATTTTGGAATCTTCGTGTAAATATATACTATTTGGCATTATTGTCAAAAAGGAGGAGATAGACTTCAAGAGCTAACTGTGCAAAAGATATATGTATTGACTTATAAATACTGTACATATTGTATGGGGGAGATATATGTAAATAAAAGGATATGTGTTGCAAGATTTGCAAAATGATCAATTTTGAACTATATGTCATTTTTATTTTGCACATAAACTTTGATTCATAATTGTTTTTGTCAATAATGCCAAAGGGGGAGATTGTTGGCATAAAGGTATTTTCCATTAGTGACAACACTCATTACATAGTTCAAACTGAGCGTCGAAGACACAGTTCAAACCGAGCATCGAAGACACAGTTCAAACCGAGCATCAAAGACACAGTTCAAACCGAATAAAGTTGCACTTAGTGTTAACAGAGTGAAGTTGCACTTAGTGTTAACCGAGTAAAGATGGACGCAGTGTTAACTGAGCAAAGATAGAAGCAGTGTTAACCAAGTAAAGATGGATGCAGTGTTAATCGAGTGAAGATTTACTTAGTGTTAACCGAGTGAAGATGGACTCAGTATTGACCGAGTGAAGAAGGACTCAGTGTTAACCGAGCTCAGTCAGTTAACAAAGAAATTAGTTTTTACCGAGTGACACTATATCTACCAAGTCACCAATGGTTACCGAGTTCCAGGCAACGTTGTATGACTAGTATGAACTGAGCCCCTACCTCTACCGAGTGCATGATGATGCCGTGTAATGTAGTGGATGCCATGTATCAGAAGGTCATCAAGTCTGTCTGAAGAACCCGAGTTTATTTTACTATTTGGTGGACTCAGTCATATTTTGTTTACTTGTGTTTAGCCGACCTTACATCTATAATTACTGATATGGTATATAATACAGAGTTTTAATTGTTGTAATGGATATGAGACATGTATGAATATATTGTGATACAAGAGACAGATGTGAATTCAGCAGCAGAGCAGTATATTAGCAAGATTCACAAGGTGCAGTAAAGACTTCATCAATCACAAGAGGTGATTATTGCAAAGGATCTAATCAAGGTATATGTAGATCTGATTGGTTCATCCTAACAGGTGAATCATCTAAAAATCCTCTAACAAGGTAGACTTAACAGTCTTTGTATAAATCTCCTAACAGAGTGCATACTTGTAAAGTATGTTTTAAATCATTTAACAAGGTGAATCTAGCAATCCTCTTTGCTCCTAACAGGGCAGATCACCAAAAGTGATCATAGTATGCCTTAACTGGCTAACTTCCTACTGCAGAAAAGAAGCTTTGTGGGTTTCATCCCCACCCTAGTTTTACTTTCTATTTTGGAAGGTTTCTAGGTCACCAAAATCTTTGTGCATATGTGTTATGAATATTTATTTATCTCTTGCATGCATCAGATTAGGTGAATGAATGATTTTCCAGTTTATGTTGAATTAACTTAAAAGTTGTATTGTTACTGATTCACCCCTCCCCTCTCAGTAACTTGTTATATCTTGAATATTTCCAACAATTGGTATCAATGCTATTTGGTTCTCAAGACAAAGCTTGATAGCTTGAGCAAACATCAAAGTCAATGGAGATATTCAAACCGGAGAAAGTTATAGAAAATGAAAAGTTAGATCTAGAAATGGCCATGGTTCAACTCAAAGAAGCAAAGGAACATGTTTCTCAATCCCTAAAAAGAAGAAAGGAACTTGCAAGAGAAATGAATGACCATCTTTATGTTGAAGAAAGGATTGAAGATTTGTTACCATCAAGTAATTCAGAAGAAGCTGACAAAGCAATCAAAGAACTTCTAGAAAAGAATGGATCTCTGCAAGAAGAGGTAAGAAAGCTTAAAAGAGAGCAAGAAATACAGTCAATCAGGCTATGTGAAGTTTTGGAACAAAGAAACAAAGCACAAGAAGAATTGGAAGATAGAAGTCATGAAATTCATAATCAATCCCATTAGCATGAAGATCTTATAGACCAACTCTCTAATGCAAATGAAGAAATCAGGATTCTCAGAGCACAAAATGAAAGAATAAGGAATGATTTAAACACTGAAAAGAAAATCAATGAAAGTCTACAGAGTGACTTAAGAACTGAGAGACAAATCAATGAAAGCTTGGAAAATGACCTAATCTCTAAAAGGCAAGTCAATGAAAGAATGATGAAATCCCAAACAGATATAAATCAATTAAATCAACAAAATGAGGAAAACCTTCATAGACAAAAGGGTAAAGCTAGTCCTGGATACAAGGAAGAAGGTGAATCCTCCAAACAAGGTGAAAAAAGGAATAAAAGACCCACTTGTAATCACTGTGGCAAGTTAGGACATACATCAAACAAATGCTAGAGCAATGGGAAAGCAAAATTCAGTGGAAAATGCTTAATTTGCAATCAGCATGGTCATAAGGCAAATGAGTGTAAAGAAAAACCAAAATTTGAGGGCAACTATCACAAATGCAAAAAGCATGGTCACAAAGCATTCCAGTGTGAAACCAAATCATTCAATCCAGCTAAACAGATTGTCAAAGCCATATTTGGATGGGACTACAACACCTAGTGCAAATGTCACTATTGTGGAGAATATGGACATTCTGGCATAAATTGTGCTAGACATCACCTAAGGAAAAATGACACTACAGTAAGATTCTATACATGTACAGAACTTGGTCATATAGCTAAAAATTGCATGAATATCAAAAGAATTGAAGATGAGAAGAAAATCAAAGCAGACAACATTCGGAAGCAAATGAAGCAACAGTGGATTCCAAAATCTACCAAGCAAAATAAATCAAGTAATGAAAATGTCACTCAAGAAATGTGGGATTCCACCATTTCCAATTGATATTCATAAAAGAAAGATTGGAACTGCATCCTCCAAGATTTATCCTGAGCAGCTCCAAAGGAAGAAGGATGATCAAATCAGTATTTCAGATACACTTTGACTTCAGGATGGTTCAAGACTTTACCGAGTTCGGTCGGGTGTAACAAAGCTTCATTAACCGAGTAGAGCCTATCGAGTTAGGTCGGTAAGAGACTTTACTGAGTTTGGTCAGGTGCAACAAATTTTCATTGACCGAGTTGTGTCAACCGAGCAAGGTCGGTTCATGACCTAACCGAGTTAGGTCGGTCCTTCAATGTTTTCATTTGATTGCCAAGTTGATAATATCTACCGAGCTAGTGGATGAGAACCTGTCATTTCATCTACCATCGTACCAAAACATTTATGGAAAATTTTTTGTCAAAAAGGGCAAAATTTGATCTCATTTTTCACTGCAAACAAAGAGCTAAGTTATCTTCTGTGATTCCAGAGCGAGGTTAAAGCATTTTCGAGCAAATTTTTTTTTTCAAAAGGGCAAAGAATTTGTTCAAAATTTTTCTACACCAACCGAGTAGCAATGGCATCCGGAAGTGGCAGCTCCAAGAAAAAGAAAGGTTTAGAAATGCTGGTTAGAGGAGAGGAATGGAAGACCCTGAACTTTAAATTGGCACCGACAATTGCAGAATCATTGGACCCTAACAGTGCTCAGTCACAAATCCCTCCAAAGGTACTTCTTATTAATGACATCCACTCTCATTTCAAGTGTTCCATTCAAGAACTTGGAAACCTAGAAATTGACAATGCCCTAGGTGAAATGAGCATAGATGGAACCTTGAAACCTGAACATAAACATCTTGAAACAAAAGGGTTAACCCATATTTCGCATTTGCCAAGGAAATTTCAAGTAAAATGGGTTAGGTATGTACACAGTCGGGTTCACAATGGCCAATTGTGGTTAGAGCAACCAGTACCTATCACTAAGAAAATGATTAGCAAAATTACTGGACTCCCCATGTTGAGCAGAGCCAAGACTACCAAAACCCTAGGTCGGGAAGAATTGCAGAGACTAACCCAAGCAGAATGGGATGGTAGAGGACTTAAGCTCAGTACAGTAGCTGACGTTGAATTGAGATTTGGCATTCATGTCATTGCTCATAAAATCTACAGTTCAAGCTGTCCAAACAGTGTATCCTGTGAAGCTGTGGATTTGGCATATAAAATAGTAAAGAAGAATGTAGAGTTTGATTTATCGAAATTGCTTTTGTCCCAATTCAATAAAAATATGGAAAGCATAAGGACTTCCAAGAACAACTCCTGTAAATTTGGTTCACTTTTGATTTGTTTTTTTTTCTATGTTCTAATGTCCTTTCCATCTAAAGGATCAATAGTATGGGAAAAGGATATCCCAATTCTTTATCAAATTAATGAATTCATCACCGAATTAGGTGAAAATTTTGACAGTGTTTTGGAAAGTTATTTTGAAGAATTTAAGGAAAGAATGAACAATAGGTTCTGAATTCCTCCAAGACTTGTTGAAGAGTACAAGGAAGATGTATGTTTCATGGTAGACTATGACAAGGTATACATACAGGCAGTCAGGCCTCGGGGAGCATGGGTGAAACCTCTTCCCTATGAGGTAAATATTGATGAAACCAGGGACATCATAGAAGCACTAGTAAATGAACCTGTGGACCCAAGGCAACCAATTTTTGGAAGATATGATGAAGCTAAGGCTAGAATTGAGCTTCAAGTTAAAATCCCTTAGGCCATCAGCAAAGGAAAGAGGAGCATTGCCAAACTGAAAACAGATGTTGGCCCTCTCATGATAATAAAAGGGAGAGGAGAAGATGAAGAAGAGGAGGAAACTGAGTTTGAAAAAGAAGAAGAGCCTCAACAAAAGAAAGGTAAGGTGACTATCACCAAACCTACAAAGCAAACTACTGCAGTGTTCTCCAAGAGAACAAGACAGGGAAAGAAGGAACCTGTACTTCTTAAGCCTCCACTCACCCTTGAGGCAAGACTGAAGCAATTAGATGCAGGAGCTAGCTTCACAAACTTCAAAGCATTGAAGTTTGAAACCAGAACAGAACAGGAGAAAATGCAGATTGAGGAATTGGTACTAAACAAAATGGGTAAATGGAAATACTCCTCGGACCAGATAGCCTCTCAGATCTCCAAAGACCTATTGGAGAGGTTGCAACCAAGATGAGAAGCTGCAACCAAGACTGTCAAAGACATTTATGTGCAGACCCTGAGGAATCTCCTACCGAGTCTCACTGATGCTAAAGTAAAGAAATCATTGAAAGACCATGAAGGTAACATGATGATTAGATTCCACACTTGTTTGATACTTGTCAAAGACATTGAGCATGTAGTAAATAATGCAACAAACATGTGGAAAAATATCTATCATCTACACAAACCTAGTGATGATACTTTTGAAATCAAGGACAGTGACAACAGTGATGATAATGATGATGATGATGATGGTGATGACATTGAAGATATTCCAAAAGACCTGCAATCATTAATGTTAGAAGTTGAGGAAGAAGCTAAAAGAGAAATGACGGAAGAAGCAGAACAAGCTAAGGAGGAAGAAGATCCACTAATAATTGTAGTCAAAGTCATTGCATCTCTTTCGCACTCTCCACCTAAAACAGGTACATCAACTGTGGAGATAGCTTCTACTGGTGAGATTGTGAGCTCAATAGCCTCATCAATTAATCAATCTTCACCTGTCTCCTCTCAGCTCTGGGTACCATCTATGGAAGTGTCTACCACTTCATTAACCAAGCTGCAGCCACCTTCTTTGACTGAGTTATCCTCAGTCACAGTAGTAAGTTTTTCAAGTATATCAACTTCTACTGTAGAGTGTACAGTAAGTGTACCTACAGGTACTACAATTTTGACTTCTCCTGCTCCAATTTTGGCAACTGTTAGTTCTCTCACTCCATCCTGTACAGAAATTTTGGGAGCAACACCAATTTTTGATACTATTAGCACTTTTCTCAGTCTTTTTCTAGTTAGTCGTATTCCAGTTTTGTCAGCTAGTCCAGCATCATCAACTATTGTTTCAATTTCAAAGGGTAAAGGTGCAGTCACTGTAGAAAAACCAAAGAGATACATGTTTTCTAGTAAGGCAGTGGATGAGGATATAGATCTGGATAAGGACATTGTCATTTCTAAGATAGATATAGATACTGCATCAGTTGATGAAATGAGAATGCTCAGTCAGCTATTAGAATAGAAAGCTAAGCAAAAGTAGCTGAGGCATGAGAGAGACCAGGAATATAGCATTATTGAGAATGCTAAGAATATCATAACAGATGCTATAGGTGTTGAAGTAGATTCTACTCAACACATTTTGATTCAATTAGAAGAAGATGTATATAAATTTAACGACGACAGCTTCGGCCAAGAGAAATTGATTAAAAAGGCAGAGAAGAGATTTGACAATAAGGTGCTTGAGCACATTTCTCAGCATATTGCAGTAAAACAGGTAGAATTGTCTACAATTTTGAGTAATTTTGAACATTCTTTTCATAATGTAACTTCACTTTTTGGCAAACTCTGTGATGTTACCGAGTTTACTAACGAAATAAGAGAAAAGTTGAATAAAATTGATGCGGATATGAAGGTCAGTGCCCAAATGCTGCAATCTGACCACAGTGCAAGTTCATCTCATCATCTGAGAATAAGGTTGTTGTCAGAGAAATAGGCAGAATTGCTAAGAGAGGAAGCAAGGATCAGGTCTACTCTGATTGACATCCAGAATATGATCCTTCCTATCATGGACACAATGCAGAAGCATATTGCTCATTCTAAAACATTGATCCATGACAACAACTTCTCTATTGCAGATCACATGATTGAACTCTTTGTAGAAGTTCAAATTGCACTCTCCACCAGCAAAATTTTGCAAGAAAATTGGGATAAGACTTTGGCTCTTATTCTCAAGGTACATTCAAAATTTATCTCTCATTTTGGAATCTATGTGTAAATATATACTATTTGGCATTATTGTCAAAAAGGGGGAGATAGACTTCAAGAGCTAACTGTGCAAAAGATATATGTATTGACTTATAAATACTGTACATATTGTATGGGGGAGATATATGTAAATAAAAGGATATGTGTTGCAAGATTTGCAAAAAGATCAATTTTGAACTGTATGTCATTTTTATTTTGCACATAAACTTTGATTCATAATTGTTTTTGTCACTAATGGCAAAGGGGGAGATTGTTGGCATAAAGGTATTTGCTGTTAGTGACAACACTCATTACACAGTTCAAACTGAGCGTCAAAGACACAGTTCATACTGAGCATCAAAGACATAGTTCAAACTGAGTAATGTTGCACTTAGTGTTAACCGAGTGAAGTTGCACTTAGTGTTAACCGAGTAAAGATGGACGCAGTGTTAACCGAGTAAAGATAGAAGTAGTGTTAACCGAGTAAAGATGGATGCAGTGTTAACCGAGTGAAGATGTACTTAGTGTTAACCGAGTGAAGATGGACTCAGTATTGACCGAGTGAAGAAGGACTCAGTGTTAACCGAGCTCAGTCGGTTAACAAAGAAATTAGTTTTTACCGAGTGACACTATATCTACCGAGTCACCAATGGTTACCGAGTTCCAAGAAACGTTGTATGACTAGTATGAACTGAGCCCCTACCTCTACCGAGTGCATGATGATGCCATGTAACGTAGTGGATGACGTGTATCAGAAGGTCATCAAGTCTGTCTGAATAACCCAAGTTTATTTTACTATTTGGCCGACTCAGTTATATTTTGTTTACTTGTGTTCAGCCGACCTTGCATCTATAATTACTGATATGGTATATAATACAGAGTTGTAATTGTTGTAAAGGATATGAGATATGTATGAATATATTGTGATACAAGAGACAGATGCGAATTTAGCAGCAGAGTAGTATATTAGCAAGGTTCACGAGGTGTAGGAAAAACTTCATCAATCACAAGAGGTGATTATTGCAAAGGATCTAATCAAGGTATATGTAGATCTGATTGGTTCATCCTAACAGGTGAATCATCTAAAAATCCTCTAACAAGGTAGACTTAACAGTCTTTGTATAAATCTCCTAACAGAGTGCATACTTGTAAAGTATGTTTTAAATCCTTTAACAAGGTGGATCTAGCAATCCTCTTTGCTCCTAACAGGGCAGATCACCAGATGTGGTCATTGTATGTCTTAACCGACTAACTTCCTACTACAAAAAAGAAGCTTTGTGGGTGTCATCCCCACCCTAGCTTTACTTTCTATTTTGGAAGGTTTCTTTGTCACCAAAATCTCTGTGCATATGTGTTATGAATATTTATTTATCTCTTGCATGCATCAGATTAGGTGAATGAATGATTTTTTAGTTTATGTTGAATTAACTTAAAAGTTGTATTGTTACTGATTCACCCCTCCACTCTCAGTAACTTGTTATATCTTGAATATTTCCAACAATTGGTATCAGAGCTATTTGGTTCTTAGGACAAAGCTTGACAGCTTGAGCAAAGATCAAAGTCAATGGAGATATTCAGACCGGAGAAAGTTATAGAAAATGAAAAGTTAGATCTAGAAATGGCCATGGTTCAACTCAAAGAAGCAAAGGAACATCTTTCTCAATCCCTAAAAAGAAGAAAGGAACTTGCAAGACAAATGAATGACCATCTTTATGTTGAAGAAAGGATCGAAGATTTGTTACCATCAAGTAATTTAGAAGAAGCTAACAAAGCAATCAAAGAACTTCTAGAAAAGAATGGATCTCTGCAAGAAGAGGTAAGAAAGCTTAAAAGAGAGCAAGAAATACAGTCAATCAGGCTATGTGAAGTTTTGGAACAAAGAAACAAAGCACAAGAAGAATTGGAAGATAGAAGTCATGAAATTCATAATCAATCCCATTAGCATGAAGATCTTATAGACCAACTCTCTAATGCAAATGAAGAAATCAGGATTCTCAGAGCACAAAATGAAAGAATAAGGAATGATTTAAACACTGAAAAGAAAATCAATGAAAGTATACAGAGTGATTTAAGAACTGAGAGACAAATCAATGAAAGCTTGGAAAATGACCTAATCTCTAAAAGGAAAGTCAATGAAAGAATGATGAAATCCCAAACAGATATGAATCAATTAAATCAACAAAATGAGGAAAACCTTCATAGACAAAAGGGTAAAGTTGGTCTTGGATACATGGAAGAAGGTGAATCCTCCAAACAAGGTGAACAAAGGAATAAAAGACCCACTTGTAATCACTATGGCAGGTTAGGACATACATCAAACAAATGTTGGAGCAATGGGAAAGCAAAATTCAGTGGAAAATTCTTCAATTGCAATCAGCATGGTCATAAGGCAAATGAGTGTAAAGAAAAACCAAAATTTGAGGGCAACTATCACAAATGCAAAAAGCATGGTCACAAAGCATTCCAATGTAAAACCAAATCATTCAATCCAGCTAAACAGATTGTCAAAGCCATATTTGGATGGGACTACAACACCTGGTGCAAATGTCACTATTGTGGAGAATATGGACATTCTGGCATAAATTGTGCTAGACATCACCTAAGGAAAAAGGACACCACAGTAACATGCTATACATGTACAAAACTTGGTCATATAGCTAAAAATTGCATGAATATCAAAAGAATTGAAGATGAGAAGAAAATCAAAGCAAACAACATTTGGAAGCAAATGAAGCAACAGTGGATTCCAAAATCTATCAAGCAAAATAAATCAAGTAATGAAAATGTCACTCAAGAAATGGGTGATTCCACCATTTCCAATTAATATTCATAAAAGAAAGATTGGAACTGCATCCTCCAAGATTTATGCTAAGTAGCTCTAAAGGAAGAAGGATGATCAAATTAGTATTTCAGATACACTTTGACTTCAGGACGGTTCAAGACTTTACCGAGTTCGGTCGGGTGTAACAAAGCTTCATTAACCGAGCAGCAGCTACCGAGTTAGGTCGTTAAGAGACTTTATCAAGTTCGGTCGGGTGCAACAAAGTTTCATTGACCGAGTTGTGTCAACCGAGCAAGGTCGGTTCATGACCTAACCGAGTTAGGTCGGTACTTCAATGTTTTCATTTGATCGCCAAGTTGATAATATCTACCGAGCTAGAGGATGACAACCTATCATTTCATCTACCATCGTACCAAAACATTTATGGTGAATTTTCTATCAAAAGGGGCAAAATTTGATCTCATTTTTCACTGCGAACAAAGAGCTAAGTTATCTTTTGCGATTCCAAAGCGAGCTTAATGCATTTTCAAGCAAATTTTTTTTTTTCAAAAGGGCAAAGAATTTGTTCAAAATTTTTCTATACCTACCGAATAGAAATGGCATCCAAAAGTGGCAGCTCCAAGACAAAGAAAGGTTCATAAATGCTGGTTAGAGGAGAGGAATGGAAGACCCCAAACTTCAAATTGGCACCGGCAATTGCAGAATCATTGGACCCTAACAGTGCTCAATCACAAATCCCTCCAAACGTACTTCTTATTAATGACATTCACTCTCATTTCAAGTGTTCCATTCAAGAACTTGGAAACCTAGAAATTGACAATGCCCTAGGTGAAATGAGCATAGATGGAACCTTGAAACCTGAACATAAACATCTTGAAACAAAAGGGTTAACCCATATTTCGCATTTGCCAAGGAAATTTTAAGTAAAATGGGTTAGGTATGTACTCAGTCGGGTTCACAATGGCCAATTGTGGTTAGAGAAACCAGTACCTATCACTAAGAAAATGATTAGCAAAATTACTGGACTCCCCATGTTGAGCAAAGCCAAGACTACCAAAATCCTAGGTTGGGAAGAATTGCAGAGACTAACCCAAGCAGAATGGGATGGTAGAGGACTTAAGCTCAGTACAGTAGCTGACGTTGAATTGAGATTTGGCATTCATGTCATTGCTCATAAAATCTACAATTCAAGCCATCCAAATAGTATATCCTGTGAAGCTGTGGTTTTGGCATATAAAATAGTAAAGAAGAATGTAGAGTTTGATTTATCGGAATTGCTTTTGTCCCAATTCAATAAAAATATGGAAAGCATAAGGACTTCCAAGAACAACTCCTGTAAATTTGGTTCACTTTTGATTTTTTTGTTTTTCTATGTTCTAATGTCCTTTCCATCTAAAGGATCAATAGTATGGGAAAAGGATATCCCAATTCTTTATCAAATTAATGAATTCATCGCCGAATTAGGTGAAAATTTTGACAGTGTTTTGGATAGTTATTTTGAAAAATTTAAGGAAAGAATGAACAATAGGTTCCGAATTCCTCCAAGACTTGTTGAAGAGTACAAGGAAGATGTATGTTTCATGGTAGACTGTGACAAGGTATACATACAGGCAGTCAAGCCTCGGGTAGCATGGGTGAAACCTCTTCCCTATGAGGTAAATATTGACGAAACCAGAGACATCATAGAAGCACTGGTAAATGAACCTGTAGACCCAAGGCAACTAGTTTTTGGAAAATATGATGAAGCTAAGGCTAGAATTGAGCTTCAAGTTAAAATCCCTCAGGCCATCAGCAAAGGAAAGAGGAGCATAGCCAAATGGAAAACAGATGTTGGCCCTCTCATGATAACAGAAGGGAGAGGAGAAGATGAAGAGGAGGAGGAAATCGAGTCTGAATAACTAAGGGGTGGGGGAGGGCGGGGTGGGGGGTGGGGGGGGTGAATTAGTTATCTAAGGTCCAAATTTCCTATTCAAAATTTTCATCAAGTAAAGTGTGCCTATCTAACTATTTATTCATCCAAGCTTAAAATATTCCTATTTAGCAAGTTACTATAAATCAACATGCAAGCATAACACATGAAAATATTGACACATAACACAGTGATTTATGTGGAAAGCCAATTTGGAAAAAACCACCAGTAATATGCTACTCAATTTTCACTCTTCTAAAATGATGTCATGTGAAAGGCCTACCCTATTAAAGGCTGCAACACACTGTTAAATGTGACCTAGTTAAAGGATTTAACCACCCTGTTAGAAGTGGGTCTGGTTAGAGGACTTTAAAACATTCACTTGGAATGTCACCCTATTAAAGGATTTACAAATGGCTGTTAAACCAACCTAAGTCCATAGGATTTTCTTTTACCCTAACTGATACAATTGCTCAAGAGTAACAATAAGGGGTTTTGACTTGATTACAACATACAACTTATCTTGCAAATTTCAAATCACTCTTTAGCTCATAACATTGCCTGCCTTTCAGTCTCTGCAATTCTGACAGCTTACCTTCCTTTCAAGTTTTGCCTACTTGAGTCTCCATGCTCAATGTACCAATGCAATCCTTTCTTTCTGACCACTAATCGAAGTAGAGTCTCTATTCTCTGTTCTTCCTTCTCCCAGATGTATTCTCCTTGACACCCTTCTACCACTTCACAATTTTTCACTCCAGAAGCTCTTGCTTCTTGGTCTATGACTCCTTAGATAGAAGTCTGGAATTTCTTTTCTTGCTCAATTCTTCCCTCCTTTAATTTCTATTTGAATGGGTTAGGTAGGATTCATTGAATCTAACCCACATTTTTTTTCTTCTAGAAACATCATGAAGAATCGTCTTGAATTCACTCAAAAATGGTTTACATAGAATTCTGGCCACCAGCTCATCATCCTTATCCTCCAACTAGTTGACAAAATTCAAGCTAACAACTTTGTCAGCTTAGATCTGGTGAATCTTTGAAATTTCCAATAATGTAGTAGCTCAACACTATTGAAATTCTAGTGCTTGGCACATATTGTGTTATTCAGCATCAACTATGTTTTACTGATGCTCGACACCTATTGTGGATTCACTTGGCATCCACTAATTTTTCATTTACTTAGCACTAACTAAAAATTTTCCTTGCTTAAACTAGCTTGCTCGACACTTACTAATGAACTTAGTTTAAGCTTTGCAATCAACCTTGTTTCAACTTATACTTCCAGTGTTTCTAAGTGTGACCAACCTCTATATCTTTGAGTATGTTATCAATGCATTATTTAACCATTGTCTTATCTGATCCTTGCACTTCATTACAAAATCATAACTCAACCTTTCCCTTAGATGCTCTTGTACATCTTGTTGATTAAATCCTCTTCATTAATCAACTAAGTGATAGTACTTGGATCTTATAAGCAATTGTCATTCCTAAAAATAGCATGTTTGACATCAATGACAAAACACTGATTGAAAACATTCTTTATCAACCAACTTTCTTCTTTGCAACAATCTCCCTTTTTGATCTTCAACAATGATCTTTTCAATTAGATTTCCAACAATCTCCCTCTTTGGCATTGATGGAAAACCAAACTGATTAACCATCAAACCAAACTATTCAACCACGTTATCAACTAAGTAAGTCAAATGCCATTACTTCTATTTCTCCCTCTTGGCTGCTATATCCTTTTTTCTTTTTACACAATTTCTTTCTTCTGCATCCATTTCTCATCTTCTTATCAATTTCTTCATTCTTCTTCATCTTCTCCCTCAATTGTTGATCAGTTTCAACTATTTCTCCCTCTTTGACAACAATGCCAAAGACATATTATCTTAGCATCTTATCATGCAATTATAGCATTTGCATGTTCTTTCAATTTCTCCCTCTATCACCTTGCTTGTGATTGATTTGAAACTTCAACACTTTAATTACTTCAGGAAGAATCCTAAAGTAAGTATCCTCTAATGTAATATTTTAACAATCAACTCATTTGATGCAAGGAAATCTTTGCTATTACTTAAGTATCCTTGGGTAGGGGTATCACCCCTAACTTAACTCTAAGATACTCAAAGACATATTTAGATAGTGCTTTTGTGAAGATGTCAGCAATCTGTTCCTTTGAGATAACATATTTTATCCTCACTTGCTTGTCTTCCACCAATTCTCTTACATAGTTATACTTGATTCCAACCAAAACTGTGTAACTCACCCTAATGCTCGACATCAACTACAAATTCAATATTGTAACTCAACCTCTAAATGACTCGACATTGATTGATCACTTGACATCTGAATAGCTTTGTGCATATTATTGGTTCGGCACTTGAGTGACTTGATACTTACTAGTTACTTGATTCACACTAAATATCTATTGCTCATCATATACTATATGACAACTTATGCTTGGCATGTATTACTTTTCCTTTGGTCTAAAAGGGACTAAAATTCTTAGAGCATTGTCGAATGAAAATATTGTAGAAATAGAAAATTATTAGACAATGAAGAAGAAGGTGGTATTTTCTATTTCACTTCTTCCTCTTCCACATTCTTGATCTTTAATTAAACTTATTTTCTTGGTTTTTGCAAAAAAAATTCTTTTTATAAGTTGGTTCCTCTAAAACCATAGATTCTTTACCTTTCTTTGTAATTTTTTATTATTATAAATTATTTAAGTTGTATTATCTTCCAATAATCCTAATCATCATGGAAAAAATCAAGAAATTTTCTGTCTCATTCTCTCCTTAATCCAGTAACTTTCATAATCATATTCTATCATCTCCTTACATCATTGACAATCTAAATTTTTGAACAGTTTCTTATAATGTCATGTTCTATCATATTTTAATTCTTATAGGATGGAACTAAATACTCTAAAAACCATTCAAGATCATATTATCGTTATTTCTCACATCCCATCCTATATTTTCTTTAATTCCTAAAGAGGTAGAGAAAAGAGAATATCTATGATGATTCCTAAAATGGAAATGATCCATTACCTCAAATTACCACATGACCTCTAGGAAACCTTCTCTAATGCAGGAATATCTTGGGCTCTTGGCAATATTGCATCAACCAAAAATGTCTCCTTTTAGTTTGTATCTATTAGTCAATTTTTGTGTTTGTAGAAATGTTCCTTCAAGTTACCATATTAAATATTTCAAAAATCATGGCATGTTTCACACATCATGTTTTACCTTTCTCTTGGTTTACACTATGATCTAGTTCTTTGTGGTTAATATTTGTTGGATTCTTGGTGGGACATATTTATTTTTCATGTTTCAAAATTAGTTGGAGTTTTCTAATCTTGCAAAGCAATTTATTGATCAATGAATATTTGTAGCTCATTTATTGATGATTATACACATCTATATGACCTATTTGTGGTATGAAACTTTATTTCATGTCTTATTGAGGGAGATCTTTATGATTTGGGTTCTCACCTATATTTTGTAATACATCTTCTTTACATTGGAAAATATAACTTCTCTAGGTCACTTGATACTTGTGAAGCTGCAAATTCATGTAATTGATCCTTAGAAAAGTATTTCTAAGTATCTCTTAGAATATTTTCTTTGGGAAGCCTGAAACTAAGCATATTATAAGGATTTTGATTTGTAGTCAGACCTGTATGCTTGGAATGTAAACTTGAATGTTGTTGGCCAATTGTATACCATTTCTTAAATCTAGAATACAATAGACATCTAATCTTTCATTCTCTTTATTCCCTGTTATCTTATTTTTTATTGTTTTTATTGTGTGACTTTTGTTGAATGGTTCGATAAATACCATTTATGCCCCTATACCCATGATTGCACAAAGAATTATCATACTGAGATTTCATTCATGTGTTAGAAAAACTTTTTTTTTGAGCCCTAGATCATTTTTTTGTGGGGAGGAAGAGTGTGTATGAACCAAAATTACAAAGAAATCACAAAAATATGACTCAAAAAGGAAATTCTAGAGGTTATGGAGAAAGGAGAAATATAGATGTGTAAGAATTTGGTATAGCTCTGATACCATTTAAGAATTTTCCTAAGGCAATAATTCAATGCCAAGATTAAGAAGTTCAGTGGATAGAACAAGAGAGACAAATAGTGATCATATGAGAATCTCAATAATGATCAAGATGATATTGGATATGAGATGAATACACACTAGAAGTGTCTTTTATATAAAGGCAACTAGAATGACGAGGAGTCAGCAAAGAGATAAACATCACAACTAGGCACATGTCCACCAACATTGGAGTATCCTCCATTGAGCACAAGAGTTTGTCTGATGATGAGAGGATAAGTTTACATAAGTGTATCTCATAAAGAGATGTTGTAGACACCATGTGCTCTAATAAGTTTCTAACTCCTGTGTTGTCAACAGGACAACTCATATGTGTATGCATATTCCTATGTGTCTACATGACAACTAATATAAAAATGCATCATCATAAGTAAACTTAAGTAAAGTGTAATAATAATTAATTATTTACATTAACAATATGTATTGGATATGTTTAGAAAAATTGAAGCTAGACTGCAAGCTTTCAAAACAACCCATAGAAGAGGTTGGTCGCCATGTTAATGATGTGCATGATGAAGTAGAAGAATTTGAAGAGGACAAAGAATGAGAATTAGATTAGGGAGATGTTAGAATCCTAAGAGCACTAACTAGGATAAATCATAATGCACATTTCAATCCATTGGATTATAATAGAAAATTGGACTATGATGAATTTGTTGATTGGATCAGTGATATGGAAAAGTAATTTGACTTTGAGGGTACACGTGGAGACAAGAAGGTGAAATATGATTGCACTAATTTTAGAGGATGTGCATCATTGTAGTGGGAACATTTCTAGATTGATAAGCAACGAAGAGGTAAGGAGAAAAATCAAATCACATGATAAGACCATCCCAAAAATTTGAAAAAATATTTGAAGATCAAGTTCTTACATGCTGGTTACCATGTGAATTTGTTTAGGAAGTTGCAAAACATAAAGAAACAAATATATAGTCTAAAGGAATATACCAAGAACTCTATGAGTTGGACATAATATTTGGCCATACCGAGGATGATGTGGAGAAAGTTGTAATGTATCACAATAGTTTGAGGGAATCTATACAAGATTATATTAGTTTGATCAAATTATAGAATGTGGAAGAGGCTTATAAATATGACCTTAAAGATAAGGAAAATTTGAACAAGGGCATGAGAAAAGACAAAGAGCAAGAAGTAAAATATTTTAGAGAGGCATATCATATGGAGGAGGAAAATATTATGTTGATAAAAACAAGGAAAAGACAAAAAGTAAAGAGGAAATATCACAAAAAAGGGATGACAAAATTTTCATTGGAGTGGAAGAAAAAATGGCTATAGGAGAGATGATAAAAGGATGTTTAGAGGAAATTTCTTTAGTTATGGTGGAGGACACCAAAAATTTGGATGTATCCAAGGGAATTCAAACAAAAGGATGGATACCTATGCAAGAAATGCATTGGCTGAAGAATAGATTGTTAAATATCTCAACCAACCTAAAGATGCAATGCTATTTACCACTAGAAAACCCAAGATAAAATTAACCTAAACATGGTCCTAAGTGTCTTTATGTTTATACAACAACAATGATAACAACACAAAATCAATATAATGAAATAGAATACATACACATAAATTCAACTTAAACATAGAATACATTTCTCAAGGGTTCCATAACATATAATTACATACATATAATCAATTAATTAGAATAACCACATGTAAAATGCCTCATATTAGTAAATGAATATTAAGTAGGTCGTGTCATAAATGAATACATATATGAAATTGATGCCATAAGGTATACACCATGAAATAACATCCACTACACAAGCTATAAGATATCTAATACTAATCCAAGTACAAAATATAATACACGATCTCATAACAAGCACAAGTGATACAATGATACATGATACATGATACATTGTACAATATACACCATATGAAAGATAAGAGAAAATCTCAAACAATGATGAACAAAAAAGTACAGTTGCTAGAATGATCACCCAACACCAGTACAAGTACATGAGAATCTCAAATAGAAATAGAATCACTACCACCCAACCATGTACAACCAAACTTCAATCATGTCAAAGAGATAACATCAAGTCCCACTCAGATATCAAACCACAAAATTAATAACAATACAAAACCTGGGCATGAAATCCTAAAATCTCTCTATTTTAAAAGGTAATATACATACTAAAAAGATGATACAACTAATCCCACAAGAAATCAAGATGCAGGAAACCTTAGATGCATATAGGGAGTGTAGTCACATTTTAAAAACCCTTGAGTTATCTTGGAAGCCTCTTTTGACTCCCCAAGTGACCATATGTGGCTTAATAACCTATCATACATATAAGGTTACCAAGTTATAATATATCTAATTTATTTTAGGGTAAAAATAATATTATCTCACTCCCATCCTAGCTTGCATGAATTATCAAGACATGGTTAAGGAACATAATTATCTCATTAATTCATTTTAAAACCCCCATTTAATGTGTTTTGTTATCACTTAATTAAGTCACATGCAATAAGTTATCCTAGCAACCACTTGCTAACCCTAATGCCTATTGCTATTCACCGCTCCTCTATAAAATTAGATAACCTACATAAGCTCATATATCACAAATAATATAAAAAATATGATGAGGAAATTCATCCCCCAAAATGACATCGAGAACACATGTGTTAGTCCTTAAGCCATACACCACAACACAATCTCTAGTGTTCACATAAACATTAAAACATGGTTGGGTGAAATGGCCAAGATGATAGTCACCATCACATCACACACACTTAAAAACAAACATAAAATAAAACCCCAAAGTCTCTGATTTACATTTCCCAATAAATTTTTTATATTCAAAATAAGCTATAATATATAATGATTTTAAATAAATTAACTTTAAATAATAATTATTAAAAAATTATTTTTTCTATAACATTAATACTAAATAAATTTTCATTTAATAAAAATCTAAATTAAAATAAAATTTAATAATTAAAACTTAATTTGATTAAAATTCACACTAAATAAAATAAAAATTTAAATAAATTACAATTTATATTAAATATAATTAAATTTCAGATAAATTTAAAAATTATATTAAATAAAACTATTTTTTATTATCAAATATTGAACCTCCTTTTAGGGCACTGCTGCCCAAGACAATGCAATGTTGCCTTGGCAACTTGCACACTACTGTCACAGGCAACCATAGTCACTACCCAAGATAGGTTACATGCCACCTTAGGTGCAATCTAATAGGCAAATTTCTAGCAACATAAGTTTTTAGTTTTTTTGAATCACATTATATGTATGTATGTATGTATGTATGTATGTATGTATGTATGTATCTATATATATATATATATATATATATATATATATATATATATATATATATATATATATATATATATATATATATATATATATATATATATATATATTGATGAATAGTCCTTTTCAATTAATAAAATTTACTAAGATTACAATTCACAAAAAAGGGCCAGGGGATACAGGATCACCCTACGAATGAGTTCAATTGGCCGAAGCCAAAATAAACAACATGGCCGCAGCCAGAAACTATAAATTATTCATTTAAAAAAAAAAACATTTTAAACAACCTCAAGCTACCAAGGCAGTACTAGCAGAGGGAGGAGGATCATCTTTATCAAGAAATCCCCACGCATCAGTGGGACTGTGAGGCAGACTAGGAACAGTCCAACCGTCAGCAGCATCTGTAGGATCTGGGGTAGTTGCAGTCTCTGCATCCTTCTTGTCTGGCCGCGGAGGAGAAATTGCCAAGGCCAGCTGGGGAAACTTGTCAGAGTGCGCCCGTCCAGGGGGAGGAGCCAGAGACTGGCCAAAAGCCCGCCTAGGGGGGGAGTCGGGGACCAGCCAAAACCACCACACGGTGGGGAAGCAGAGCGGCGCCTCCAACCGCCATGACCACCACTGGTAGAGTGGTGGCAGGGACCCTAGGAGCACGGTGTGTGTGAATGGCAGCTAGAGGACTGGCGTCTAGATGGCAACCAAGAGACGAGGAGGCATCAGCCGAGGCATTCGAAGGCACTCTGGCAATGGTACAAGGAGCATTGCCCCAATAATTTAACAATTCTTCTAAATGGGCAACCTCTAGGGAAACTTTATTAGCTTGCACCTATATGTACATAATGACATTGTTACAAATGCATGCCTTAGTGTACATTGCAATGTTAACATCCAAAAAACTATGAGTGAATAAAACTGCATTCCTATCTTTCCACAGAGAAAACAAAATTTCCATCCTGAAAGTATGCCAAATCTGGGAAAACTTTCAAGGAAATTTGGGGGAATCACCCAGCAGGATCATGTGCCATGAAAAAGGTTCGGGCCTGAAAGGCTTGAAAAAATCATGAATCCAGTGCCAATAATTCTGAGCACGCTTGCAAAACCAAAAAATATGCAAAAAGGACTCAGGTTGGCCACAGAAGGGGCATCTGGGATCAAGAACCCCAATGTGCTTGAGCCGAGGCCCTAGGGGAAGACCTTGGAAGGCAAGGCACCAAGAAAAGTGAGCAATCTTAGGTTCTGTAATGGCACTCCAAATGGTGTCGAACCATTTTCTCGATTGAGAAAGCGAAGAATGCAAATGCCACCATTGATTAAGCATGTCCACCATCGAAAGGTGGGGCAAAAGCCATCTGTATCCCATATTGGGCTTATAATTGGTAAATGGAGTGGCAAGAAACCACTTCCAATCATACCACCAAGGTCGAACAAACTAAATCCCCACTTTATGAAGTAAGTGCATAGGGATGGAAGATAACAAAAGGTCATAAGTTTGGTGATTAGCACGAACAAGGCGGTATTGAACTTGCATATCCTCCCATGACCTGAAATTCATGGTGACTCTTGAAAAAATGTCATTGGTAGTGCGGATGCCACGTTTAAAGAAATGCAAAGCACTGGCACCTTGAGTCTTGGCAAGAGGAATACCCTGGAAGGCAAACAAGGGAGACCACCAAATGTTTTGTTGATTTAAGGACAGCCCATTGTGAAACTCATCACTAGCCCAATAAAGCCAAGGTTTAATAGCTTCCTAGGCTTTCTGGATGCTCTTTATAACAAAAGAGCCCTGTATGACCACTGGTTCACGCATAGTGAGAAGGGTCTGAAAACCAATCCCCTTCCATGCCAGTCTATTAGCAGGGAAGCCTGAAGAGATGCAATGCCTAACAAGAATTTTCTTGGCTTCATCTCCAGAAATAGCTCTAATAATCCATTTAGCACAGAGGGAAAGGCCCTACTTTCAAGTGGAAAGCAGGCTGAGACCCCCGGATTCCCTTGTGAGACAACAAAAATCCCAAGCAACTCTGTGAAAACCATGATGGTCAGAACCAGAGGTCCAAAGAAAATCTCTGAGAAAACATTCTAATTTGAGATAGGAAGCTTTGGAGGGAGCCCAACAAGAAGAAGAATACACATGGGTGGTAGCCAAAATCATAGAACAAATCTGGAATTTACCAGCAAGAGAAAGTGGCTTAGTGATCCAATAATCAAGCTTTTTGCTAATCTTTGTAAGCACAACATTCCAAAGTTCCATAGGGGAAGCCTGGAAAGCAAAGAGAATGCCAAGAAAGTGGAAAATTTCTCCATGAGTAACCCATTTCCATTGGAATTGGCTGAGCCAAGGTGGATCTGGCAAAAAAGACTGTCGGTAGCAGAGCATTTTATGCCATTGAATGGCAGAGCCAGAGGCTTGACAAAAAGTGTCAAGACAATTTAAAGCATTTTTCATGTTTTCTTCATCTTCAAGAAGAGTAAGAAAAGAATCATCAGCAAAATGACCATTGACTAACTGGGAGGAAGAATCAGGCAAGGAAATGCCACAGACCAGTCTTGAAGACACAGAGTGAGCAAGTAAATAACCAAAACCTTTAGCAGCAAGGACATAAAGTACTGGAGCTAACGAACAACCTTGTCTAATGGAACGAAAAAAGTCCAAAAGCTTCAGATTGCAAATTATTGATGGTGATGCAAGCATTAGTGTCACCAAAGAGCATCTCCACAGACTGAAGGAAATTGGGACCAAAACCTAGAGCCTGAAGCATAGCCAAAATGAAAGGCCATTCAATGCGATCATAGGCTTTAGCAAAATCTATCTTTAAAAAGATAGCCTGCTACTTGGACTTATGGGCCCATTCCATACCTTCGCAGATAGAAATGATGTTGTCAAGAATATACCTGGATTTGATGAAGCTGGTTTGTTTAGGCCGCACAATTAGAGGAAGCATATGGTAGATTTTGAGAGAGAGCGCCTTAGCAATGATCTTATAAGACACATTCAGGAGGGTGATGGGCCTCCAATTGTGGATGTCCTCAGGATCACTAGCTTTAAGTATGAATTTAATATTGCCTTTATTTATGATCGCTCCTAAGCTTTTAGAATGGTATGCTTCAAGATAGACTTTGTGCAGATTAGGACCAATTTGCTCCCAAAGATGTTTGTAAAATTCACAGGGAAATCCATCACACCCAGGGGATTTGTCATCAGCCATGGAGTAAACTACCTCTTTAAAGTCTCGGAGGGAAAGAAGTTGCTCACAGAAAGCGTGTTGCTCAATCGTGAGGCAGTTTGGAGTAACAGTAATACACTCTCTGAGAGCCTCCTCCTGAGAAACCGAATGGCCCTACGAAGCAAAAATGTTCTCATAGTGAAGAACAAAAGCTTATAGGATGTTTGGCAGATTGGAAAGAACATTAGTTCCCTATTTTATCTTTTTAATCCCAACATTGGTATGATGGGCTCGAAGAGCCTGGAAGAACTCCTTCAAGGCTTTGTCGCCAACCTCCAACCAGTGGAGATGGGATTTGATTTGAGCTCCTCAGGCAACATAGTTATCATCAATTTACTTTTCATGGTGAAGCTTGGCAAGCTGAAGTTGAAGATCCACATCAAAGGGGTTGAAGGTGAGCACTTCAGAGGCTTTTTTGAGGGCAAGGGTGTTGGCTTCATAAGACTATTTTCTAAAAATTGCCAGCTCACGCTCGTAGATGCGCAAAAAATGAGTCATTTTGGTAATGGCGTCATTCGACCATTGAATCCAACCTTGATGGGAATGTGGACATGGTTCCAAATTTTAGACACATTGTATGTGGGAGATGGTGGAGGCATGCAATAGCACAAACTTGTTGAGGAAGAATTGAGACTTGGCCACTTTGGGGATAGCTTTTTGCCAAAAAATGCCAAAATAAATGGGATAGTGGTCTGACAACATCACATCTGTTAGGGGAATGACAGATAGATCACGATCTTCAGAAAAGGAAAAAAAAGATTGCGTCGAGATCATAGCACAATCAAGACATTTCAATATGCAGTCAAGATCGGCTCAAAAATTGGACCAAGTGTGTCAGGCCCCATTATCATGACAGCAGCTAGTATTGGGATCAAAAAGGCCCAATTTATGATGCATGTAAAACCAAGCTTCTCTTTCCCCAGCTGTCCAACGGAAAGGCAGAATGCCATCTTTGTCAGAGGCCACTTCAACCATATTGAAGTCCCCATACAGGACCCAAGTAGCTGGCGACAGGTTGACAGCAAGCCAAACCCACATTTGTGCCCTTTCCACAGCATCATTGGAGGCATAAACATTAATGACTCCAAAAGAATGATTGTTAATGGAAAGCAAAAGCCAAATAATACGGTGTGTGGGATCAGAACTGTGCAAAATAATAGTAGAATGAAGGCAGGGTGACAGGAGAGTAACTACACCACCTCAGCTAGCTTCATGCTGAGAAGAAAACATGACACTATCCTGCCAAATGACGTGGCATGCAACAGAAAGCATGAAACCAGAAATCTTAACTTCTTGCAGGTAAAGAAAATCTAAATTCCCAAGTCTATGACGGGTATCCTGGACATAGAATTTTTTGGGGAGGTCTGTAAGACCTCAAACATTCCAAGAGAGGAAGTTTATGAGAACTCTTCCATATCATCCTCGTCCTCTAGAGAGGAGTAACTATTCTGCAAAAAGGTAGAAACCGGGTGAAAGTCAGATGGAAAATCCTCTGGACTTACAGCCTGCCATTTGACCCCTGATATCTCTGCACGTCCAGGAGGACTGCAAGAACGCCTTGTTTTTGGTGGTAATATGGAAGAGACTGAAAGAGGAAAATGAGCCCCAACCAAGGACGAGGCCCTGGTAGCCACCTTAATCCCCTGTGAAACTGGAACAAGTGCAATAGAAGCTACTGGCGTCTCCACGCTAGCAGGCGCCGACACTTTGGTGGAAGCAAGAGGAATCATGATAACTATCGCATAGGATGGCTTGGGGGCCAAAGGATTCAAGGCAGGCTTTCCTTTGCGCCCAATAGTAACCCATTCTTCTTTTTTTCCTTTGACCTGTTTGACAGGCATCGCTTTAGGCTAGGATTTGACCCTAGGCGTGGCCAAAGGGCAATCCCTGATCTTGTGTTTCTCAGACTGGCACCTATAATAGGTGTTAGGTAGGTTCAAGTAAAGCACCTTCTGTGCGAAGGTTTGAGCGCTAATCTGGATTTCCACAGAATCCTTGAGATCTTTAGAAAGATCAACTTCAATGCAAACATGCTGCTAAGGACGAGCATTAAAAAATTTCTCTGGCTCCTTGGTAACAACTTTTCCAAGGGCTTGGGCAATAGACTCAATAAAAGGCCAGCAGGGCAAGGGTAGACCTGGGAATTCGACCCAAACAGGAACCCTAAGCTTTTTATCATCTGAGACAAAGAAGTCTCGGGACCATTTCTGAAAAACAAGCAGAGAGGAATGCATAGACCAAGGGCCGTGGTAAAAACCGCATCTGCTTGCGACGAGTTAGCAAAGCGAAATAAAAAAAACCTTTGGTAAGGTTTTGCACAGCGTCAAGGCGGACTCCATGAGGAGTCTAGATTTTGTTGACCCATTCTCTGAGCATAGCTTCAGGGGGATTCCTACCAACAAAATACTCTATCAAGGTATGTTGTTCTAACCAGTCACATGCAGTATCAAATTCTTGCAAAGGAAGGACAATATCAGGATTACCTCATGGAAAACCTTCGGGACAAACTTGCGTGGGCGTTTTTTTGGTGGCGGCGCCATGGCAGTCTAAAGTGGCAGTGTGAACACCAGAAACAAATAGTTCACCACTGGCCGGAGCCATTATATCCTAACCTAAAGCTCCCATAGTAAATGTGGTATGACAAGTGCCGACAAAAGGGGAGTGCAAGCGAAGGGCCATACGCAAAAAAAAATTGAAAGTTTGCATGAAGCAAGAAAACCCTAGTAGAGCAAAACATATATATTTATTTAATCAACGTAGTTTCTCAATCAAACCCTAATTTATTTAATTTATTTTCATTGTAATTTTCTTATGTGAAAATTATTTTAAAGGGTTCAATAATGGTCAACTTTTCAAATTCCTCTAGTTTCAATGTGAAATTTTCTCCCATTTGCAAAAATTTTAGTTTTCTAATTCAAGTTTCAGTAGCATGATCCCACTATTGCATCTTTTACAAGATTTTCAAACAAGCATAAAATTGGATTCTATTTCCAAATAACAACAATATTATTCCTCAATTTTTAACAAATCAAATTCAAACAAGGTAGACATGATCTAGACATTATTTCTTCCAAATGAATTTTCTAAAATAAGTTTCAAACCCTACCTCAAATCAACAACTGAAATCTGAAACAATATGTGCATGTTAGCAAATCCAAACCCTCCTAACCTTTCAACAATTCTTTAGCTTCAATTCCAAACTTTCTTTCCAAAATATGTGTGTGCAAAATAAACTAAAAATCCTCTAATAAAGAACCCTAACCCTACCTAAGGTTTATGTTCTCTATTTTTTTCTTAAAAATCCATTAAATAATTATTACTTTAATTATTTAATCCTTTAATGCACAGCTAATTATTTTTTAAATTAAAATATTCTTTTATTTTATTTTCTCCACTTTATTTATTTCTGTAAGCATTCTTAAAAGTACAATTTATTATTCTAATTAACAATAAATAATAAATTAAAGAGACTCTCTTTCAACTAAACCCAAACAAATCACGAGGACTTGACGACTTCCAAGCCTTCTTTTTCCAAATTTTTTTGACATATTAGATCAAGAACTTTGGAATGCAATCAAGGCTACTAGAATTTCTAGATTATTGTTGGCTGAAATAAATGACAATTTCCTAGCACTTATATTGCGTTGGCTAACAGTTTGTCTTCCTTAATTCTTTGGTTTATACCTTGACTCTTAGTGTGTCCAATGGCTAATGGAAAACAAAGAAGTTAACGACCAAATGGGTAGATGTTGTAATCTATCAAAGACTCTTGAATTGAAAGGTACAACTTCCTTTTAAATGCAATTTTTTTTTAAAAAAATTTGTGGGTATGCTCTTAACTAGAGTGTAGAAGAGGCAAACAACCAGATTGTTTAACACTTCAAACAATCTAGGAAAATTTCAAAATGGAGATAAACACCTAATATGCAATATATTCTAACTTGAATGCAAGAATGGAATCATGCAAGACTAGCTACAACAATATGAAAGGGGAAGGGATGGCTAAATAGGCAATTTCCAGATTGCTGAATTAACTAAGATTTGACAATATCCAAATTTTCCTCTTTTCAGCTACTTCATCAATCAAATTTTGGCCTTCTCATACAATCAATTGAGCACACACAAACTAACATGGACAACACAATGGAAAAGAATAATACTTATGCTGAGCAAAGCAAAGCTTACAATCTACTAAGATTAAAGAAATAAAACCAAGTTTAGTTGCGATCATTTAGTTCTCAATTATAGCACATTCATCCCAAATAACATACAGTAACTAAATGAACAACAAAATTAAAATATAGACTCATAGTCACACATAGTAGTCCCAACTACAGGGGTTCACCTTCTTCTCAGAAATTTACATATATAGGCCTCTTCAAAATAGCTAGTTACATTTGATGATTACATTGCACATAATATCTTAATAGAAGGAGCTAAAAATAGGACTTGACTAAGTCATTGTCCATTATAGAGTCTAATCCTATAATGGAAATGCCAAAAATGTCTACAAAAGATAAATGAGAGAGAAGAGAGATAATGATAGATGTCTGAGAGAATATCAGAGCATCATGTTTTATTTGAAGTCATTGCCTTAGCTCTATAAGCCTTCATTGCATCTATTACTTTATCCAATTCATCAACACCTTGGATCATGATGTTGTTAGCTTAAATCATTCAGTATTTGTGCATCTTTGTTAGCTCATCCACTCTAGCAACCTTTGATTGGAACTTTTCCCATGCTCACCTTAGGATGGAATCCCTTGATGAAAGCTCTTGGATCTTTGACATCTAGAAGTTGACTAGATGAGTAGCCTCATTGAAAAGTGCTAGGAATTTGACTTTTATTTGCTTAATGTCTACCAATTGTCCATTGCTAGATACATATGATTCTATGTGTAGCACTTTTATGTATTCAAAAAGATTCTCTATAACCTTCTGCACTAGGTTGTGTACATCTTTAAGCTCATTTCCAGATCTTACAAAGCTTTCCGCTACGAAATCCAAATATTGTTTCGAATGAAACAATGGCTCTTGGCCTATTTTGAGGATCTTGTGAGAGATGAAAATCTTGGTCTTCATATCAATCACCTTGTGCAATAGTGTCAATTGCTTTGTCAATTTTTCTATTGTGTTGTGCATGGTATTCTAATGACTAGAAATTTCCTCACTTAGCTTGTCAGAATCTAATAGTAGATTTCCTGAATTCTTGATGACCAGGGTACCTTGTGCCTTCCTTTGATCAATCCATGGTGTACGAATTTGGCCAAACTACCTTTCCTGCTATAGCTTAAAAAAAAAAAATTGGTTCTCTTTTGCATTTGGATCAAATGGAGTGGATGAAGTGCTTCCAAGTGTAGTTATGATGTAGTCTGTTAGCTCTTTATTCAAGGCCTTGAGTACCTCGTTCTCTACCCTTAACTCCTCTAGTCTATATTCTAACTTTTCATTGGTAGACCTCCATATATTAATGATGGAATCATGGACATGAATACCAATGTCAATTTTTCTAATTTGAAAGTCATTGATATTCTCGTGGAATTTTTCCTCTTTTTGATGCTCTGCTATCTCCATTAGAATGTGACTAGTAGAGGGTCTTTAGATGGGGTGGCTTCTTCATATCTCTACTTCTTTCGATCAATGGTCTCCTCCAACCATGACTCAGTTGAGAGGACATTGATTGTTGATTGCAAGGTAGTGGGATCGTAGAGCTTCCTTGCCATTGTGGGAGCCTACTTGCTCTAAGAAATAGTGAGAAAAGTAGTGAAATTGTTAACTAAGAGGACCAAATTATCCCCTTGTTGGGATACATCATGTTCATGGGGTTGGTTTCACCATCAATATTGATGACTTGGATAGGGGAGGTAGTCTTAGCAACTAACTTCTCTTGCTCCTACTCTTTTTCTTTCTCCTTCTCCCCAACTTTTCTTGTATCTAGAAGAGATCCTCCTCCACAAGTAGGGGTAATCAAAACATTATTATCCAGAGGTTGATCTCTACCTTTGCTAATAGATTGGGATGGCCCCATAGATATTGAAGTGGTAGCAATGGTGGAGGTTGTTGTAGTTGATTGAGCAGTTCTAGAAGTCACTCCACCAGTGGAGCCTGTGCTCCCCATTCTTTTCTTCCTCTCTTTGGTGCACTCCACCCATTTTCTCATCCTCTTAATGATCCCATGCATTAGGACCTCCATTATATCGATGGTAGGACCTATAGGTAGGGCAGACAGAATGGGATTTCCTTTAATCTTCTCGTAAGACAAAGGAAACATATAGGAGTCATCATCTACAAGATCAAAAACATCAATAGAGTCATTATACAATTTAATTTCATCAATTGTCAATCAGGACCAATACTTCTCCTAGGTTTGATATTCATTGAGACATCCATCCAAAAAATCTTCAATGTCTTGAACATGTTTATGGGTGTATCCTAGCTTTAATTGATCTCTCACAAAGTTGACAGGGTCATACTCAAGCCTGAGTACCTCATAATCAATCAACTTGATCTTACTCTCAAAAAATTTCATTAGATTCTTAGCATCAGATCTAGAGGCACAAGAATAGGGTCCAATTCACTATTAGGAAAAAAAATCCCAGCTATATTATTTACATTTGAACACAAGATGTTCACTTCTAGTATTTTTCAACACAATTCAACTAGAACAACCTTGTCCTCAGGGCACCTAGGAAGTGTTTTGGGAAAGCCATCAAAAGTATTGATCTGTAGGTAGGAAAAACTCAAGAATTGGATGAAAGAGCATCTGAACTAGCTAATAGCTGAAATTTCTTCAGGTGAAAATCTTCACTCTGGGCAACCTTGCAATTCCTAGCACAACCTCATAGTGAAGGTATCATTCAATTTCACATACTATTTAAAGCTCATTTACAATTGAAGGTGTGGGTAGAATTCATAAACCCTTGTATTTTAATCATAGTCTTCAATGCTGGGAAGCTTGGCTATAGGTGATGCATAGCCAATGTGTAGATTAAATATGAAGACATGTAAAATTTCTTGAATCCCTCAGCTAAATTCAACCAAGAGGTAAGCTCATCACATATGATTTGGGCCTAGTCGATATGTAGTCCTTCGACACATATGGCTTGTACTAGGAAGAAATGATGCTCAATGAATTCCAATTTTTTTTCTTTTCCTTTTAATATTAGTAGTAATGTTAGGATGTCAATGATTTCTCTCTTCAAATTTGTCCCATAGAGTGTTTTTGGCATTTTTCTCTTCTTTGAATGAGGTGTTTGAAACTAGGTTCTTTGCATATCTTCCCTTCTCAAGGTTTTCTTTTAAACATAGATGTAGAGGACCCAAAATCAATGTCATAGTATTCTTCCTTCACTAGCATGCCGAATGTAGGTTGTACCAAGGCCTTGTTTATGGAGAGAAGGATAGATTGATTGGGAAGCAAGATTTTCTTCATCTCTAGGTTATATCTTTCAAGGAATTCTCTAACTAGCTCTAGAGCTTGCATAGCTATGGGAAATCCAATAGCTTCCATAAATCCACTCTCTTTCAATTTCTAGGTAATCAGGTGAATGGGTTGAGAATTAAGCCTTCTATGAAGATCACCTAATTCGTAGAACTTGAATGAAGTATCAATAAGATCCTTTGATTCACTTTTGAAGCTGACAAGTTTTTCATAACTTGATGATTTCAAATAGGATGCAATTCTCAATAAATAGTCGTTAAAAATAATCAAGAAACAATTTTGAGGAAATTGTGATGAAATAGATACATAAATAGGAACGTTGGCACCATGTAAATGAAATTAAGCAAAACCAATTATTATAATGGTAAGATTTGTAATAAATTAGATAGTCAATGACTATTTAAGACTTTTTGTTTCTATGCACATAAAGATTCATAAATTTGAAAGCCATATTACTTCACTTAAAGTGAAGTCATATTGTGAAAAGCCACTTACCAAAACAAGGGTTTTTAGTTTATTGAAAAGTGCCTTGTTTACTTTAGGATCTAAAATCAGGATTCATATGATAACTCAATATGTGTAGTGGAGAGATTGCAAATCCATTTTTTCATAAGCTTATCTTTCATTTTGTTAGGGATCATAGTGAGAAGAATCATCCTTTGATACCTCAAGCACTTCATTTCCTATTTCTCTTCATGGAGCATTCAACACTTGATTTTCTTTATGTCAGGGTTGCACCTGTATAGCTGACTTTATCGAAAGCATATTTTAGGCATCTTCATAGAATATCTCATATTATAGTCACTTAGATATTTATCTTTTTAATCTTTAGAGAAGTAGCCTTTTATATTTCCTTAGGATGGAAAACTCATTTGAGAGAAACGCTTTCAGGGGGAAGAAAGATTCAAAAGCATTTTCCCCTTATTTTGATCAGATACCTTGAAATAAGATTTTGAGTGTGGATTCATCACTACAGGCTTAGAATAATTCTTTTTGGCATCACTCCTTGGTCTCATTAATGTGTAAAAACTCTAAATAGAGCACAAACCATGTTGGTTTTGGAAACATAAGAGAATGCTTACATTTCCATCAAAGAGCAGCTAAAACCCCGAAGACCAATTCCTCTCCATAGAAATGGATATTTACCTCAAAATTCTAGCTTGAGACCTTCTTGGTCCTAAATTTTACTTTTTTAGCTCTTTACCTTGTAGGTCAACCGAGTGTACATCTGTTAATACTATCAAGACTTTTTTCTTCAGGAACATGCTTGATGAACTTTGCCAAGTCAGATAGCTAGCCAAATCACTCAAAATTTGAAGGAAATGAGAATGTTGGAGTAAGAAAGAAGTTGTAGAAATAAGGAAGACTCACATATCAATGGGAAGATTCTTAAAGCATATCCTAATGAAACTTAAATCACCTAAACCTTGAATGCATTAAAAAGACAAGAAACCTAGATGGAGGGACATGGAATGGTAAAGAAAGGGAGGTCCAAAAAAGATGAAAAGTGGGAGGCTTGGGAACTTGATGAGAATTAAGTCAACTAAAGGCTACCTTGATAAGAAATCTTGAACAAAATCTTAATGAATACCAACAACTATAGACTTACAAGGGAAAAATTGAAAGTTGGTAACAATTGGCTCTCACTGGGGACTTGGGCATTGTAAATGTTTGAGAAAGGGCCCAGAATATTTGATTTCACACAACTAGAATGACAATTTACAATGCAAAAAAGAAAACAAAGGAAAGGAAAACTAACCTAGGAAATCATGGAACAAAGCAAGAAGGAAAGTAGAAATAAAAGCCTACCTAGACTAACACTAACTGCAGGTGATACCTACTTTCAATTGTGAACTTGATATAGCTTCAAGTCCTGGTCATTGTAAGACAATGGAAAAATATCTCTAGTGGGATAGGCTAGGATAAAAGAGTTATTTTGATTTACTTTCATAATTCTAAAAGGGATTTTCCAAAGAGAATCAAACTTATTATGCATACCTTTAGGTTCATGCATCTTCTCCCATAACATGAGTAGATTGCCTTCCATGAATTTCCCTAGCTTGGCCTTCTTGTCAAAGAAGGTCTTCACATAATTTTGATGCTCAATGATGTGGTCAACCAATTTCTCACATTCTTCTTCCATCTAAGTGAGGTACATGATTCCCTTCTCCAAACTATTATGGAATATTGGGTCCTCAATCGCCTGTTGCAACTTGCAAATGGTTAGTTCCAATGGTAGGAGAAAGCTAGCTTTGACTCTATATGCTAGCTCAAATGGAGAAATTTCAATGGCCTTCTTAGGTGTCACCCTATCCACCTAGAGAGATTCATGTAGTATTTTGTGCTAGTCCTTCTGATTCTCAGAGGCCAATTTCTTCATGATGTTAATCAAGTTCTTATTGCTCGATTATGTGTGACCATTCTCTTGAGAAAAGTAGTCTAAGGAATGGTTGAGGTGGATGATATTTTCATAATATAACTCTACAATCTCCATAGAAGAAAAATGAGTATCATTATCCATAAAAATCTTTAGTGGCACCCCAAATCTCACCAATATATTCTCTTTGACAAACTCACAGACAATTTCAAAGGTGGTTCTCTTGATGGGCTTTGCCTCCACCCATTTGGTGAAATAGTTTGTAGTGGTTATGATGTATAAGTGGCCAAAAGAAGAATGATGATTAATTGGTCCAATAAATTCAATTCCCCACTACTAGAAGGGCCTTCTGTTACTATTGGCTTTAGAGGTAGGGAAACTAACTGAGGCTTACTAGAAAAAAATTTACATTTGTCACATTTGGTCACCCACCTCTAAACATCTTTGAACATACCAAGCCAGTAGTAGCACTGCCTTAGGATCTTGTAGATTGTAGCTATAGACACCCAAAAATTGGTAAAGACCTAAAACAACCCAAGTTTCAATCAAATGACGCAAATTAAGGATAAAATTAGAGGAAAACAATAGACTTTTAAATCAATCATTACATCAAGTCATTAATCAATCAAATCATTTATCAAATTAAAAAGGGGCAAAACAATTCACAAAATCATAAAATGAAATTTAAAAAAGGAAAAAGGAAAAAACAAAAGTTGAAAATAAATGGAACATTTATTAAATCGATAAATCCATTTATCCTCACAAAAGTGAAAATCCTCCTTTTTACATTTAAAAGAATTGGAAAATCTTCTTTTATTCTCACAAACTAAGTTAGTTGGACTTTTCCTCTTGGTGCCTTGGGAGATATTTACAATCTCACCATTATCCTCCAGTCAAAAGTGAAATCCTAATCTTTACCCCAACCCCTTCTGAAATCCTATAAATAGGAGGGAAATTCAAGAGCAAAAGGACCCAAGTTTTAGGCATTTGAACTATAGGCACCTTTTGAGTTATCAACTTTTAGCATTGTTATTATAGAAATTTCATATCATTTTAGTATCTTCTTAACATTTTTATTTGTTCATTTAGTATCATTTAGCAATGTTTAGTCTATTGCATACTCATATCATAGCATTCTACGGTTATTATACTCATATAATCTACATTCTCACATAGATCTTGCATAGGCATTTATAGATTTGTATTCATAGTATACTCCCATTCTAGAACTATCATTGAGATTTTAGTCTAAGAGAAATCTTAGTGATTGTAGTTAGGGAAACATGGGATGTTCATAGAGTCTCTATTTGATAATGATTTCTTGGGTCTAGATTTGTTTCTTGTCATTCTATGTGTACTCTACTCTAAGATCTCATGAATACATGAAGCCATCATGTGTAGTAACTATAGAAGCAAAATGCCCATGGTAGGCCTCATTATGGAACATCTAAAGTAATCTCTCTTACTGAGGCTTATCCACACATCTTTAAAAAGTTTCATTAATTGCTTGCTTATACAATTAATCATCATAGATAGCATACTTACTCAACTTAGTTCTGAGGTATCTTTTCTACTTGTGTGTTAGTCCATTAGGGAAATCTTCATAAGTGAGGAAATAGGAAATATTTGAAAACCAAAGCTCTTGTACTGACCATAAATGCTCTTGAGGATCCATCCTCTTGACTAGAATCTTGATTTTCAACAATTACTTTTCATAGGCCATTTCCTTGTACCACATTTTTTGGTTTCAACTTGATATCATATTCTTGAACTTTAGCTATCCAAGCTCCTATAGTATTACATCTGATTTCTTGTTGGGTCAGGATACCCTTGATAGTTGGGTTGAGTATATGCACAACAGAATGTGAATGCAAGACTTAGAACCTAAAATTCTTGTGTGTTCTTACCACTACATATGCATGCTTTTCCATTTGAGAATATCTTAACTCATGCTCTTTGAGAGGAGTACTCATGAAAGAAATTAGTGCTTTAATACCTTCACTATTTTCCTATATAAGTATTATGGATAATGTGTGAGCTAATGCATAGCAATACAGTATGAATGATTTGGTATAATCTAGGTGGATGAGGATAGGAGCTTTAGCTATGGTGTCCTTGATTTGATCAAAAGATTTTCTTCCAGAATCCTTCCATTTGAATAATTGGCTGCCCTTCATCATGTCAACTATGCACTTGGTAATTTTTTAGAAATCAAGAACAAACCATCTTAAGAAATTCACCTATACAAAGAAGGATTTGATTCCAAACTTTCTTACAAGTAGGTTCAATTGCTAGACAATTCTTACATTCTTAGGATTAGTCTTAATACCTTCTTGAGAAACTATGTGATGGAGCAACCTACCTTCTATGACATAGAAGATAGACTTCTTGGGATTAAGGGAAATTCCATGTTCCCTACATCTCCTTAGTACTTTCTCTAGGTTCTTCAAGTGATTTTCTCTTTTGTTGGAGAAGATTATTATATCATCTAGGTATATGACAATAATCTTATCCTTGAGTTCATAAAAGGACAAATTCATGGCTCTTTGAAAGGTGACTCCAGCATTAATCAGCCCAAAGGCATTCTATTATAGGAAAACATTC
Source organism: Cupressus sempervirens (assembly GCA_028749045.1). Taxonomy (NCBI): domain Eukaryota; kingdom Viridiplantae; phylum Streptophyta; class Pinopsida; order Cupressales; family Cupressaceae; genus Cupressus; species Cupressus sempervirens. Next base: position 182,307,130 of record CM053785.1, on the reverse strand, counting down.
CCCTGGGGGTGGTGAACATTGTCTTAAATTAATCCTCTAGATCCATTTCAATTTGGTTGAAGCCTGAAAAGTCATCTAACATAGACATTATCCCAGAGCTGACCACTATTTGTAGTAGGTGATCCATGTTAGGTAGGGTATAATTGTCTTTCAGAGAGGCATAGTTTAAATTTATGAAGTCCACACAAATTCCAACTTCCCCATTCCTTTTTGGATAGGGAGAATGTTAGCTATCCAATTTGAATGGTGTATTGGATATATAATCCTTGCTTCTAACATCTTGTGGACTTCTCTGAAGATGACATCTAAGATCATTGGGTTATAATTGAATTTCCTTTCTCTAAAAGGAGTCACTTTAGGCTTAAGAGGGATCTTGTGTTTAAACTCACCATTCTTGAAAAAATTTAGATCCTCATATCTCCATACAAATACATCTTGCTATTCAAAAAGTAATCCTTTTGCCCTAGTCCTTTCTTTGTTTGAGAAACTGCTACCAATATTAATCATTTTAGGTTTGTATTTAGTGCCAATATTCATCCCCTCAAATTCTCCAAAGGTTCCACCTTTTCTATCCCTTTCCCTTCTGATAAATGTATCATACTTATCAAACAAATTTTCAAGAGAAATGAGGTTTCTAGGAATTTTTTTACCGTAAAGTTTCTTAGCACCAAGCCTCAAATATGTTTTTTTATTAGGGGGAAACTCTCAGAAAGGATTTTCACTTCCTTCAAAGTATTCATCACTAAAATGCTTAGACCCTTCAAGGAAACATTAGATTTATTTATCATCGGTGAAGACTTGCCATGATTCAACATTCTCAGGTACATTAGGTTTGAAGAGAAATTTAACCTTGTATTCATTATCTTTGAACTTTGGATGAGGAAGTAGAAGAGAGGAGGAGGCAGTTAACACATCTACCCTCACATTATATTCCCTAGGAACAACTTGTATTGAAAAGGCATCCAGGTCCTCAATTTCATCCTAGACCCTTTTTTTGTAGTTTCAAAGCCTTGTATTCTTCATAGTATATTGTCCTCGAATTTGCTTCACTATGAGCTTGACATCTCCTTGGGATTTTAGGATTTTCACCCCTCTTTTCTTTGTAGTAGTGATACCCCATAAGAATGCTTCATATTCTACATTATTATTAGTGTTCTTGAATTGTAACTTATATGCATGTTGTGTAAGATCTTCATCGGGGGAAATGAGTACCACAACTTCCATCAAACTCTAAGGTCCAAATCTTTTGATCACTACAAGGATCTGATTGTTCTTCTAGACTATTGAAGTTAGAGAACAAAATGTAGTTCCCAAATCCATCTCTTGATATAAAGTTTGGGCCTTGGGATCATCGAATTTCATAACAGTAAATTTGGCCTTCTCCTTAGGTTAAAGCTTAATCTTTTTATTTCCTACAAGAATCATGGCATGAGACCAATCTAGTTTGATTTTACCTCCCATATTTATATAGAAGCTCCTACTCAATAGCATACCATAGCTAGCCAGAATATCAACTACTAGGATGGTTAATTTCATTCTTTTTATAGGGTATGCAACTAGCGTTACTTGTACATCTTTAACTTGTTCTAAAAGGGAACTTGTTTTTCATCTATAGAATAACAATGTCCAAAGGTCTTGGTTAGAGTTAAGCCTAGATCATGAGAAAAAGTAGAAGGCATGACATTGCTAGAGGCTCTAGAGTTAATTATACAATTACTCATCTTATGACCATTTATGTATAAAGACACATAAAAGGGTCAAGTTTTTAACTAAGAGAGGTGGTTAACACTAAAGACTCTTATTCTTTAAAAAGAATAGGTAGGATAGGTTCTTCATCAGTGAGTGGGCCATTATTTAGTTGGGGTTGGTAATTTCTTATAGTAGCATTGACATTAGGGTGATTTTTATAGTTAGCCTAACCTTCACAGTAGTCTACTATTTTTTGTAGTTCAGTAGGGTGAGTTTTCAAGTAATCAAGGGGAGAAACTTGGATATGAGAATCTTTGCAATACTAAATAATATTAAATGAGGAATGAAGCTTACCATTTGGTTCTAATCTTGCTTGTTCTTTCCTCCAAGAAGAGGAAATAGATGTGCTAGTTGTAGCTGATGAAGAGCAGGACCTGTATTCTAGGCAAAAACTAGGTTCATTGGGTTATTATCTCTTTGACATCTTGTTGCTATGGTCATTTGTACTCCATCTAGGATGGAAAAGTAATCATCTCCAATATCTAAATCTGATTCATACTCCCAAAAAAATGATCCAGAGTCGCTAAGGGAGTAGAATCATCTTCACTTTTAGGATATTCAACTATTAGCTCATTACTAGTACTAAGTTGTTTGTATCTATTCATCTCCAAGAAAGAAGCACCATCATGATCCACTCTTATATGAAATATGCACATATTTTTCTTCTTGGTGGTTGCCTCTATGGCAAGATTTTGTTGAGAAGATGATAATTGTAATGGTTTCCCTTCATGTTTCCTTCTAGGAATGTCCTGGTAAGGTTGCTAGAAAGAGGGAATTATTTTCCCCATTTTCCTTTTTATGGAAATCATCTCATTTGATAGGTTTTGAAGCATCGCTCCTTTGTTACTAGCTATACTAGCAACCAAATTTTTTGAAGTGCCGCTCTGAAGCTCTCTCTTCCATTTTCCTCCAATTCTATCACCAAGGTTTAAGCAACTTGAAGATTAGCCACATGAGATCTTCTAATATAAAAACTAATATCTAGGGACATCAATCCAATGATAAATATCTTCTAGCTATCTACAGTCATCCTATTCATGATAAGAATATGGTTGACCAATTTATTGAACCTTGTAATGAAATCTCTCATAAGAATGCAAGATTTCTTTTTAACTTGTGTGAGATGAGACAACAGAGTATGTTCATCTTCTGTACTCTTGTAGTACACCTCAAATTGATTCCCTATGTCATCCTAGGGTATAATACATCCCACTAGAAGATGTTGAAACCAGTCAACTATGTTCTCAACAAGAGTCTCTACAAACATCCTTACTACTACATCTTCATGTTGGGGAAAAATAATGCTACATGTTGCAAAGAAAGTAGCAATGTTCTCATCAGTAGAGGTTTTCCCATCATTGTTAAACTTGGAAAAGTTCTTGTTAGGTCATTATTAGTAGCAAGTTGAAGGGGGCCAATAGCATTTCCTTAAGACATAACCATTCAAGCAGGAAGGATTCCTAGTATCGGCTAAAAGGTGATGATAGTAGGGGATACCACTCCATGGAGGGTGAGAGCATTACAGAGTGATGGGATCTGAGTGTGGAAGATAGGAGGGGAAGAAGAATAACAACATCTCTAAGAAATGGGGTGGGTTGGTGGAAATAGAGCTCCATAGATACCTTGGAACATAGGATCTTGTGAGAAAGCTCTTCCTCTTCTTAGAGGATCTTCCAGTATTGGGAAATCATCTTTCTTTAATTCTTCAAATAATTTTTTTTTTTGCCACAAACAATTCTTGTATAATTAGGATCTAGGGTGGATTGCTTAGTTCACAATGGAAGTGCTTCTTTCAAAAATCTTTCTCGCAACACATCTTCCCAATATTCAACATTTTCTTCTTCTCTTTCTAGTTCAAAGGGATTTTTTATTCTTCTAGGAAAGTGTATTTAATTGGCTTAATATATTTTCTTGTTCATCTTAGAAGCTGAGATTGGGTTGCACTACCGGGATTTGACCTTCATGAGGAAACACTATTTCTCCTTATGAGCTAATAGACATGACTCTATGGATTGAGTGTCAATAGAGATAGATTTTAAGTTATCTAGTAAAGCCAGAGACAACCTTACTAAGAAAACTTAGGACATGCAAGTAACTCCCCAATAGAGGTGCCAAAAACTATTGGCTAACAGTTTGTCTTCCTTAATTCTTTGGTTTATACCTTGATTCTTAGTGTGTCTAATGGCTAATGGAAAACAAAGAAGTTAACAATAGAATGGGTCAGTCTAGTAATCTATCAAAGACTCCTGAATTGAAAGGTGCAACTCCCTTTTAAATGCAATATTTTCAATGAATTTGTTTTTAAGTTTTTGGGGGTATGCTCTTAGCCAGAGAGGTAAAGAGGCAAACAACCAGATTGTTTAACACTTCAAAGAATCTAGGAAATTTTTTAAATGGAGATTAACACCTAATGTGCAATCTATTACGACTTGAATGCAAGAATGGAATCATGCAAGACTAGCTACAACAACATGAGAGGGGAAGGAATGACTAAATGGGAAATTCCCAAATTGCTGAATTAACTAAGATTTGACAATACCCAGATTGTCCTCTTTTCAGTTGCTTCATTAATCAAATTTTGGATTCTCATACAATCAAATGAGCACACATGAACCAATGTGCACAACACAAGAGAAAAGAATAATACTTATGTTGAGGAAGGTAAGGCTTACAATCCAATAAAATGAAAGAAATAAAACCAAGTTTACTTGTGATCATTCAATTTTCAATTACCACACATTCATCCCAAATCTCATATAGTAACTAAATGAACAACAAAATTAAAATGTAGACTTAGAGTCACACATAGTAGTCCTACCTATAGGGGTTCTCCCACAAAATAATTTTCCAATCTTATTAACTTCTCAAAAAGTTACATGTATAGGCCTCTTCAAAATGGCCAGTTACATTTGATTATTATATTGTAGAGAAATCTCTAAATGGAAGGAGCTAAAAATAGGACTTGATTGTGTCATTGTCCGTTATAGAGTATAAGCCTATAGAGGAAATGCCAAAAATGGCTACAAAAGAGAAATGAGAGAGAAGAGAGAGTTTGACAGATGTTTGAAAGAATATCAAAGAATCATGCTTTCTTCAAAGTTATTTCCTTAGCTCTATAAGCCTTCATTGCATCCATTACTTTATCCAATTTACCAACACTTGGCATTATGATGTTGTCAGCTCAAATCATCCAATAGTCATCCATTTTTGTTAACTCATCCACTCTAACGACCTTCGATTGGAACTTTTTTGATACTCACCTTAGGATGGAATTCGCTAATGAAAGCTCCTAGATTTTTGACATCTAGAAGTTGACTGGATCAATAGCCTCATATAAAAATGCTAGGAATTTATCTTTCATTCACTCAATGTCTACCAATTGGCCATTTTTGGATACATATGATTCCATGTGCAACACTTTTAAGTATTCAAAAATCTTCTCTATGACCTTTTGTACTAGGTTGTGTACATCTTTAAGCTCATTTCCAAATATTACAAAGCTTTCCACTATGAACTCCAACAATTGTTTCTAGTGAAATGATGGCTCTTGGCCTATTTTGAGGATCTCATGGGAGATGGAAATGTTGGTCTTCATATCAATCACCTCTTAAATAGTGCCAATTCCTCTATCAAATTGTATTCTAAATTGTGCATGGTAGTCTAATAGTAGATTTCTCAAATTCTCAATGAGTGGGGGAGCTTGTGCCTTCATTTGATCAAATCCATGATCTACCAATTTTTCCAAATTTCCTTTCCAACTATATCTTTAAAAGGAATTTCTTATTCTCTTCTACATTTAGATCAAATGTAGTGGATGAATTTCTTCCATGTGCAATTCTTATGTAGTTCATTGTCTCTTTATTCAAGGTCTTAAGTACCTCTTTCTCTATCCTTAAATCCTCTAGTATATCTTCTATCTTTTCATTGGTAGACTTCCATGTATTAACCATGGAATTATGGATAAGAAAACTAATGTTGACCATTTTGATTTTAAAGTCATTAGCAATGAGCTTTTGGAATTTTCCCTCTTTATGAGGTTCTGCTATCTCAATCAGCATGTGACCAACAGAGGGATAAGTAGCCAATGTTGCTATGGACTTCTTCTTCTTCATCTTCTTTGATGGTGGCTAAGAGGAAGTTTCCTATGTGATGAGGTCTTTGGATGGGGCAGCTTCCTCATATCTCTTATTCTTCCAATCAATGGTCTCCTCCAACCATGAATTTGTTGAGAGTTCATTGATCATTGATTACAAGGCAGTGGGATCGAAGAGCTTCCTTTCCACTGGGGGAGTTTGCCTACTCTGAGAAATAGTGGGGAAAATAGTGACTTTGGTTACTAAGAGGGCCAAAGTATCCCCTTGCTAGGATGCATCATGTTCTTGACTATTTATGGGGTTGGTGTCACCATCAAGATTGATGACTTGGATAGGGGAGGTAGGCTTAGCTACTGACTTCTCTTTCTCCTGCTCTTTTTCTTTCTCCTTCTCCCCAACTTTTCTTATATCTGGAAGAGATCCTCCTCCACAAGTAGGGGTAATCAAAAAATTCTTCTTTGGAGCTTGATCATCACCTTGGTTGATAGACTGGGATGGGCTCATAGATGTTGAAGTGACAGTAGTGGTGGACATCACTACAATTGATTGAGAAGTTTTAGAAGCCACTCCACTAGTGGAACCTGTGCTTCTCATTCTTTTCTTCCTCACTATAGTCCAATCCATCCTCTTAATGATCATATGCATTAGGATCTCCATTGTATCAATGACATGACCTATAGGCATGGTAGACACAATGGGAGTTCCTTTAATCTACTCTTAAGATGAAGAAAACTATAAGATCCATCATCTACAAGATCAAAACATCAATAGATTCATTATACAAATTAATTTTATCAATTTTCAATCAGGACCAATACTTCTCTTGGCTTTGATATTCATTGAGACATGCATCCCAAAAATATTCAATGTCTAAAACATGTTTGTGGGTGTATCCCAACTTTAATTGATCTCTCATGAAGTTAATAGGGTCATTCTAAGGCCTAAGTACCTCATAATCAATCAACTTGATCTTACTCAAAAAATTTAACTAGATTCCAAGCATTAGATCTAGAGGCACAAGAATAGGGTCCACCCATTATTTGGAAGGAAATCATGACTATCTTCTTTACATTTTAACATAAGGTGTTCATTTCTAGTATTTTTCAACACAATTTGACAAGAACAACCTTATCCTCAAGGTACCTAGGAAGTATTTTGGGAAAGCCATCAAAAGCATTAACTCGTAAGTAAGAAAAATTCAGGTATTGGATGAAAGAGCATACAAACTAGCTGATAGCCATGATTACTTTAGGTGAAAATATTCACTCAAGGAAACCTTGAAATTCCCAACACAACATCATAGTGAAGGTATCATTCACTTTCATGTACTCTTTGAAGCTCCTCTGCAGCTAAAGGTGTGGGTAGAATTCATACACCCTTGTATTTTAGTCATAGTCTTCAATTCTAGGAAGACCCAGCCATAGGTGATGCATAGCCAAGGCATAGATTAAGTATGAAGAGAGATATAAAATTGATCTGCAGTCCTTCGACACATATGACTTGTACCATGAAGAAATGATCCTCAATGAATCCCAAAATTTATTTGTTTCCTTTTAATCTATGTAATAATGCTAGAATGTCCATAATATTTCTCTTCAAATTGGTCTCAAAGAGATCTTTTGGCATCTTTCTCTTCTTTGAATGAGGTTTTTGAAACTAGGTTCTCTGCATATCATCCCATCTCAAGGTTTTCTTCTCATTAAACATAGATGTGGAGGACCTGAAATTAATATCATAGTATTCTTCCTTCACTGGCATGTTGAATGAAGACTACATCAAGGCCTTGCTTATTGAGAGAAGGATAGATTGATCGTGAAGCAAGATTTTCTTTTTCTCCAGATTATATCTTTTGAGGCATTCTCTAACTAGCTCTAGAGCTTATACAACCATGGAAAATATGGTAGCTTGAACCAATCTACTCGCTTTCAATTTCTTGGTAGTTGGGTAAATGGGCTAAGAATTAAGCCTTCTGTGAAGATCATCTAAGTCATAGAACTTGAATGAAGTATCAATAAGATCTTTAATTCACTTTTCAAGCCTAAAATTTTATCATAACCTACTTCTCTAATTTCCATTTTCTATGATTTAAAAGAGGATGCAATTCTTGATAAATAGTCATTAAAAAAATGAGGAAACAATTTTGAGGCAATTTCAAAGAAATAGATGTAGAAATCCGAATGTTGGCACCACACAAATGAAATTAAGCACAACCAACAATCATAATGATAAGATTTGCCTTAAATTTGATAATCAATGGCTATTTAGAACTTTTCATTTACATGCACATAAAGATTCATAAATCTAAAAGCCATATAACTTCACTTAAAGTAAAGTTTTATCGTGAAAAGACACTTACTAAAACAAGGGTTTTTAGTTTATCGAAAAGTGGCTTGTTTACTTTAGGACTTGATATAAGGATTCATATGGTAACTCAATATGTGTGGAGGATAGAGTATAGATATATTTTTCCTTAAGCTTATCTTTCCTTTTATTCATGATTATAGTGAGATTAATGATAGTTTGATACCTTAGCCACTTCATTTCCTATTTCTCCACATGGAGCATTGAAATCTTGATTTTCTTTATGTCAAGGTTGCACCTCTACAACTAACTTTATCAAAAGCATCTTTTGGGTATCTCAATAAAATATTCTGATAATATAGTCACTTAGCCCTTTATATTTTTTTATCTTTGAAGAAGTAGCCTTTTATATTTCCTTAGGATAGAAAACTCATCTGAGAGCAACGCTTTCCTAGGGAAAAAACATTCTAAAGCATTTTCCCCTTGTTTCGATCATATACCTTGAGATGAGATTTTGAACATGGCTTGACCACAATGAGCTCAAAATAATTCTTTTTGGCATCACTCTTGGGTCTCATTAATAAATAAAAACTTTGAATAGAGCATAAAATATGTTGGCTTCAGAAATAGAATAGAATGCTTACATTTCCATCAAAGAGCAGCTAAAAACTCGAAGACCTATTCCTCTCCATAGAAATGGATTTTTAACTCAAAATTATGACTTGAGACCTTCTTGGCTCTAACTTTCACTTTTCTAGCTCTTTACCTTGTTGGTCAAGCAAGTATACATCCATTAATACTATCAAGACTTTTTTTCTTCAGGTACATGCTTGATGAACTTTGGCAAGTTAGATAGCTATTTGAATTACTTAGAATCTAAATGAAATGATAATGTTGGAGTAAGGAAGAAGTTATAGAAACAAGGAAGACTTACTTCTCAATGGGAAGATTCTTAAAACATATTCCAACCAAACTAAATCACCTAAACCCCAAATTCATTAAAATGACAAGAAATCCACATGAAGGTACATGGAATAGTAAAGCAAGGGAGGTCCAAAAAAGATTGGTAACTTGATGAGAAGTGAGTTACCTAAAGGCTACCTTGACAAGCAATATTGAACAAAATCCTAATGAATACCAACAACTATAGACTTACAAGGGAAAAATTGAAAGTTGGCAACATGTTGGAAACTACAATTAGAGCAATTATTATGTTTTCATTGATGTCAAACCTATTGGTAAGACAATGTCGAACCTATTGGAGAGACATTTTACTAAAAATTTGGATTTCCATATCATTTGATTGATGAAGATGATTTGAAAGCAAGATATCATGAGATGACCTAGTGAAAGGTTGAGTTGTGTTATGTTAAGTATCATGGAAATATAATAGGCACTTGAATAGTTAGTCCTTGACAAGATAATGTGTTGTTCAATCAATATATGAAGTGAAGAAGAAAATTGGATGAAGCTAAGAGTTGAAGCAAGTCAAAAGGATAAGCTTGGCCAAGTATCAATATCGCGTGGTCAATGCAGGAACTGAAATAGAAGATTAAGGAACTTAGTAGAAGTCGAGTGAAGTAAGTTTATGACAAGTGAAGTTTAGTAATTTTCAAGCTACATAGTAATGACTAAGCTAAAGAACATAGTGATTGCTAAGTGACAAAAAAGTTAAAGGTTGAGAAAGATTTGATTTGAGGCTAATACATTGGAATTTTGAATTAGTCAAATAACATGGAAGATAAGGATTGATGAGTTGGCTTGTTTAATACATGGAGAATTTTTTATGTGATCAAAGGAAAGGATTTGATGAGAAGTTTCTAGAAGGAGAACAAAAAGATGGAAGGATCATTTGATGAATCTGACCTAACCCTAAGATGAATGATGATGTTTATGTGGTAAAAGATCAAAATTACCTATTTAATGAGGCACAAGGAATGAAGTTTAAGGTTGATTCATTATTGATTGGTGATCTTAAGGAGAAGCTGTGAAGAGATGAACATCAAGGTTGAAGTGTGAAGAGTTTTTGAACAGTGATTACTTGAGGAGATGCCAAGTAGTTCAATGATGGATATCTCAATGGAGGCCAGTCAGTAAACCAATAGATGGGTGAATGGAAATATGAATTTTCAAAGTTAGTTGTACTTTATAGATCAAACCTACTGTTACATTCTAACCATTTCAACAATCCAAAATCCAAAATCAAGGTTGACCTAATACTCATTTTTTAAATCCTTTAATCAAGGTGACATTCTAATAGAATGTTATAAAGTCCTCTAACAAGGCCACTCCTAATAGGGTGATTAAATATTTTAACAAGGTCATATTTAACTATGTGTTGTATAACCTTTAATAGGGTTGGCTCTTAACCAAGATCACTTCAGAAGACTGAAAAATTGGTAGCATGTTACTTGGTAGTTTTTCCCAAATTAGGTTTCTATATTAAATCCTAGTGTCAAAGTGTTATTTTCATGTGTGGATGTTATTGTTTTACATTCTATTTTTATAGTAGTTTATTTATTTTGATATGACACCTATAGAGATATAAAGTTAAGTAATTGCATGAAATGTTAAATTACTAGTGTTATTCTATAGAGACCGAGTGGGTATTTAGAGCTTTGGTGCTTGTTAGGAAAGTTTGAAGCAACTCAAGTCAAAGATCAAGATGTACAAGAGAAAGGTACCTAAGATGAACAAGGAGAACTTCCTAGTATGTCAAAGGATAATTAGATTACACTTATCTAGTATTAGATATTCCACATCTTACTACTTAGATAATGAATACATTGAAGTGCCTAGACCTATGACAATTGAACAAATGAAAGAGAAATAGGAACACAACCAAATGATGATTGGACTTTCAACAACTCTTAGTTATGAAAAAATTGATGATGTGAAGGAATGCACCACTACTAAGAAAATGTAGGAAAATTTGTCAAAAATCCATGGTGGAGACATGAATGTGTTAAGAGCTAAGGTAGAAAGCTTAAGATGAAAATTTGATGACATGAGCATGCAAGAAGGTAAGGATATTACATAGTATTGTAGACAAATCAAAGAAGTGGTGAATGGTATCAAAGGAGATGGAGGACATATAATTTATGAGATTATGTTAAGTAAGGAATTGAGTACTTTACTTCCTATCTATGAAATTAGAGTATCTTTAATTCAAGAATTGAGATGTACATCTAGTAATGATCTAACCCTAGATAGTCTAATTGGTAGACTTACTACATTTGAATTAAAAACTTTTGATATGTACTCCCCTAATAATGTTGAATTTGCATTTAAAGAACAACTAACCCTTGATGGATCTAAGAAAAACAATAAAATCAAGTATTTATAAAGAGAGAGTGGATCTGATGATGACCTTAATGAACTTGAAGCATTGTTGGCAAGAAGACTTCCTAGAGGAAAAGGAAAATACAAAGGTAAACTTCCTATTATCTATTTTACATGTAATAGAGTTAGTCATATTGATGCTAGATGCCCAGACAAAGATGACAAAGAGGAAAAGAAAAATTTCAAGTATAAAGGTAGGAGAGATGAGAAAAGAAACATAGACAAAAGAGACTATAAAGACAAAAGTAGAAAATTTTACTATATTGTTGAAGAGGATGGTTTTGATAGTAATTCTAATGATCATGATGAAGAAATTGTTTATGTTGCAATGAAAGATGATTCTGATGAAGATGATAAAACTGCATTGATCTCACATGTGAGTAAGAATGATATATGTATAATTGATAGTGGTTTCTCACATCATATGACTACTAATACAAGTAAGTTTGATAGGCTAGAACAATATAGTAGAAGTAGTCTTAAGTTTGGCAAGGATGCATCATGTTATGTGAAGTGTAAAGGATCAACTTAACTAAATGATAAGATCAAGTGTGATAATTCATATTGGGTTGATAGTTTGAAACATAGCTTGTTGAGTGTGGCATAGTTAATAAGTTTAGGTTAAATACCTATTCTTCTAATAGTATTTTCGAGTTGGTTTTGCTAGGATTAACGATTGATAGAAATAACAATTGCATGCAAATATAACCAATATTAGAAAATAATAGATCGCATAGAAGAGAACACAAGACACAAAAATTTAACATGGTTCACCCAATCCCTGGGCTACATCCACCAACAATAAGTCCAATATTATAATTATCCAATGATTACAATCTGCAATCCTTACAACTCAATACCACCGCAAGAAGATACAATATCACCATACATTGTGAAATCCCTAATCCTAAGCCATTTTATACAAGCTTTTGGTGCTTACAAAATTAGGGCTAGAATAAGTCATCCACTAGAGAAATTTTAGTCAATGTCTTTCACAATATAAGCCCATTTTTGGCATTGACCCTTGACCCCACCTTGTACTACGACAAGGAATTCACCTAGGGTGCTGCCACTAAACCCCCATAGAAATAATCTAGGGAGATATTGCACTAAATAAACCTCTAAGTTTGATTAGGCTCCATGTTGCAATAGGTTCATACTGACTTGTGTGGTCCTATTGAAATACAAATGTATTATTGTAATAAATACTGTTTTTTTGTTGATGACTTTTCTAGAATGATGACTATGATGTTTCTTAAGGAAAAATTTGTTGCATTTCAAATGTTTAAGTGATATATTGCTAGATTTGAGAAATAAACATGAAAGAGTCTAAAATGTTAGAGGTCATACATAGGTGGTGAATTCATCTACAGTGAGTTCAACATATTTTGTAATGACAAAGAAATCAAGAGGCAAATGAGTGCACCAAAGACACCACCATAGAATGATATAGCTAAGAGAATGAATAGATTGATTATGGATTGTACAATAACAATGATGATGGAGAAGAATGTTTCACACAAATACTAGAGAGAGGTTGTTAGCACTCTAGTCTACACTCTAAACTAAGTTCAAGTGAAGAAAGAAACAAACAAAATACCTTTTTAACTCTAGTATGGATATGCACCAAATGTTACATAGTGAAAAGTACAAGAAAAGGTAAACTTGATGCAAAAATTGATGGAGGTATATTCTTAAGTTATTTGACAAAGAGAAAAGCTTATAAGTTTTTGAATTCCAACACTAAAAAATTTGTCAAAAGTGAAAATGTTAGAGTTGATGAATTTTCAGAGAAAAATGAAGACGAATACAAGAAAGACCCTGAAGATTTTAGAAAGTTTGTCTATAACTATGAAGTTGAACCTAGAACCTTACCTTAACTAGAAAGTGTGGCTATTGAGCATCAACAACTAGGCACTACCGAGGTTCTATATGTTGAAATGAGATTGTTTTCAAGTGAAGAACTTGAAATGGAACAATAAATATTTTTTCAATGATGTCAAACCTACTACCTACTAGTGAGACAATTTTTTTCTAGTCTGAATGCTATCATTTAGTTGATTGATGAAGAGGATTTGAAAAGAGGAGATAACAAGAGTACCTAGAGAAAGGTTGAGTTATTTGGTGTATAAAAGGAGCACTAAGACCAAGTAATACATTGACACTTTAGTATATTGTTTATCTACTTAAATTCTGACATGAAAGATTACTCAAGCAAAGACTAGAAGAAGATCAAGTTAGAAAAGTGTCTGACAAGACTTGCTGAGTAGTCAATGCAAGTTGAGCATAAATCAGTAGAAGCCAAGGAAAAATCAATAGGTGTCAAGAATAGAAGACAAATAGTGCAAGTTGATTGAATGTTAGTATATGCCAACTAAAGTTTAGTTGGTTTCGAGCATTAGTAAACTCTAGAGTTTGTCGAGTGAACTAAGTGTTGGCAAAAGAATAGTAAAGATGTTTAGTGACAACAAATAGTATCAAAGATTTGATGAACATGAGCTAACTAATTTGATTTCTTAAATTATGTGAAGTGTGTGGAAGATAACTATGATGTGTTGGTGGCATAGAATTTAGGGTAAACCATTTTTAGTCGAATTCAAGGAGGATTGTAGAGAAAGTTTCTAGAAGAACCAAATGGAAAAGTGGGTAGCTTCATTGAATCCTACATAACCCTAAAATGGACGATTGTAGTTAAGAGAAAAAAGATCTAAATTCTCTATTTATAGAGATGGCTTGCCAGAAGAAAAGGTTGTCATGTGTGAGAAACTAAGAAAGACAAGGAGTCTAGGGTATTGCTTTATCTAGTGGCTGAACAGAAAAGACTGTAATTGGCATTCAAAGAAAGAAAGCTTTAGGGGATGAATTCCTGAAGGGTGAAAAAGCTATCAAAGTTGAAAAGGATGAATCCCAAGCAGAATGGAGGATAGAAATAGAGATCTATAATCTGCAAGTGAATTGTAATTTTTTATCAGATCAAGTCCTACTATTTATTCTAACAAGTATACCAGTGTGGATAAAATCCTTTGGATTAAGGTTGACTTAATAGTCATTTTAAAATCCTTTAACCAAGTGACATTCTAATGGAATGTTCTAAAGCCCTCTAACAAGGCTCACTCCTAATAGGGTGATTGAAATCCTCTAACCAAGTCACATTTAACAATGTATATTGTAACCTTTAATAGGGTTGGCCTTTCACAAGGCATCACTTCATAAGAGTGAGAATTGGTAGCATGTTACTAGTGGTTTTTCCCAAATTGGGTTTCCACATAAAATCCTTGTGTCAAATTGTGTGAATGTGTTTATGGTATTTCATGTTTATATTTATGTAAAGTTATTTTGACCTAGAATAGTAACCTACTAAGTTAAGGTATTGTATGATCTAATGGATGCACGCATGTTAAGGTTTTATGGATATGGATCTTATAAGCACTGAAAAGTTTATGTATACATCTAGACCTTGGATAACTAATTCACCCCCCACCTCCCTCTCAATTATTCTAAAAGATTCAAACAATTGGTATCAGAGCATCAGTGCTTGAGAGGAAATAGTTTGAAGGTACTAAGAGCTAAAGATCAATATGTATAAAAAGGAGGTGCCCAAACTAAACAAGGAAAACTTTCCTGCATGGAAAAGTTTGGTGAAGCTACATCTTGGATGAAGTTAAGAGATATGAGGGTTGTTTATATAGATTTTCTAGAAATCCATAAATGATTGAGATCAATTTCGAAAAATATGATCAACGGACAAGGATGAAATGGACTAGAGAAACAACTAGAAAGTTTCCAATTTCAAATTGAAAAAGACAGAGGATAAAATCGAAGATATTTTTAATTTTTGGAGAGATACAATTTCAAAAATTGAAAATGGAAACTTTGACATATTTTCTCATTTTGGGTTTTCAGAAAAAAATGATTTTTTAGTTTATGAGTATTTTCTAAATTTTAGAAATTGTAATTCCTTATAATTTTGATTTTTCAAATTTTATAATATTTAATTGAATTAAAAATTCAATTAAATTAGAAAGATTGAGTTAATTAGAATTGAAATTAAAATTAAAAGAAATAAAGATGAAATTAAATTAAATTAATAATTTAATTTAATAAATACGAATAAATTAGTTAATTTAAATAATCAATACTTATTATTTAAATTATGGGAAATTAAATTTAATTAATTGATAGTGATTAATTAATTAAAGGTTGAATAATTAAATAAAATTAATTATTTAATTAAAATTAGGGAATGATTAAATTATGCAAAGATTTGATTATAGAGGAAATAAGATATATAATTAATGATTTAGAACCCTTAATTAATAGAAGAATATTTAGTGCATTAAGTTTGAACTCGTAAGTAAGACTATTTTTTGGTGTCTACAATATTATATATAAAGTTTTATCAAAAGCTCTAGCTAATAGGTCAATTCTGGATGGCGTCGTCATCATTCAAGAAGTAATTCATTTAGCTTAGACTAACAAAGAGCCATGTATAATAATGAAGTTAGACATTCAAAAGACATATGGCAAAGTCAACTAGTGATTCTTATGTGAAACACTTCAAATATTTTGCTTCTCACATCAATAGCTAAACCTAATATTCAATTGCATCTCTACACCCAATATATCTTTATTAGTTAATGACATACCAAAAGGCTACTTTGAAATATCAAGAGGCATAAGGCAAGGTGATGTTATCTCACCATTTCTTTTTATTATAATGGCTGAGGCATTTAAAAGTGAAATTAGAGAAGATCAAAGGGGTGGTAGGAAAGGGATTAAAGGAACATTCCTAAAGTGACCCATCAATAATTTTTGGATGATACAATTCTTCCTAGAGAAGTTATAATAGAGGAAGCATGATAATTTATACATATAATAAGAATCTATATGAAAGCATCATGGCAAAAAGCTAATGTTGTTTGTCTTAGATTGGTTTTGACAATTGAATGTCAACACACTTCACCAATGTCTAAGATGATGTCGAGTATGATATAGATGTTGAGCTACAGTATGTGCCAAGCCAGAGATTCAACAGGTGTTGAGAAAGATTCAAGTGTTGAGTGATAAGTGATGCCGAGTCACTATAGGTGTCGAGAAAAGAATAGATGTCAAGTGAGATAGAGTTACTATAGGAGTGGAGTGAGACAAAATTCCTATATGTGTCGAGCATCAGAAATCAATAAGTGCCTGGTAACACAGAATCAACATATGAGTTTGTGCCTTCACAAACTTATATGTAAACTATTTTTGAGCTGACTTAAGATGAATCTCAAAGGATCTAAAAGATAAGATCAAATCTTTTACATTCCCTATGTAATCAGCATGCAGCCAATCAGAAAAATGGAGAAAGCATGCAACCAATAGGAAAATTGTAAAGATTTGAGTGGGAAAGAAGAATGAATATTGATCATAGATTCATACCTAACCCTAAGTCTTTGAAGCCTTTATAAGGAGGTTGATACCCCATAATTCATATATGTAAGAGAGTGTATGGGAGAATGCTAGCAAATTTTAGAGGGGTGTAAAGACTTAGAGAAGGAAGAGCAGCATTGTAGAATCCAGTTGGTTAGAACAGAGCATCAGCACTTCGAGTAGAGAGATATCAAATTAGGAAGGATCATATCAAATTGACCAAAACAAGGATCTGGTATTAGCAATTGAAGATTGTAAGTCATCAAGTCAATACATTCTAATACTTTCTAGCCATTATATTAGGAATGAAAATCTTGTGATGATAAGTTGGTCTAACAGCCATGTTGTAAGCCTTTCAACAAGGTGCTAAATCCTTTAACAGGGTAGCATTCCAAGTGAGTGTTTGTAAATCCTTTAACCAGGTCACTTTTAATAGGGTGTAAAGTCTTTAACAAGGCATGCCTTTCATAGGGTAGACCATTGGAAGTGGTCAAACTTTGTAACCTTAAATAGTTACATATTATTGTAGTGATAATTTGTGGGTGTCATCCCCACCCCAATTTAACTTTCTCATTTTGGAGGGTTTATGGGTGACCAAAATCTTGTGTTATCTATTTTCATGCATGTCTTTATTTTTCATTTTAAATAGATATGTTATATGCATGTGAATGATCTCAACTAAAAGTTTTAAAGTTTAAAGTTAGCTACTTCTAATTCACCCCCCCTTCCCCTTAGAAGTAAATCTCCCCACCTGTAATTTCAACAATTGCTATCAAAGCCAAGTTCTCACAAGGAGAAGCCTTACAGCTTGGAGAAAAGATTTGGAAATGGAAGTCTACAAACTTGGGAAGGTCATAGAAAACTAGGTGATTGATATACAACTTGCTCTACATACTCTAGAAGAAGCCAGGGAAGAGCTGAGAAAATCCTTAAAGAGAAGAAGAGAAATTGCCATAACTAAGAATGATACACAATATAGGGAGATTGACACCTCAAAAGTGTTTGCAAATGGAGATTCCAAAGATTTTAATGTAGCAATAGTAGATCTGGTGGAGAAGAATAGAGCCCAAGTAGAAGAGATCAAAACACTCAAGATTGAACAAGAATCTCAAGCCATGATGCTTTGTGAAGTGACTGAATAGAAGAAAAGAGCCATTGAAGATAAGACTATGCTAGAAGAGGACAAGAGAAACCTTGCTAACAAATTGGAAGAAAAGTCAATTAAGCTTGCAAGAATTTCCAACATGCAGCTAAACACCCTAAGTTAGATGATGAATGCACATCATGAATTGAATGTCAAAGACATGGAGATCTCCATACTGAAGATGAAAAATGAACAATTACAAAATGACCTAAAAAGAGAGATGGAGATTGTAGAGAGCTTCAGCAAACCTAATGAGGCCATCAAGTACTTTGAATAGCTACTAAAATCACCAAGATCCAACAATGATACTTTAGGACTAGGATATACCAGCACTGAAAAAGGAGAATCATCCAAGACTGTAGAAGAAAGAAGTGACAAAGGTAAGAACACTAAAACTTCTTGTCATTTTTATGGTAAAGAGGGACATACCTCTAATGTGTGCAGGAGAAAGAATGCCCATCAACATGGCAAACCTAAAAACATGGGTCACTATCACAAGTGCAACAAGCATAGACATCAAGCACATGATTGCAAGACAAGGACTATTAGAACACTAAGATTTGAAGGTCACTACTACAATTGCAAGAAGTATGGACATAGAGCTTTTGAGTGTAGATCAAGGTCTATGTGGACACCTAATCAATCAACAAGGCCAAATAATCATGGACATCACTACAATTGGGACTACAACACCAAGTATAGTTGTCACTACTGTCAAGATTATGGACACATCCCTAAAAATTGCATAAGAACACATTTTAGTGGAAACTACAGTAGATGGTTGAGCCAAACCACATGTTTCAGTTGTTTGAAGACTAGTCATATCAACAGAAATTTCCCAACAAGGTTAACGACACCCAACTTAGAGTTCAACAAAGGAAAAGGAAAGGTAGATGATGAACACATCAGAGGAGAAATGAATAAGACTTGGAAGAAGAAAGATGGAAGCAACACATCTAATGAAGGGATCACTTCACCTAAAAGGTCAAGTGGTCACACTTCATCTAACTAAGAGAAAAAGTAATGTGGGACTGATATACAAAGCTTTATCATACACCGATTCCAAAACAAGTAAGTACTAAAGAGGATAGATTAGCATGAATAGAGATGCAAAGTTAAAACTTCAAGTTTTCACCAGTATTGCCAAGTAAGAAAAGTTCCCTTCAGATGTTGAGTAAAATCCCAAGTACATGCCAAGTTGCTTGCTAAAATTAGTAGAATCCGAGTGGTTAGGCAAAGCTGAGTGAAGGAAATTTTAGTTGAAGCTGATTAGGGGAAATTCTATTATATGTTGAGTGGTGCAAAGATAATGGATGTCGAGCAATGCAAAAATGCTTAAGATGTCGAGTGGACAGCTATAAATGCACTAAGCATTATATGCTATGAAATAAGGGTATATGATCACATTTTGAATCTTTTTTTTCATTGCAAACAAAGAGCAAAGATGAAGAAGAGTGTAGAATGATTTCCAAGTAGAGAATCTAGGATTTGAGCAGATTTTTATGAAGATTCAGCAAAGTTTCATCGATTCCAAGGTATTTATACTAGTGTCGAGCTACATAGTTTTAGATTTCTTCATGTTGAAACCCTAGATAGTAGAAATGGCCTCTAGTTCTAGGAAAATTCAGGAGAAAGAACCATTTAAATTTCAACTTTTATCAAATGAAGTTAAACAACCTAATTTTTGGTCAATCCTTAAAGTTGCATACAAAAACAACCCAACTAGAGCCCTATCTATAATTCCTCCTAAGGTAGTAATGTTCCAAGATGTTAGGAGATGTTATAATTGTAAGATTGGTGCTATTGGGGACATGGAGATGAGAGAAGCTTATGATAGGTTGTGTGATAACAAAGTCTTGAAAGAAGAATATCAAATCATTGAAAGAAAGGGTTTGACTCATGCCCTAAAATTCCTCGCTATCTTAAAACCAAATGGATCAGAATAGTATTAAGTAGGATTCATGATGGAAGTTTATGGTTAGAAGATGGCCCAATAAAAATATCAATGAGGATTGTTCATAGAGTAATAGGGTATCCAACCCTAGATTGGCCCAAAACCCTTAGAAGTGACTCTAAGGAAGCCATTGAGAAGAACATAGGAGCCAAATGGAACAAGAGAGGAATGACTATAGATATCATTCAAGATCCTCTTGTTGACTTTGCTGTTAGAATAATTTCACACAAATTTTATCAAGCTAGCAGACTCAACAATGTTCCTTGCATTGCAGTAGATGTTCGTTACAAACTTGTCAAAAAGGATCTTACTTATGATCTTATAGAATTGCAATTGCAACAAATTAATGAGAATTTAGGAGCACTAAGAAGAACTAAGGGAGCACAATGCAAATTTGGTGCAATTTTGATTTGTATATTTTTCTATGTATAGAATGAATTTCCATCCTTTGGTAAAGTTAGCTGGAAAACCAATAGGTCCATTGTAACTCAAGTAAATAAATACATTGAATAAATGGGAGGTAATTTTGAAACACTTATGACCAGCTATTTTGAAGATTTCAAGAGGTCCATGAAACAGAGATTGAGGATACTTGTTTCATTTGTTGAGCAACATGTAAATGATGTATGTTTTCTTGTGGATATGTATTATACCTATATTCAAGCAGCCATACCAAGGGTTAGATGGCTAAGACCTCTTGGTTATGAAATCAACATTGACGAGGCATTTGTAGCAATAACAACATTATTAGTAGAAGAAGTGGATAAGAGTGCACCACATTTTGGGACTTATGATGTGGTAAGATCAAAGGTAGATATGGAGTTAAAGACTACCTCCACATTGAAGAAAAAGGATAAATTGGTAAAGAAGTTCAAAGCTAAATTTGAAGAAGGGACAATTGAGGTAGAGGAAGAAGAAGATGAAGAGGTAGATGATGATGAAGATGAACAAGGGAAAGAGCCATTAGCACTAACCCAAGGCATGGGTGAGGATGTTGAGGAAGAAGAAGGTGCCGAGTAGGAAGCACCTAAGGAAAAACCCAAGAAAAGGAAAGCACAAAAATAACCTGTAGCAGAGCCAAAAGGAAAGAAGAAAGCATCCAAGCCAAGCCCAGCCAAGCCTACCACAAGGGTAGATACAAGGGAAACAAAAAAAAGTGGCCAAGGAATAGGAGAAGCAGAAAGCTACAAAACAAGGAGGGCTAGTAGAAAAGAAGAGAAGAAAATATGTGGCACCCCCAGAGATAGATGAAGAGAGAACAAAATCTGAAAATGAACAATTCAAAGTGGTAAGTCACACCACTAAATCTGACCTTGAAAATGTTTGTGATAAAATTAGGGATAATGCAGATTTAACTGGCTAACAAGAGAAGAGCATAACATAGCGGAAGAATCTATCTACACTATGATGGCCAAGTTCAAGACTACTCCACTTGAACTTGATAATTCTATGCCTAAGGAGCTAAGTTCAATTGTTGAAAATAAATGGCATTATTTCATAAACATGGATAAAGAAATAAGAGAGTCAACTTTGGCTCATGTAATGCTTGACCTTACAAAAGGTCAAATAAGCAAGGCTATGTTTCTTGTCATAACTCTTTTTTCTTTGCTTCCAATAATCTAACCAACATGATGATTCTTTGTCAAATTCATGGTTAGTCTAGGTGTTATTGTTACAAGTCTTACTTCTTCTCTAGGTTTGTATCTTTGTTCTTCTCTTTGTTCAACAACTTGGACATCATTCTGCAAATCATTGTTAGTCTCAAAGAAAACTTCAATATTCTCTCTAACAGGTTTAGAATTATCTTCTTTTCATCAAAATTATAATCCAACATTCTTTCTTTAACTCCAAACTTTTCATCCACTTTCACATTTGCACACTCAAAAATAGTCTTAGTTATCTGAATAAAACATCTATAAGATTTTCTTTTCAATGAATAACGAGGGAACATACCTTTATTGATTCTTGTATCAAACTTTCCAATATCATCATCTCTCTTTATGTAACATATACTTCCAAAAATTGTGAAATATATTACTGAAGGTGCATGTCCAAACCATAATTCATAGGAAGTCTTGTTTGTACCTTTTATGATCTGCACTCTATTCATGGTGCATATTGTTGTGTTGATCTCTTCTCTCCAAAATGTTTTGGATGCAAAATTCTCAAACATCATGGCTCATGTAACTTTTGTTATAGATCTATTTCTTCTTTCAGAAATCTCATTTGCTCAAGGGTCTTAGGTGTTGATAGTTGTCTCTTAATACCATTTTCTTCACAAAAGGTGTTAAACTCTCTTGAAGTAAAATCTTTTCCTCTATCTGATCTCAATCATTTTATCTTTACTCTAAATTCATTCTTAACTCTATTCTTCAACAAATTAAACTTTTCATATTCCTGAGACTTTTCTTTCAGAAATTATACCCACATCATTCTAGTGAAATCATCAACAAAAATCATAAAGTACCTTTCATCATAGAATCCTCTTGTTCTGGTAGGACCACTCAAATATGTATGAACAATCTCCAATTTTTTTATGGTAGTGAATTTATTACTAGGAAAAGAAACTTTTTGCTTAGCCATAACACATTCTTTGCAAACAACATTAGTAGGTTTCTTAATTTTAGGTAGATCTCTGATAGAAAATGTACTTCTAGCCTTCACAATGTTATCAAAGTTTGTATCACAGAATCTTCTATGTCATAACCAACTTTTATCCACTTTTGCAACCAAATAATTCAATTTTGTAGGGTTTAGTTGAAATACATTATCTATGGATCTTGTACCAATGCCAATCAACTTACCATCTTTACCCTTGATAATGTGTGTCTTCTTTGTGAATTGTAACTAATAACCTTTATCAACTAGCTATCCAACACTCAATAGGTTATGCTTTAATCCATCAAAAAAATAGACATCATTAGTGTTAGTCTTTCTATCGAGAGTAATAGATCTTATCCCCATAATATGATAAGTTGCATTTTTACCAACTCTAACAATTCCTCCATCATGATTACTAAACTTAACAAACTAATTCATGTCTCCAGTCATACAATGTGAACACCCACTATCTATAATCCAATCAAATTTCTTTTCAACTTTTGAAACTAGGGATTTTTCTTCTCTAATTTATTTTTCAATATCTTCTTCTTTTATAGCTACAAATCCTAATTCATCACCACTTTCACTCTGAACTCTTTCTTTAGACTCATTATCTTCATTTGCATACAAACAATCTCTAGGCCTTCTAGACCTGAAATTCTTCTTATACTTTTTTCTCTCTTTTAGCACACTTAGAATCATAATGACCAAATTTATTGCAAGTCCAACATTTAAAAACTCTCTTACCATCTGATTCTCTTCTTACAAGTAAGGAAATTTATTCTTCAATTGTTTTATCATCTCTAGATCTAGATCTTCTACTGCTAAGATAGTCTCCACTAGTGCTTGAACTTCTTGATAAAGAAGGGTTAATGCTTGATGCACTAAAATTTATTTTCACTCGAGGAAAATCTCCATATTGCTTCAAGCTCACTTTTTTTGCTTCCAATCTTCCAAGTAGAGTCTCTTTGATAAACTTCTCAATGCAAGGTATCACTAACTCAATCATTTGTGCTGTCTTCTTGAATGGTGGTGTCAAAGTTTTCAAGATCTTCCAAATAATCTCATCTTCAGTTTTGGATCTATTGCAATAATTAATTCTTGAAATAATTTATAAAATTCTACCAATATAACTTCTTAAGGATTCATCTTCCATCATCTTAGCATCTTGAAATAAACATATCCAATTCTGTAATCTAATTCTTTTAGCGTGCACATCACCTTCAAATGTAGCTTGTAAATCTTTCTTAATTTCATTAGATATTTCTAATAATTTTACTTGACTGTATTCATTCTCAAGAAGAGCTAACAATAATGCTTCTTTGGCAAGCATATTGCACATTATTAGATTTCTTTCAGCTTCACTGCAATCCTCAATTTTTCTTTCTTCCACAATCTTCTTTCCATTCTTTTTCATTAGCCAATATCCTAGACCCATACATAGAAAATGAATCTTTATCTTGTCCTTCTAGCTATCATAGTTTTGATTAGGTAAAAGCAAGTTTGAAGGGGACCCAAAACCCCAAACAAAAAAAAACTAAAATCAGGAGCTAGTTTTATAGGGACCAATAACCCAGAATATCATAGTAGAATTCAAAGGCTAGTTATAAGGGACTAGCAACCAAGTCAAGTTGGTTTAATAGGGATTAGCAACTAACATAAGCCAGCAAAACAATAGGGACCAAAAGTCTAGAAAAAACCTAGATAAAAACTTAGATCAGATCTTTAATAGCACCAGTAATAGAAGTGCTTAACATAGAAACCTCTTTGAGAGGGTCTTGAATATTCTTCATAGGAAGTTGGAGGTCTACTTTCTTAGTGCTTTGTTTGGTTCTTCTACTCAAACCACTAGCCGATAGCAATGCATGATCGGTTGAGATAGCTTCATCCAAAAAACTTTTCCAATAGAAGCAGCAGTAGCCAAGATGGAGATTCCAACTAGAGATTCCATCTACCTCTGCTTCTTACTTTCCTCATCCAGCTTTACTTGTAAAAATAGTGACTTCTCCTACAAGGAAAAAATAGATAAGTGAAGCTTTTTTAATTTCATTAAACATCCAGTTGTCCATTTCCATCCCAATATCAACTCTATCTTTGGCTTTATTTAGAAATTATAGAACATTAGCAACACCCTTAGAATCATCATTCTCTAGAATATTATTTTTTCCCATCTTTTTTTTAAAGTCTTGGTTTTGGGTATCAAGCTCATTATCTATACCAAGATTAATATCTTCATGACCGCATTTGACTAGAGAAGCATTGGCTAACACTAGATCAAGGGAAAGGGTAGCATTAACAAGGGAGTTCTCACCATGCTTCATTACAAGTGTATGGTAATCAGGTTGATTAACCCATCTTTGTTATTATTACTATTCTCCTTCCTATCATTTTTATCCTGCAAGACCTCCTTATTAACCATCTTTCCACTATCCTCTTTAATGATAGCACCCTTGATCTCAAGGCTAGTATTAATCTTATTTTTTCTTTAATGCTTTGAGAAGAGACATTATCCTTAGCTTTACCCTTATTAGAAGAGGGCTTACCTCTCTTGCTGATAGTACTAGGGGAAGAATGCAGAGAATCATAGGCCAAGATATCATCCAGGCTGAGAGCAATATCATTAGTCTCAAAAGAACACTTGTCACTCACAATATGGACCAAGAAATCATCTAAGGGGCAGTGTCATCCTCCAAATCATCCGAGCTCTAATCAGAGTCTATTTCCATTACCAGAGCCCGCTTGAAGCTATTTTTGTTTTTCATTGAAGAACCACCAAAAATCTCCTTTCCACTGGGTATGCCTTCCCCTTTCCTTTTCCATTTACTATTAAAAATAGAGTGAGTAGGGGTATTGTCTTGGAAAAACTTAGTGATAAGTAGGATTAGACCCTCATTGATGAT
The DNA here is from genome assembly GCA_028749045.1 of Cupressus sempervirens. Taxonomy (NCBI): domain Eukaryota; kingdom Viridiplantae; phylum Streptophyta; class Pinopsida; order Cupressales; family Cupressaceae; genus Cupressus; species Cupressus sempervirens. The sequence continues at coordinate 182,281,633 of CM053785.1, read as the reverse complement.
AGGTCTAGAGTCCTTATGGTTATGAACTTTGAGCCCATTGAGGAGAGAATGCACCAAAAAGTAAGGAAAGAGATTCTTTTCTTATAATGGAAGTGATTCAAAAAAAAAAAGTGGTATTGATGAACCCTTGAAACCCTACTATCCAAAATGAAATACATTCACACACAGGTGAAAACTTCCTGGCATATGTCCTTAATTAGAGAAAGATCATAAAAGTTACTAAACTTCACCTATCTCACATCCTCCTAGTCATTTTTTGAAAAGCACTTGACCACCTCATGTGAAGCATTTTATTGCTTGAAAAATCTCATACCTTCATCCAACAGCCTGATAACCTTAGTAAAGCATGAAATCTACATTAAGGATAAATTGTCTCCCATAGAGCATAACCATGTCACCATCCCAAGCTTTGTAGAAGCTATCTATTACATGAGGTTTGTAACCATGAAGTTTTTCAATATAGCTAGTTAGCTTCCCTTTCTCAAGCTAGTGCCAAACTTCCTTCTTCTTTTTCCATTAGTGGTACTTCTTAGGTTTGAACTTTTTCACTTCCTTTCCCATATTCACAAAAAGAAACCCATTGTGCAGAATGTGACTAAGAGAGCTACAATAAATACTCCAAGAAAGGTTTAGTGTATTACCTCTTGAAAGCCGAAAATGCACCCAAAATCTGTGTGAAGTCTTGGCAAACATGCAAGCACAAAAATTGTTCCATTTAAAGCAATAAATGGAAGTAGTGATGATTTGATAAGTGGACGCAGTGAGCATATCAAAATTAGATTTTACCTTCTCAAGATATGTTTCTTTCATAATTACACTTATCTTTTAAATCATCATCCATGCTTAGTTGGTCAGTCCACGTGACAATTTCATTACTTTGAGCTATCAGGTTGGCCATCCAATTGGCAAACGTGTTCATCTCACAATAGTTATGAGAAATTAACACTTTTTGAAAAAAGTTGAGGTCTTCTTTTATTTTTGAAAGAAGGTTAGAAATATTCTAGGCAGGGTCATTTTTATTGTTAAGGATATTAACAATATTTCTAGAGTCCCCTTCTAGCTAGAGGTTCCTGCAACCAGTATCCTTAGCTAGCTTGATCATATAATATGCTCCAGCTATCTCAAATTTATGGCTAGAAGTAATTCCAAGAGGAATATCTTAGGCCCTGATGATGTTGAAATTACAGTCCCTAATGACTCCCCCATAGTCAAACTTGCATGGGTTCCCTTTGGAAGCACCATCAAAATTCACCTTTATTTATCCATTGGGAGGGTATAACTAGATGGCATTCTCCCTCAAATTATCCTTTTTAAATTTACTATTTTGATTAGGGAGCTCCAAGTTGAGATTTGTTGAGGGGCCAAAATGTGATATAAAATTCTCCTTTATGTTTCTAATAATTCTTTTACCAATGATCCATGAGGGGGTGCTGGTATCTTTGAAGATTTTGCCATTCCTTTCTTTCCACAAGCCCCAAAAAATGTGAGGAAAAGAATACTGCTAGAGGATACAAACATGTTCTCCTTTGAAGGGCTACTCCAAATTTAAAAACTATCATAAAGATTCTCCTAAAAATTCCATTGCATATCCCAAAAATTCAAAATTTTCTTCCAAACATCCCTAGCATAACAATAATGAAGCAAAATATGGTTAACAAATTCCATATCATTTCTACAAAGATAGCACCAGTTGTTTATGATTGTCCCTCTTTTTCTAAGATTGCCTATAGTGAGAATTTTGTTCTATAGGGCAATCCAAAAGAAAATCTAAATCTTAGGGGTTAGACCTTAGGTCCAAGCTTTAACGCATGAGAGATCAATTATCTTCTCTTCAAAGAGGAAAGAAACTTTGAAATCACCACTTGGTTGAAGAGCTCAGATGACCATGTCTTGGGAGTTGAGATTGATACAAGAAGAAAAAAGAGAGAGTTGAATAGGGGGAAGATTTATATCCAAAGAAGATAGGTCCACCCATCTATTGTTAACCTAGTATTCATTGACTTTAACACAAAAGGTGGCTTTATAGTGCTCGATGATTTGGTCATTATTGTAAAACAAGTTTAGGGGAGAATCCCATAACTAGCTATCCTCCCAGAAACAAATAGTTTTACCATCACCCAGCTTCGATTTGCAAACTTTGGTTAGAGAACTTTTCTTATCTTCTATAGCTTTTCAAATGGAGGACACATTATCTAAGTTATTAGCAAAGAGAAAACCATTCAGAGAGGGAGAGTGTTGAAGATATTTACTCTTCTAGATTTTACTCGAATCCCTATCATCTTTGAAAACTCTCCAACCTTGTTTAGCCAAGAGGGCTTTATTCATTTCTTTGATAGGTCTAATGCCCTACCCTCCAAGATTCTTGGGCTTGAAAATAGAGTCGTAAGCAATAAGAGGAAGTATTTTTTTTATTCTTAGTCCAAAAACACAAAAAAAATCTTTGAATTCTCTACATAGCATCAAGATACTTAATAGGCATTTTAAACAAACTAAGAGCATAGATGGAGAAACCTTGAAGGCAAGATTTGAGAAGAAGAATTTTACTAGCTTGACTTAGCAAAGTACCCTTCTAGCCTGCAAGTTTTTTGTTGTGTTTGTCAATGAGCATTTCCCAGAAGGAATCAGGTAGCTTGGAACCAAGGGGGCAGCCTAGGTATAAGCTAGGGAGGGAAGAAATACCATGGCCAAAAATCTTAGAGATTTTATTGTCTCTCCAAGGGAGTAATTGCAAAAAAGATAGAGCTCTTCTCCCAATTTATGAGTTATCCTAAGGCTTTAACATAGAGATTTAAAGCATTCTTGTAACTCTTAGCTTCCTTCACCATGGCAATCCCCATCAAAATCATATCATCCACAAACTATTCATGAGAGCTAGCATTGGATATAGAAGAGGGAAAGAGGCCATCGATACAACTTTGAGCATTGAGATGTTTAATGTATCTTCCTAGGCATTCTACCATAATAATAAATAAGATAGGAGAAATGGGATGCCCTGCCTGAGCCCTCTAGAAGGAGAAAAGAAATTAGAAGAGGAACCATTGACCAGGACAGCCATAGAAGTCATTGACACAAGTTGAGAAATGAGTTGGATGCATATTTTCCCAAAACCAAAGCACACCGCGATCTTAAATAAGAAGCTCCAGTCCACTCGATTGTAGGCCTTGGATAGATCCAACTTCATAAGGAAACCTTGATTTTGAGAAGCCATCATATAATGGATGTTTTCATGAGCAATTATAACCAAGTCTAGAAATTGATGACCAAGGACAAAGCCACTCTATTCAAGAGAGATGATATTTAGAAGGATAGTAAGGATTCTTAGGGTAAGGACCTTGGAAATGATCTTGTAAATAGAGTTGCAAAGACTAATAGGATAGAAATATCTAGAGTATTAGCCCCCTCCTTTGGAATGAGACCTAGAATGGTGGCATTAAGCTCTTTCAAGAGGCATCTGGCTCCAAAGAACTCCTTGATAGCATCACACACATCTTTATCAAAAATGTACCACTGCATTTGGAAAAAATTCATCGAGAAACCATCAGGTCTTGGCACTTTTTCACCTTCAAAAGAGAAAATAGCTTTTTGGATTTCAATAGCAAAGGGGATTACAACTAAAATAGAATTTTTATGGTTAAAAATGATGGAAGGAATATTCTCCAGCAATTGTCTTTGCCTGGAATCACATAGATTTTGGTCGAAAGAAAGTAGAGAAGAGAAAAAATCATTCATTTTGATAGTAATATAATCCTCATTATTGAACTCTTCATGACCAATCTTGAGATTAGAGATTCTATTAGTGTCTCTATGCTTCAAGGTAGTGATATGGAAGTATCTAGAATTATGGTCCCTTTCCTTGAGTCAGATATCCCTAGACCTTTGTCTCTAGTAAGACTCTTCAAAGGAGATGACATTATGGAGTTTAGACAAAGTCTCATTTTCTTCTTTGATAAGCTCCTTTGAATACCCATCTACTTGATTTTTTTTCTTGAGTCACCTGAAGATCCTTTTTTAAAACATCTTTATTTTTAAATATGTCACCAAAGGAATACTTATTCCAAGCTTTAACTCTATCTTTGACAATTCTAAGTTGTTTTTGAAATTTTGAACATAGTTGTACCTTCTACTTTAGTTTGCACCAAGTGTTATAGAAATCTTTGGAATCCTTGTGTTGCATCCACATTTTCTCAAATCTAAAGTGAAAATGTCTCTTCTTACCAATGGTATTAGCAACAAATGCCAAAGGGAAATGGTTTGAAGCAATTTTGGAAATGGACAGGAGAGAGCAATTCCAATCTTGAATCCACTAATGAGAAGCCAAAACTCTATCTAGCCTTGCTTGAATGCAATTCTTCCCAATCCTTTTATTTGACCAAGTAAACTCAACCCCTTTCAAATCAAAATCAATAAGACCTTCATGGTTAATAAAGTCCATAAGGTCCATTCTACCATCTAGATGAGAAATATTACCTTCCATATTCTCATGGTCATATAAAGGAACATTGAAATTACCTATAAAGAGCTAGTTGGGTTCATCAAAATTATTCTTCAAATCCTTTAGATTAAACCATAAAGTCTTCTTAGCTCTAGCTGAGTTAGGAGCATAAATGTTGACTAAGATCCAGTCATAGTTAAGGTTAATATGATGAAATTTAACCATAGTAAAAAAATAAATCTCTATGAGGGTCGTACCAAAAATAATCACTTCATTCCAAAGAGTAAGAATTCCTCCAGAGCCTCCTTCAACACTACTAGCAGCCTGACCAAAACTCTTGAGAACTTTAATTTTTTTTGCTTTATCTTTAGACATTTTGGTTTCTTGTATAATAAGAATGTTATGTTTGTGATCTAAAGCAAGATTTCTGACAACTTCCATTTTATGAGGACCATTTAATCCCCTTACATTCCAAGTGATGAATTTTATATTTTACTTGGGGTAAATTGAAGGATGCTAGTTTGTTTACCATCCGTAATATCCTGCAACCTCTCTTGAGCTTTGTCGACCTTATTGCCTTTCCTTCATCTTTTCTTGGGAGACTTGGTTGAGACTTTGAAAGATTAAAAACTAACATTTTTTTTTTACTTCTAGTAGCTTTAGCAAGAGTCAATATTGCCACACTAGATTTCTTAGGATTAGCCTTCCTATCAACCTTGTTAGGCTTAGACACCTTCAAGATTTCATCAATAGAAAATGGGGATGAAAGAACTAGAATGGGTTGGGTAGAAAGATCCATGGACTCATAGTCTTGCATGAGGCATTGACTCTTTATGGATGGGGGAAGATCCTCCATTTTTAAGAAATCACTAGGAATAGAGCTACCAGTAAGCACAAGTGAGAGCTCTTGCCCAATACCCGACTCTGACTGGTCAAACCTTACTATAGGAGACACATCCAAAGAGAATCCTTCTCCATATGGGTCAAATTAAGTCTCCTAGTTAGCTTCTAATGCTAACATTATTATCAAATAATCCCCCATAGGGGGGCTCTGGGCATACCTAGCAACATGATGCTCCATCACTTTTTGGGAGTTCAGCTTAAGGGTCATTGAGACCTCATGATTTTTCATATCATGGGATTCTTCTCCTTCCAAAAAAAATAGTCTCAGGGCCCTTAGGATCCAAGACAGTATTCAAGTGTTGGTCCTCAATAGATGGTTTAACTAAAAAGGTATTCTCCAATTTAGAAACCTTAACTAAAGCTTTTTTTGGCCTCCATACCAAATTATGCTTGTTATTCTTTTTTAGCTTCTTATGATGGCCTGGGTTCTTCCTAAAATTAATATTTTAAGTTGGCTTGGGTGGGTTAATCCTAGATTTAGTTTTACGAAAAGCCTTCACCCAATGACCCACTTTTCTATAGTAAAAGCAAGCACCGAGCATATCTTTAAATTCCAAATCATGTGACTATATATGAGAAATATGTTAGCAAGAAACACTAATCTATCAAGAAAACAAAGCATTAACTAGCATAAAAGACATAACATATATGAGAGACAAAGTGAAACCCTCAAATGAGAATATGAGCCATGGAATGGCTCTCCCAATGAGGATGGTCACTTGATTTAGGGATGAGTCTATTTGATAGGATTTGGGATGTATGCTCAAGCTTCAAAACTAGCTTCAATGGAGATTTTTGGGATTTTTGGTGTGGATGCATGCAAAAGTATGGATTTTGGCTTCAAAATGGCGTTATAACTTTACTTGATGGATTGTGATTGAAATGGATTGGGAGGGGATTCAATTTATAGGCTAAGGGCTTGAGGGATGGAGGGCTAAGATGGAAGGAAAGATGAAAGCTTAAAGAGGGCTAGGATGCACTCAAAAGGGAGCACATGGATTGTGCTTGTTTAGCACCAATCAAGGAGTGACACATGTCACAAGGTGAGTGGATGGAGGAAAGGGGAAGGATGAGTCAACAAAGGAGGCTCAAGGGATAATATCTTCATAAAGACCCTTTATGGCTTGTAAGAGCTTGTAAGAGTCTTTATGGCTTTTGTAAGAGCATTCATTGTTGGGTGGTTGGGATATTTTGGAGGGAGTTGAGATTGTTGACTTTCCTTGGCTTAAGAAAGTCTTAAGCTTGCTTAGGGAATGTGACAACATTAGGGGGTAGATTAGGCTTGGGTTTAGGATTAGATTAGGCTTGTTAGAGATTTGCAAGTGAATGGCATTCATGAGGGTGGGTGAGTTAGTGGCTAAGCTTGGTTAGTATGGGTGGATGGGGTGGATTAGGCTAAAAAGAGGGTTTAGGAATAAGTTAAGGGTTATTAGATTTGAGGGTTTCATTTATCAAATAGGTTTATTTAATAAATGGGGATTTTGGATTTAGATAGAAGATTAGGATTTAATTGATAAATAATAGGTTATTTGATTTATCAATTAGGACTATAGATGATTAATTAAATTAATCAGCTAGGGGATGGCAAAGGATTAATTAAATAGGAATTTAATTAATGATGCCTTTAGAGATAACTAAATAGTATTATCGAAGTGATGTAATCAAATTTAGGTGTCTACAGTGACCATTTGCCAAGTTTGGAGACGATGTCAATCTTAGTTGGGAGATCTTTCATTTGATTAACTTTGACATAGATGTAGGCATAAACTAACCTAGCTTTGGAGGTTGTTAGTTTATCAATCATTAGGAGACTCCCAAAGGACTCTACCAAACCCCTAAAAATATCCTCATTCTATAATTCCAATGGGAGACCCAAAAGTCTGACCCATCTTAGGATGGAAAGGAAAAAGTTATCTAAAAGATCCATATTGGGCTCCCACTTCTTCATAGTAAGAGTGTTATTAGCTAATTGGTAGGGTCTCCCACATAGGACCAAATATCTATCATCATGGCATGTGAAAATAAAGGACAGGAAACCTCTTTGCATGACCACAATATCCACGTGACCATGAAAGCACCATTTTTTCCTCACCAATAACTTGATGTTGTTGATAATTAGTCTTGGGCCCATGAACTTCTCCACTAGGGTTAGATTCATCAAGGAAATGGAATGGTTAACAAGGGGGTTAGGGATAAAGATTTTTAAATCCCCTTTTTCCTAGAAAGCAAAGGTCATAATAGGGGGAAAAGAACCCTACCCAATGGAATCTTACCAAAGAGTGAAGCTCGATCTTTCTTTTGTTTAGGTACTTGATTATCAATGCTAATAGGTTTTGTATTATTAGGTCCATTGGAGGAAAAATTTGGTGCCCCCCATGGAGAAGGGGGACCCATAGGTCTCTTGAGGAGCTCCCAGATTCCAAGCAAAGAGAGTTCTTTGGAACATTGTCATTTCCCAATAACCCAAGCTACTCTTTTTCCACCCCTTCTAGTTGTTGAGAGATCAGACAAAAATCCTTCCCCACCAAACTTAAATTTATCTAACCATTCCTCTATTTATAGAGAAAATCCCCATGACCATTTTCTAGAAGCTTCTTCCCACCCAATTCGCCCAGTTCACCCAAACCACCCATTTAAAAAAATTATTGACAAATATTATTACCAAATTCCACGTATCATAGTTAAATCCATCTAATTTAGGTCTTTATTTCTTGAAGTGACTTGCCATTGATCTCCTTAAGCTATTAAGTGTGAACAATTGATGTCAATCCTAAGAATGAGGAAGCATAGACATAACAGTGTTCCTATGATTTTCAGATTTGATTGATGAAGAGTATTTTAAAAGAAAGAAAACAATAGCAGTAACAGAATTGGATTTTGTATTCTTGGAACTTAGATTCTTTTCATCTATGTTCTCATCAATGCCAAAAGGGGAGATTATTAACATGAATTTTGATGATATTCCTTTGGAGGATTATCCTAAGCATTGGAGAGATAGTTAGCATGAATGACATGTTCCATTCATGACTATATTTTTCATTGATGTCAACATAGTATTATTTCTCTAAAGACCGGTAGAGTAGTAGACAAAAAACAAGGTCATATAGACTATTTATTGAGGATGAGATCAAGTGCAATGGAGGATATGTTTTATATTTTTCCTCGATGATGTGGACAAGTTTGCATGCAAAGATTCAAAGATATGGGAAAGTTATTCAAGAATTATAGACGATAGTGTATAAACAAAGTACTTGATAAGTGGTTTCTAATATTTGGATTGTATCTCTTAATAGGGATAGAATCATTATGAGCTAAGTTAGAAAATGACAATAAACAACATGATGATGATGATGGTGATGTTAGCATGTGCACAAGGTCAAAGGTCACACATGTGAGAAGTTGTAAAGACTATGAGCTAACAGTGTTGTTTAATTGTAAAATAGTTGTAATATCTTAACAAGGTCCTATTATAACTAATTGGAAAAGCCTCAAAGCTAACTCAAGGAGTTATTTTGAGGATATGGTATAAAGTAAGGTTATTTTCCTTATGGAGAAGAGTGTGATTTATGTGGATTTGAGTGTAATATGCAAAGTACTTGGTAAATATGAGTAAGTGATCCAAGGGATTATTGGATGCAAAGTTGGTGATCTGGTATTGATATCAAAAGAGGTTTGGTCTAGTCAAGATGATAGAGAAGGAGTTCAAGTTATTTTATTTCTATTATTCTACAAGGAATAATGTAGAGATCAGTTGGAGAGTGAGTTCAGTGATCTTTCCTCTAAAGTTGTTTGGACAAAGTGTCTATCTACCTTGTACAACTCCTAACAGGGTTGGCAAAACTCCTAATAGGGTTAGAATCTCCTAATAGGGAGTGATATATATTGAATGTATTTCATTAACTCCTAATAGTTTCCATCCTCTTACAAGGAAATTTTATATTAGTACATCATTTTCTAGGTACCATACCCACCAAGGTTTTCCCTCTGATCAAGGACTTCCCTAGTTGACAAATATGGTTTTATTGTGTATGTGTATCTTCTTATGGTTTTTGGTTATATTGTTCACATGGTTAAGGATTAATAAGTTTGATAAAAAAATTAATGATTAGATAACCGATTCACCCCCCCTCTCTCATTTATCTTGGTGGGATTTACTTTCTAACAACACCCTCAAGTAATGATATTTGATTGATATGGCCTTTGATGTTGCATGATTGGATTCTTTGGGATATTTATGGCACTTGTATTATCACAATAAATAGTAACAGGCTTGGTTACTTTTCTTGCATTCCTTCCAATATTTTTTTGATCCATACAATATTTGAACAATTGATTGCAACAACAACATATTCAACTTCAGCAGTAGATTATGAAAAATAACTTTGTTTGTTGCTTATCCATGTAATCAACCTTTTTCCTAAAAAGAAAGCTCCACCACTTGTGCTTTTTCTATCATCAACATTTCCATCCCAATCAACATCTATGTATACTTTAAGATTAAAGTCATCCTCTTGTTTATACCATAGGCCATAATCTTTATTTCCCTTGAGATATCTAAATATCCTTTTCACAATAGTCATATGTGTCTCCTTCAGATTAGATGAAAATATTGCAACAATTCAAGCAGCTAGAGAAATATCTAGTCTACTATTTACAACATATTGTAGCTTTCCAATCATAGATCTATATAGTATTTGATCAACCTCACCACTAGTGTCTTCTTTTGATAATTTCACTCTAGTCACCATGGGTGTACCATCTGGTTTAGACTCATCCATCCCAAATATTTTCAAGATTCCTTTCACATATTTAGACTAAGTAACATAAATATCTTTCATTGTTTCATGAACTTGTAATCCAATGAATTTTTTTAACTCGAAAAATATTGACATTTCAAATTCACTACTCATTTGTTCAACAAATGTCTTACTCAACATGTCATTTCCTCCAAATATTATGTCATCAAAAAATATTTTAACAATCAACACCATATCTTCAAATTCATTCTTCAAATATAGATTATTCTTCTCAATTGTTATATAAAATCCAATCTTAAAATCAAATAAGACTGTAATCTTTCATACCATGCTCTTAGGGCTTGTTTTAGTCCATACGATTCTTTGTTCAACTTGCAAACTGTGTTCTTCTTTTTAGGTTCAATGAATCCTTTAGCTTATTAAATATAGACTTCCTCTTCAAGTATTCCATTTAGAAATGCAGATTTTACAATATGTTTGCATTGAATGCATGGTCAAACATCTTCTATCAATAGAACTCTACTTGGTATCCAAGATAATGCTCCAGCACAATTCACTTCTATTTCTTTTAGAGAATTTAGTTGATATTCAGGTTTACATTCCTTTGATCTATTAATTAATACAATATTCTTAGCCATAATAACTTTTACATGCTCTCTCAAGAAATTATGAATGTCTAGGACTTACTGCTCAATTGACTCGCCAAAATCTTTTTTTGTAAAATGAATTAGTGCATTATATGTCTAAGAATTTGCATTAGGGAAAAATCACCCAAAATCAAGGAACTCAAGCACAAGCACAAGAATAGACCAAAAGAGTATGATCAGAATAACAATATTAAAATAAATTGATGATATGTCATGTACATACACACTAGGAGTGCTTGAATATAAAGGCCTCTGGAATGCTTCTAGAATGCCTAGGAATCAACACATTGATAAGTCTTACAACCAAGCACATGTCCATTAGGAGTGGATTATCCTCCATTAAGCATAGGAGTAAGTGTGATGATGAGAGGATAAGCCTACAAAGGTGTAGCACATAAAATTATGTTGTTGACACAATGTGCTAAAATAAGAGTACGAATAACTGTGTTGTCTACAGGACAACTTAGTTAATTATGTAAACTCTATGTTGTAGACACCATGTTCTGAATTAGAGTTGCTTACTCCTATGTTGTCAACAAGACAACTCATAAGAGTATGCAAAATCCTAGGTGTCAACCTAATAAATAATAAAATAATGCATTGACCTAAGTAAACTTAAGTAAAGTGAAATAAGTAAATACTTATTTACACCAACACCCCCCTTTAAGTACAACTTAGGGGAATGCACCTAAGCTTACAAAAGCTAAGATAAAAAATGCATGATGGGTCCTCGCTACTAGGCCATGTTAGGTACCTATGTACAAAATGCAATGCAATCTCTCATAAAGCAAAGAAAGAGGGAAAACCTCATGGGAAAAACCCTCCCTCAAAAAGAGAGATGAAAAAACAAGATGCATGGATGGATGGAGTAATCAAGACCCCCCATTACAACATACATCAAGTATATACAATAGAGAAGTATGAGAAGAACACAATCCCAAAAGAGGAAAAGGTCCCCCCCAAAAGAGAGAAGAAGAAAGGAGACAAGGTAGTCCCCCCCCCCCCTAACAAATGTAGAATGTCGATCAGTGATAGTTGTGCCAATGTAGAAGTTGATCCATGATTGCTAAATAATGTTCCTCCCCTTTGGAAGAAACAATATCATAGGTAGACATGAGATGCTTCCCCAATGTGTAGAAAGAATCTTGATGATGAATGGTGTCTCTGAAACCTACTCAACTATCCTTGTGTTGATACTAATTGTTGCCCCTTCCAATACTACTAAAAAGAACAATGTCAGATCTGGCAAGGATGGATATAGAACATATTCCAAAGAACCATGTGTCTCCTCAAATGATAAAGAGACCTCCTACAATTTTTGTACATAAGGATTCATAATCATATCAACCTGTGAAGACTGATCATGTAGAAAATGGATAGGAGGGTTAAAGTGAGCCCTCACAACAATTGAAGAAGGATCTTCTTCATCAAGGAGAAGATGTATATCATCAATTATGTCTCCCAAATCTTCTATGTATGACTCCACAAACAAACCTAAAATATCTGCTCTGTAGATATCCACTGATGCTAGAGTTGGAAGACAAGGTGTACACTATTGTGCTAAAATGCATGGAGCTATCACTATGGCAATATATGTAAGGAAACTTGGCAACAAAGAATATAATCGTTTCCACATAACCCATAATAAATCTAAAATAAACACGGAATTAAAATCCACATGCAAGAGAATAGACAACATACCCACAAAATGTGACACAAGATATACCCTGGGAAACCCTCATTGAGGTAAAAAACCCAGCCTCCAAAAGCATCCATCACCATGTATTATTCAGCAAAAAATACCATTTCCATACAACCATAGAAGCCTTCATGGCCATAGCCACAACCGAGCAAACTATGTGAACAAGCATGAATCCACACATCCCATGCCATGCTTTCAACCTTCACAAATGCTCCCTTGGCTAACCTGTCAAGCCTTGTCCCACTCGACTCTTGCCTTTTGTCTTCTCCTTGTCACTCTCTATACAACAACTACCCTTGTGGCTGCTTATACAGTAGCAAGTCCCACAAAACCACTAAGTGGTATTACATAAACCATGTGCTAAAACCATGTGCTACCTAACCCACTAACCCCACAGTTAATATTGGGCATTTAATTCTTTTCCCCAATATTAAATAATTACATAAAATATTTTTACAATGTTACAATACAACTCATCAAAAATATTCTATGGGAATCTTTACATGTTGTACGTCCATCTAGGTACAATAAAATAAAATATAACAATATTATGCAATGTGTGCAACACCCATTATCTCAACAATCTCTCACTTGTTGTATACATTGCATAGGGTCAATCTGTAGCCACATAAATGAAAAAGGGAACAATCCCTCCCAGCACATCTACCATCATGGATCAAAATACACCAAGTGCTCCATCCTAGTACCCGCGACAAAATCAAAGTATCCAGCATCTCAAACATGAATGATCTCACCTCCTATTATGTCACTCCCACTGGACATACATAGAAGCCATCCAAAGAGAAAGCCACCCAACCTGTCACATTAGAAGATCATAAAATCTTGTACCAATTGAAATTCCTAGCACAAAAAATAAACCTGATCCAAAGGTAATCACATGTATCCGTAGTTGTCAAAATATCCATAGCTGAAATAGCACCCACAACAAAGTGCCAAACCCATCCAACTATCCATACCTCAAAGGTATAACAAGTGAATCTTATATCACCTGACATATCCAATCTGAAACTTGCAATCACAAGCCTCAAGAGCAATACCTGCCACATATATACCAAGAAGCTCCCACTACAAAAGATAATGTCAAATCTATAACCAATCCACTCACAACATCTCAAAGAAGTGAATCCATGTAGTATCAAGGACATCCACAATACATAAACTGATATCCTACAAGAAAAAAACTCTCATAACAAGTCTCTAATAGTCTCCCAAGTTCTCCACAACCAACAGAGGAAAGAGATAAAGGAATAACCATGTCATCTCTCACATGAAATACATGAGCACAAACCAGTGATCACAATCTCTAACCAATCTCAAATCCAATGTAAGAAAAACTGAACATCCAGGAAGATAACCAAGACCAGAGAAACCATGCAAATCATAACCTGTATCATGTCCTTCTACACACACCTCTAGATGTAAACTATGCAAGTATGATCTCCATAAAACCCCAACAAGAAGCCTCAACAACACCCAAACCATACCATATAACTCATCATGGATGTAATCCTCTCACAAGAAGATCAAACTCAATAAACCATTCCTAAACCAAGGAAAATGCCCAATATAAAACCATCTCCTAAACTCAACTAGCATAACAACATATTCTCATGGAGATAACCAATGCTAAACCATCTCTCAAATGAACCCTCCAGAACTAACTCATGTACCATAGCTCAAGATCCATATCCATGAAAAGACAAGCATAAATATAATGCAACTGAGAGAAACAATGCGCTATACCTCTCAAGTAGCAAACTGTCGAGTAGACCAAGAGTGGGGAATGAGAATGCTCATCAAGATACCCAAGTCTCCAACCAAGACTCATCTAAGAAAAATCTCCTCTCAATTCCATATCAGGTGACTGCCCCTCGGACTTCCTACTGAAACCATCAACCATCCCAACAAATACTTCTCTAATCCAAGAGAAATTAGCGTCACCACCGTCTCTAAGTATCCATGAGCACCTGTAACCAATCAATCCATGCCAACTCCAAATGCAACATAGCAATATCATGAAGTATCCAGCTTATGATTAGTGTACTCAATACCAAGAAACTAAACCAAGATCAATGTCAAAGTTCCAACCATGGCCTCAGGAACATAAACATGACAACATGATCTTACCATCTCAACTAAAGAGATAACATGCTCCATATGAACATACTATAACATGTCACAACTCTAAACGCGTATCAAGAGTATACCATGACATAATAAAGAAACCATCCTCATACCAAGGATAATATGTCAAATAAAAGTATAAACCACACCTTTACCAAGAACCCTATGAGTCCTCAAGATGCAACCATCTCCACACACCATGAAGAAAACCATCTCCACATACCAGGAAGAACCATCTCCACATACCATGAAGATAACCAAGAACTCCATGAGTCCTCAAGATCTAACCATCTTCAAACACCATGAAGATAACAAGTGAACCATGCAAATGTCAAAGACACTTCTGCAGCAACAGGATCTAAGGCAAACCTCCAACATCTGCAAACACTCAATAAATATATCAATGCCAACAACTCCCACTCAATCGTGGTACCAAGCCACCTATGGCATCATAAAATCCATCTCCTACTTGAAGATCCAAACCAAACCAAGAACTAATCCTGCACTGTCACCCCATCACTGTCACAAGCTCCCACTAAACTGTGTATCCAAGCTATCCATGACATCATGATGAAAAATAACCATCCTCTAACCATGAGAATCAACCAAGGCATCAAACCATCAAAGAACTCAAAGTGCACATCATGAGCTCCTTAAAAGAAACCAAATAACCATGATCCTCAACCAAGAAGATATACCACCATAACCGAATCAGAAATCCAAGCTAATGAACATCAAGGATGTACTTGTATAACCAATCATGTCATGCCAAAATCCATGGCACCATGATCACATCCATGAACTGAGCATCTAGTTCTCAATATGTCCAACCTGTCAGCATAGTCAACCACAATCATCCACCACGACTGTACTTGGTAACAACATCTCATCCCTTCTACATGAAGAAAATAGTAAATCATGTGACTTAAGGCATAGACAACCCAAATCCAAGCCACCAATCTGAATATGCATCAATAATGAAAGATCAATGGGCAAAGACAACCCATAACCAAGCTATAAATGCAACCTGTAAGTATAGACTGCTTACAACACTGCACAACTTGTAGATCCAACAAGTCATCATGCATATCCAAACTAAACACTGATAACCATATCATCATGAGACCAATCTAAAATATGAACTGAGTATACAATGACATCAAATCTTAAATCTCCAATGCCATAAACTCACAATGTTACCATAGTCAAAATATATTAATAAACTATTTAGATCAATATATCACCAAATAAATCATGCCAAACCTACACCAAATCTGAACCAATGTGTAGAGCTCTCCAAGAGCTTTCTGTTGACTACTCGAAGTCCAAAATCCGACTCCGTATGCCCAAGTTATGCCCTAATCCGTGCTCAAAATAAATAACATCTGACTTTAGGGCTCTTAAAACCTGACAAAATTTTAAAATTATAGAACCAAACCTACACCATGTTGTAGTGCTCTAAATTAACTTTCCAATGCCTGTAAGAACTTTGAAATTCGATATTCTGAGAGAAAGTTATGGCCATTTTACTAAGACAGTCTTTTTACCATTTTCAGTACAATTTTTCATATATTTTTTTTCAGTGACAAAAATTTTGACGGGATTAAATTTGACGGCCATCACGGGCTGAAACTAAAAAACTCTTTCATTTCCTCTGAACATGGCCAAACTAGGGCATATTATATATCAAAATTTATGGAAATGTTGACCCGGATCCAGTGGTGAGGTCTGTTTTTACCCAGGAGGTCATTTCTTCATGCTACCCCCCAAAACCCTCATTTAAATGAAACATCCGAAAAAAATCCTTTTGTCCAACAATTTCACATGCCCAAATCTTTTAACATCCCATCATAACAGCAAATCCAAAACCCTTAGATCTGCAATAAATCATTCATATATCTTGTCCTTTCTTTTATCCTCTCATGCATTCCCATGGATTCAATATAGGGTTACAATAATAATAAAACCATAGCTCTGATACCACTTGTAAGGAAACTTGGCAACAAAGAATATAACTGTTTCCACATAACCCATAATAGATCTAAAATAAACACGGAATTAAAATTCACATGCAAGAGAATAGACAATATACCCACAAAATGTGACACAAGATATACCCTGGGAAACCCTCATTGAGGGAAAAAACCCAGCCTCCAAAAGCATCCATCACCATTTATTATTCAGCAAAAAATACCATTTTCATACAACCATAGAAGCCTTCATGGCCATAGCCACAACCGAGCAAACTATGTGAACAAGCATGAATCCACACATCCCATGCCATGCTTTCAACCTTCACAAATGCTCCCTTGGCTAACCTGTCAAGCCTTGTCCCACTCGACTCTTGCCTTTTGTCTTCTCCTTGTCACTCTCTATACAACAACTACCCTTGTGGCTGCTTATATAGTAGCAAGTCCCACAAAACCACTAAGTGGTATTACATAAACTATGTGCTAAAACCATGTGCTACCTAACCCACTAACCCCACATTTAATATTGGGCATTTAATTCTTTTCCCCAATATTAAATAATTACATAAAATATTTTCACAATGTTACAATACAACTCATCAAGAATATTCTATGAGAATCTTTACATGTTGCACGTCCATCTAGGTACAATAAAATAAAATATAACAATATTATGCAATGTGTGCAACACCCATTATCTCAACAATATATGCATGTGGAATGTGTTGATGTGGTGATGTCATGCTACAACATAGGACCCCACATATCTGAATCTATTGAATCATTATCCTTGTTGTCACTATCAATTTCCACAATGTATGAAGTGCAGAGAGGAGTAGAGGATAAGCTAGGGGAATTTTCTTCAAAGTGAGCATTCCTCTCTATGAATATATCATGAGTCTTAGGATCCATAAATCTATATACCGTAACACTATCTTCATATCCAATGAAAGTACAAGGCCTTGGTGGTGGTGCCTTCCATTCCCTGGAAGATATGTTTGCCCATGCTGGACAACAAAAAACTCTAAAGTGTTTCACAACTAGTTTTCTGTCGCACCATGCCTCAAAAGGAGTCTTTCCATCTAAGGCATTATGACGAGACCTATTAAGTATGTGATTGGCACTGCTTATTACTTCAACTTCAAGAGATGGATCAAGAGACTTGGCTTGAATCATGCAACTTGCCATTGACTTAAGAGTTCTAATCCTCATTTCTGCAACACTTGTCTTTGTGGATTGAATGCTACTAGATTTTGAAGATGAATACCCTCAAGTTTACAAAAGTCTTTAAGTCTTAAGTTCACATATCTGCTTTCATTGTCCATACGAAGACCCTTGATGGCTTTCCTTGATTACTTTTCAACATGACTCTTGAAGGCTAGAAACTTATCAAAGACTTCATTCTTGTGATCAAGAAAGTAGACCTGTGTGTAACATGAAAAGTCATCAATGAAAGTGAGAATGTAGCGACCCTTGCAAACTGATGTTATTGCAAAAGAACCTACTAGAACTATGTGAACTAGCTTAAGAACAATTGATGCTCTCCAAGACTTCCCTTTATCATACTTCTCTTCTAGATGCATATCCATTGAACAAGTTGAACACTCGCCCTCAGAAAAGTTGTTTGTAGGTGGACCTTTGACCATGTTGTTTGAGAAAAGATGATGAAGATAGTGGAAGGCAAGATGACCATACAACTCTTGTCATAATTTACTTTGTGAATGAGATTGAGTCAACAATGCATGTGAAGGAGACATAGGCACAAAGTGGGAAAAAAAATAAAGTCTTTTGTGATGATTGAATTTACCCACTGCAACCACTAAATCAGCTTTAATATTGTGCACCATTACTCAATTAGGAAGGAACTCAACTTTATTGCCATCTCCATAGTGAGTGATTTGGTAGATTGAAAGGAGATTAGAGCTAAGGTTGGGAACATAGAGAACATCTTTAAATTTTCCATTTTCTATCTCCACATGTCCTTTCCCTTCAACTTCCATTTTGGTGTCATCTCCTACAAAGATGTGTGGTACCTTAGACTGCTTCAATGAAGAAAAGTCTCCTTTTGAAAAAACCCATATGATACGAGGCACCTGGGTCAAGAATCCATTCCCCTAAAGAACTTGAACTAGCCATAAGTGCTTTCCCTTTTCCCTTTGAAGTGGGTGGAGTTGAATCCTTGGAAGCATTTGGCACATTGATTTTTTTCTTCCTAAGTAGGTTTTCCAACTCATTGATTCTCTCAGTCTTGCAATGATGCTCATCATGATTTGGTTTCTTACAATATGCACAAAATAGTTTATCCTTCTTGTCATTATTTCCCTTCTTGTTGGAAGAAGAATTGCCTTGCTATGAGGAGGAAGATTATTGTGTCTCTGATTGTGATTTTTGCTTCCACTACTTTTTCTTGTTGTTGGAAGAACTTTTGCCACTTTTATTTGATTGGTTCTCATTAGTAGCCACCAATACCTTTTTCTTTGATGACTTGAGATTTCCCATATCTATCAACTTCGATTCTTCCAACATCAACATTTTTGCAAATGCATCAAATGTAGGCTTAGTGAAAGCACTTCCCATGGTCAACCTGTGAGTGTTGTAACTCGACACAAAAGATGCATACTCTGAAGGTAGCCTCTTCAAGATGTGATGGATCAATTGATCATCCTTCATGGGATTACCACAATCTTTAAGTAGTGCTCTTAGTTCATTGGCTTAGTTGATATAATCTTGAATTGTATCAAAATTTTGAGGATCCAAGAGAAGTAGTCCATCCTCAATCTGGTATCCCTTTTCCTCATCCACCTTACCATACAACCCTTCAAGTTTGTCCCAAGCAAACTTGGCTTCCTTAAAGCTAGAAATGTGGAAGAAGAGATATCTATGAACACAACTCCTGATAATTCCTAGAGCCTAATTGTCTTTAATTTGCCAATCAACTAGTGTTGTAGCATCAATGGGTTTTACAATTGTACCATCAACATATAGATTTAAACCTTTTTCCATTGATCTACTCCATACAATATCTTTCCATGTAGTATAATTGTGTGAGGTTAGAAGTGGAGTTTTAGGTGAAACCATTATGTAGAAAATGAATAAGAGCACAAAAGGGAGACACAAGAACATAAGAGACACCCCCCTATTCACTCAATCAAAAGACCCCCTCCCAAAAAAAAAAAGCTTTTGGCACTTTATATGTAGTGAGTGTACAATAGGCCACTTGCCAAAATGTATAAAGTGGACTTTTGATTTTTCTATTTACAACTGCCTTTTGAGGCTCAAATCTATCACTAACCACTGTAACTTAAATGTACAATAATTTTGAAAAGTAATCAAAGTAATATAATGCAAAAAAGGACCTAATTTTGAAAGTGATATTTTTGTCCACACAACCCATAATCTGATTGTAGATCTGGAAAGTAGACAAAAAAATTATGCAATTTCAAAAAAAAGGAACCAGAAAATGTGTCTAAATGAGCCCGTATAGAGCGTTTGAAGTTGCAAAATGCAAGATTGGACAAGTATAGTCACCAAAAATGCAATTTTTGACAAATCCATGCACCAAAACCAAAAAAAAATAGCACCACTAAAAAGTTTAGGAAATTCTACCCAAAATAAAGAAAAATTGCACTTGATTTAGAGTCTGGATGACGAAGTTATGACCTCCCAAAGTCAAACTGTTAAATCAAAACTGCATCTGGAGAGGGGTCTAGCAGTAAAACACTAGGTTAAATTTGATGGTCGAATGGTCATTGTAGCAGTGTTATTTGGCCTAGAAATGATGGTTAGATAGTCATCAAATTTATCATAACAAAATACTGACATCAGCAAAAAAAACCTCCCTTACTGATGTGGTAGGTACGGTTGCTGACGTGTTGTACAGATGGTGCCTGCATGGAAATTCCATGTGGTAGACATGTGTACTGTATGGAAGTTGAGTCACCAAAAGATGATGGGGTGGTTGCCTATGTGGACTGACAGCTAGCGTGCTGACGAGGTCTCCAGTTGTGGACGTGGCAAAACTGGGATAGGATGCATAGTAGAATTTGATTGAGCCACGTGATGGTGGGTGGTCCCTGTCATTGCAAACTAGGTTCTGTATCCTTCCACATAGTAGGGCCTATGTGATAGTGTGCTACTAACCTGTGCACTTTAGTGACTAGAAAAGTCACTCTAAATGTGGATCCACTGACACTGTTGCCACGTGGCTACCGGCGGTCAAAGGAGGGATCACTGCCAGCTGAGGTGTAATTGTTGGAGTAGTGCTAAAACTAATCTGTGATTGCCACATCCATGTCAAAATGGAGTAAAGTCATTGGTTGGCAGGAAATGTGGTTAGCACCTAAACATTTTTACGGGAACTAATGAAAGAATACCCTCGACGAATTAAGTCTTATCGCTAGTGGTGTAAGATTTTGTGGGTCGGGCAGCAAGATTAGTCCCACATTCAAGGTGGGAAGGATATGCGGCATGTTTAAAAATGAAAGCCACCAGGATGAAACCAAACAAGTCGTTGGAGTTGGCAAGGCCACTATGTGGTGTAGGCTGGGCCGGATTTGTGAAACCTGTCTAGAATTTGAACTGTGATGTGCCAGCAATTGTAGGAAGATGGCTAAAAAATTTGTACTAATAGAATATTCCAAAATAACTCTGAATATTCCCTATGGGGGTCAAGATTTCACCGCCTGGTTCCTACAAAAAGAATTTCTCTACAAGCCAAATAGGCTGAAAATATTTCAAAATTTTTGAAAAAGCTATAGATGGAAATGCAGAGAAAAAATACCGATCTGAAACAAATTAAATTGTAGATCCAAAAAAGATCATACTATTCTTGCAAATCAAGCCTTCAGGTGCCAGTTTGTAAAAAAAATTGGCCTCAAATTCAACTATGGCCTACAGTAGGCAAATTTATAGTCAAATTTCACCGAATCGACATTTTGGATGTAATGGCGAGGTTTATTTTGGATCTAGATGCTCCCAATGACTATGATACTCTGGATCTGGGTCAAGGTGTCCTCAGAGAGGTGAAGCAAGAACGTGGTCTCAAATGGCTATGTGAAGAGAGATTCCCTCAACTCTAATACCATGTAAGAATTTTCCTTAGGGAAAAATCACCCAAGATCAAAGAACTCAAACACAAGTACAAGAATAGACCAAAAGAGTATGATCAGAATAACAATATCAAAATAAATTGATGATATGTCATGTACATACATACTAGGAGTGCTTGAATATAAAGGCCTCTAGAATGCATCTAGAATGCTTAGGAGTCAACACACTGATAAGTCTTACAACCAAGCACATGTCCACCAGGAGTGGATTATTCTCCATTAAGCACAGGAGTAAGTGTGATGATGAGAGGATAAGCCTACAAAGGTGTAGCATATAAAATTATGTTGTAGACACCATGTGCTAAAATAAGAGTGTGAGTAATCATGTTGTCTACATGACAACTTAGTTAATTAAGAAAACTCTAGTGTTGTAGACACCATGTGTTGAATCAAAGTTGCTTACTCCTGTGTTGTCAACAAGAAAACTCATAAGAGTACACAAACTCCTAGGTGTCAACCTAATAAATAATAAAATAATGCATTGACCTAAGTAAACTTAAGTTTAATAAGTAAATACTTTTTTATGCCAACAATATGGTAATATTTGTTCAAACTTGTTTTTGCAATAACTTTTCAAAATGTTACTCTCGTATGATAGATTTCATTATATATAGTGGACGAGTGCACTAAGTTTTGGTGCCAAAAAGATGACACATTTTTTATTTTTTCAAAATCTCCAATAGTGCATAAGTGTTATAACATGTGCACTATGGCCTAGGCTTAGGCTTGTGGAGCCCAGGTCATAGTGCGTGCATGCTATAGTGTATATGCACTATTGGAAATCACATTTTAAAAACAACCCCTACTCTCTCTCCCTCTCTCACCCCCTCCCTCTCTCCCTCCCTCTCTCTACCCCATCCCCTCTCTCTCCCTACCCCATCCCCTCTCTCTTTCTTTGCATGTTATTCCATACTCTTTACATCATCCCCTGCTCTCTCTCTCTCTCTCTCCCTCTCTCCCCTCTCCCTCTCCGTCTCTCCCATCTCCTACTCTATGTCGCAGTCGACGTGGGAACGTGAGTAGCAGGGCAGTGGGTGACAATGCTTGGTCGAGGGGTTTCCATCGCAAGTAGGCGGTGATCTTGAGAGCGCTCGAGAGAGAGAGAGAGCGAGAGAGAGCGAGCGAGCGAGCGAGAGAGCGAGATCGTGCTGCTCTCTCTCTCGGCTCTCGGCTCTCTCTCTCAATGCGAGTCCAGCCAAGTGACTTGCAGAGAACGCGCCATCGCGGAGAGAGAGAGGAGCGGGGAGAGGGCGCGGAGCAGATCGATCCGACTCTCGCACCTCAACTCTCTCCGTCTCGTCAGGGCGCTGCTCTCCGCCAGAGTCACCGCCGCCCTCCAGCCTACCTGCTCTATCTCTCCCTCTCCCTCTCCCTCTCCCTCTCCCTATTCCACCCTCTCCCATCCATATCTCTCTCTCCCTATCCCACCCTCTCCCATCCCCTAGTCTCTCTCTCTTCCTCTCTCTCTCCATCCATCCCTGATCCCATCCTCTCTATCTATCCCACTCTCTCTCTATTTCACTCTTTCCCATCCCCTTCTCTCTCTCTCTCTCTCTCTCTCTCTCTCTCTCTCTCTCTCTCTCTCTCTCTCTCTCTCCCTCCCTCCTCCCTCCCTTCCTCTCTCTCCCCCACTCTCTGTGATCCCCTACTCTCTCTCCCTCTCCCACCCCCTATTCTCTCCTCTCTCCCTCCTCTCTCCCTCTTCCTCTCCCATCCCCCACTCTCTCTCCCTCTCTCTCCCTCCCTCTCCCTCTCCCTCTCCCACCACCTACTCTCCCATCCCTCCCTAATCCCACCCTCTCTCTCTATTCCACTCTCTCCCATCCCCTTCTCTCTCTCATCTCTCTCTCTCTCTCTCTCTCTCTCTCTCTCCTCTCTCTCTCTCTCTCTCTCCTCCCTCCCTCCCTCCCTCCCTCTCCTCTCTCCCTCTCTCTCCCCCACCCTCTAACGATCCCCTACTCTCTCTCTCTCTCTCTCTCTCTCCCTCCCTCCCTCCCTCTCTCCCTCTCTCTCCCCCACCCTCTACGATCCCCTACTCTCTCTCTCTCTCTCTCTCTCTCTCTCTCTCTCTCTCTCTCTCTCTCTCTCTCTCTCTCCCCCCTCCCTCTCTCCCATCCCCTTCTCTCTCTCTCTCTCTCTCTCTCTCTCTCTCTCTCTCTCTCTCTCTCTCTCTCTCTCTCCTCTCTCTCTCTCTCTCCCTCCCTCTCTCCCATCCCCTACTCTCTCCCTCCCTCCCTCCCTCTCCCATCTCCCTCTCCCACCACCTACTCTCCCATCCCCTTCTCTCTCTCTCTCTCTCTCTCTCTCTCTCTCTCTCTATATATATATATATATATATATATATATATTCATGTATCTATCTTGATCTTCATTTCCATATTTCTCTATCTAAATCTCTCTCCCACTCCTCTCTTTTACTATATATTTCCCACATACACCTCTCTCTCTCTCTCTCTCTCTCTCTCTCTCTCTCTCTCTCTCCATTTCTCCCTCCCTATCCCACCATATATCCCTCCCTATCCCACCCTCTCCCATCTCCTACTCTCTCCCCATCCTCTACTCTCTCTTTCAGTGTCTACCCTCTCCCCCTCTCTCCTTCCTTCTATCCTTCCCTCTCTATTGAAATTTAAGCTTACAAATTGTGTGTGCACTATAGCATGTACATGCTACAGCATGTGGGCATATGTAAGCCTAAATTTAAAAATGCTTTAAATAGTGTGTGTGCGCTATAACATGCATGCACTATTGAAAGCTTTGGATTCTACCAAGCCTAAAAGCTTGGATTTTCCTTGGGGATCCAAACCAAAGGTATGGAGTCTCTAAACTAGTCTAAGATGTGAAGCATACAAAAAATGATTGATTTTTCTTGTGTTCTCTCCTTCAAGTTTCCTCGTGGTTAAGCATCGATAAAATTAGGTTATATGATATTGTAGATCTATGTGTTAGCTATATAACCATATAATTTATTTTAAATTTGAACTATCACAAGCCTTTGAACTATAATTTATTTTGAATGTATGTCCATTTTCTCTCAAAAACCAACATGTACTAATTGGGGTGTAGATTTTAGCTCGTTCATCAAATTTTGCAACAACTTAGTTTTTAAGAAACTAGACTCCATTCTACACACTTTGAAAAAAATAAGTTTCAATTTTAGATCAGTTTTCAATCATTTCTACGAGGAGCACATAGATATTTCATATTTTTTGGATGTCTCCAATTACAAAATTCATTATAAAAAAAATACACATTATAAGATCACCCAAAAAATCTAGGATAACTACACGGTGTTAGATAACTTTTTCCTAGAATGATTAAAGAATTTTCAAAAAAAATGTTAAAATTAGAAGGGGGGCACACTTCGCACTATGTTATGTTTTTTTCTAAAAAAATAGTACCACTTTCTGTGGCCCCCTTTTTTGAGGACCTAAAACTAAATAATTCTATAAAAAAATTAGTAGTTTAGAAACTAAATTCAAAGGACTACTACTTTTTTTTGTCATATCTTCAAATTTGAGTGTAACTATATTCAAATTCTTGTTGAAGTTCAAAAATAGTTGATTTTAGAAAGAAAAAAAGTGGCCACTTATACCTCCCTTTTGGCACCACAACTTGGTGCACTTACCCTAGTGGAAAAGTGTCCAACAAATATTGTAGCAAAACATTTATTACAAGCCAAAAATGTTTGTTTTTATCGATAGTAACATGAGTTCACCAATAATGCTTTTTCCAATACTTCTTGTCAACTTTTCCATTCTATTGTATCTATTTATGCTAATATCTTTGTGGCTCTTACATTCTAGGGTTTAATGAATGATTTCAATAAATTTTTTGAGTCCCTAAGTGGTTACTTACTTTCTAGTTGGCGGATGAACTCCCTATGCCATCTAACATAGGGCCTTACATTGATGTTACGTAATCTTCCTTCTTTACCCATATGTTGTTTTTTTCTTCTCTGAGTTGTTCTTGATTTATAATTCTTTTTCCTATGGAATCCTTATCATTATTGGTAGCAAGATGATATATATAGCTTGTAAGTGGTATGACCAAAATTTGAACATGTATAACATGGCAATCGAAATGGTCTCCAAGCTTGTGCATTTCCTTTTCTACATTTAGTTGTCAAATGTCCTTATTTACCACACTAAAAGAAAAAATAGGATCATTATCCTTCTTTCTTTGATAGTGTACCAATTTCCTTGTTGTCAGTGATTTGGTTCTTCAATATTTGGCCTTATGACCATAGTGATTACATTTATAGCAATTACCATAGATTTTTTTCTTAGATATTCTACTAGTCATTTTAGATATGCACTCATCGGATTTATGACCATACTTGTTACAATTATAGTAGTAATTATTGAAAGATATGCTTCTAGGAGAACTTGCTTGTTTACTTATACAAACATTTTATGTGTGACCATATTTTCCACAAGTGTAACAGGTAGGTTTATAGGGTTTCTTACCTTGTATGCCATTCAATTCTTTAGAAGTTTACTCTTCAAATTTTG